>SSNR01000016.1:1213320-1307299 GCA_006937965.1 Callopanchax toddi
GGGGGGGGGGGGGGGGGGGGGGGGGGGGGGGGGCAGTAGGTCCACGAGACTTTAAAATAAACCTTTTCTTTCTCTCCGGAAGTGTTAGAGACATAAATTCAGAGGGGTTCTGTCACGTGACGCATCGAGGTTTTGCGCAAACTTGCAACAAAGAATAAAAAAACAATAACAATCTCACCAGAGCGTTGATGCTCGGCGGGGCGCAGTCAGAGAGACACCTCCCGCTTTGACAGCGCAGAGGCGCATCTGTGTGAGCGGCTCGGCACCAGGTGCGCGTCCACGGCGCGAGCCGAGAGCTCGTTTCCTGACTCGGATCATTTATATTCATAGAATCAAGATGTTTCATCGTTTGTGTCTGAAATGCAAACAGGTGACATTTATAAGGAAAGGCGCAGGACCTGACGTCACAGTTTGGGGTTTTGACCCCAAATAAACTCTTCAAAAACAGGAAGCAATAAGACAGACTTCAATATTGACAGATTTTTTTTTTTATAAAAGACAAATGACGTCTCATTGTTGATCAGGTTTATAAAACATTTCTTATGTTTTTGTCACTGAAGTGCTTCATATCAGCAAAGACAGATGCAGTTTTCAAATGATGAAACTGTAATTTCCCACCCTCATTAAATCATGGATTAACTGTGATTAAGTCGAGTTGCACAACCAGGTCTGATCACTGCCAGACCTGTGGCATTAAGAAACCACTTCAGTACAATGTGTGACAACAGGAATCAGGCTAAAAGATCTCAAAAAGCAAAACATCATCTAAAAAAAATCAACTATAGAACCCAGAGCAACATCTAAGGTACTGCAGGTCTCACTTGGTTAAAGTTAAGGTCAGAGACTTTTTGACAAATATCCTGATGAAACCATGAATTCTGATGTCTACTAGAAAATCCTGAAGGAGAAAATCTGACCTTTGACCTTTAAGCAGGTCGTTTGTTTTGGAAAACCCCACAATGAGGCTGAATTTATTCAATTCTGTAAAGAAGAGAGGGACAAAACTCCTCCACAGTGACGTGGAGACTCATAGAGAGTTTTCTCCCCTTAATAAATGAAATCTTCATTTTAAAATGTTATTTTAGATTTATTCATTTAGTTGCTTGATGTTAATAACTTTGCTGCTCTTAAACATGTAAATGACAAAAATGCAATAAATTAAAAAATCTGTAAGTGGACAAAGACTTTTACACAGTGCTGTATACAAATAACTTCATTTTAATTAAATGAAAATACAAGATTTTTAGAGCATTTTTGGTTTTTTAAAAGTATTTATTGTCTACTAATGACATCACAGGAGTTAGACACCAAAGTCAGCCCTGACTGGCTTATTAATTACCTTTTTTTTTTTACTTTATGGTTTTGTTTTATTAAAGTTACATTTTTATTATATATTTTCCAACAGAATGTTTTCCCATCCCTTAAAGCTAAGGAGGTTTTTATAAATAACACAATAGAAGAACCTTTACAAAAATGTCCAAATGGTTGGTTTAAAATGATTTAAACCATTATGTTTTTAGCTAATTGATCAAAATTCCTCATGAATTACTTTTAGGTAGAATAACAAGTGTTTGATTAGAAAATAATATGCTGTAAACTAAATGTGTGGTTAGTGAGTCAAGCCCAACTCCAGAGAATCTCATGACTCATGGGGTCAGACACAGCCTGCAGGGGGATTCTGGGTAATTTTATATTTATTATTAAACCAGTTTCACGCTGCTTTAAGACACGTGCTTGAATCCTTCTTCCATCTAATCAAGTTTTATGGTGATACAGTATCATCAGAGTTGTTTTAATTGCTGAATAAATGTGGTTTTGATTGAACCTGAGACCTCCTACCTTCCTCTGTGTTCTGTTGTGTGTTGCTGTTAACGTGTCAGAAAGTCGGTGACATCGCACGGCGGTTTCCCTACAAACAAGTGATCAAATCCCTAGAAAGAGAGAGAGACCTGCAGCTGGGCTCCCAGGAGAGCAGTGCTCAGATATTTATAGTCCTGATGAGGCGTCACCTCCACTATAACTCCCAGCACCACTGGATTACCTAACGGATATATCAGACAGGCACTAAACGCAGGCTGAGAATCACAAATGAGTTCTCCTTTTAGGAACGCTTGTGGATGAGCTGTAGCTTGAGGTGTCTAAACACCCAGAGACAAATTAACAAATTAATTTAACCACTGAGAGGAAGCTGCAAATGATCCTAATACTGAATCTAGTTGAAGTCTGGAGGAGGAGCTCTAAGAGGGAAGATCAGCTCTAATGTAGATCTACAAGAAACCAAAGTCCTGGAGGAGTTCTGCTTCTCAGCTGCCTGAAGAGAACAATCTGATATCAACAGGTTCTGTTAATGATGGGAGAATAAAGTGAGCTGCTGACTGAGGAGGAGGAGGAGGATCTGAACAGGGTGGTGAGGAGGAAGGAAAAAATAATGAAGATGAAGGAGGAAGATGATAAAGGAGATGATGAGGATGAAGAAAGGAATGGAGAGGAAATTGAAAAGATATGTAGATAAAGAGACTGTAGAAAGGATGATGAAGAACAACAGAATTAACAAGAAGATGAAGAGGATGAAAAAAACAATGATAGAGGGTGTAGCATCATCAAATATGCTATAACCTCTGAACTTTGATCCCTGTGACCATCACAACAATAACCCATCTTTTTCCCCAATAACTTGGAATAAAATGACTCTTTTTAGTATGTTTTAACCTCAATCAACATTCTTCTAAGGGTTCGGTCGTGTCGGAAGACCTCCGCTGGACTCTTTTAGTTATAATAACTCAAAGACTCTTCAGTGTCTCCTTCCAAAGGACACTACTTTAATTAAACTGTTCAGAAATGTCTTTAATATGATTAATGCATCTTCTTCCACAGTATTTTGAATGTTTGACCCAGCTTCAGTATTATTTCATATTTTACTGTGCTAAAAGGTTAATTCAACTTCATTACTCATATTTACTTATTAAGGTAACTGTCCCTTTAAGGGCTTGAGTCACGTGACTTTGATAGTAACCCCTCATTGGTCCACGTAGATGTGACTCCCCCTTAAGTGCTTCCACTTCCTGACACAAGTCGGTGTCGAGTTCTCCGTTAGCCCTACATGGAGACCGACCAGCTGAGCTGTCAATCTTTACACAGCGAAGCTATCTCCCTAAGCTGCCGGCTCTTCTCTGAACGGGGACCAACAGCCCGTGAGCCGATGATCAACCTTTCCCCCTGAGGTCCGACAAACACCTGTCCGCCTCTATCCGACATGGGAAAGGAAGCCAATGCTCTGTTAGCTCAACCTGCTAACCACCAGCTAACTCAGAAATGGGCTCGCTAGGCTTCGTATCCTCGGACGGACCCGGCTGCCTCCCAGCGGCTCCCACTGCCGCCGACGGCTTCAGACGGATCGAGGGAGGACCCTTCCACCTCCGCATCGGTTCTCAACCTCCATCCGGGACCGATCCATGGGAACGCAGCTAAGTAAACCCAATCTGGTAAAGCTGAACAGGCCTGTTGGTAAAGCTAACACTCCTGTAGCTTACATCAACTAAGTCTCCTCCATTTAATCCTTAACTAAATTAAAGTGATAATATGCAGTTTTGCTTGTTTTGGGCTCCCTCTGGTGTCCGTTTTAAATCACTGCATTAAACAAGTTACCAGATCGTTTCAGCTTCTAAATGCCTAAATCTACCTGTTGAAATGTCTCCTCAGCCTTCATAGCTTTCTACAGGAGCGGTTATTTACTCCTTCAATGAAATCAGCTGTGTTCAAGCAGGGAGAGATTGAAAAAAATCAGGAATCATGAGCTAAAAACACTCCAGCGCTAGCATAACAGCTAGCCACTTTGGGTTAGCCTAACCCTCGTGAGACACGTGACTTCCTGGACACCGTGACGGCGACGGAGATCTTGCAATCGTGGTTTTCCGGCTGTAATCACCAGATGGGGCTAAGTGACTTTTCATTAACTTTGTAAAGGGTCATATTAGCACAGACTGGCTCAAGGAAAAGATTTAAAAATATGAAAAAGTTGCATATTATCACTTTAAGATAAAATGTCCCTAGTCTAAAACATCACAGACTCAAGTCATTAAAGCTTATTTTAAAGATTCAATTTAGAACACACTACCATCAAAAGCTTCAACCTTCTTACCTCATGCCATCTGCTAACTGCTTATAACTGTCTGTTTGTCCGTTTTTTGTAATAAAATTCCATATAAGATTTTATTCAACTACTCCCACTTCCATTCATCAACAAAAGGCACGTAAGTTTACTCACTGCTAATAAGAAGAACCTAGTTATTTCCTGTCGAATTAATCTCAGCTATAAGAAAGGTATCAGGCCAGTGTAGCCTCACGTAAATCCTAAAATAGACTGAATATTTCACAGAAGGTGTGTACAATAAACTCAAACTGTTTATTCCACTACAAGAGAAATTACAAAGAAGGGGATGGTGAAGAAAAAGCTGAAGAAGATAAAAATGATGAAAGAGGACAATGAGAAAGAATCAGATGATCAAGAGGATGAAGATGATTGAGTAGAAGAAGAGGAGGATGACTATGAAGGAGTAGAAGATGATGAATAAACGGATGGGAAAGAAGATCAAGAAGAAAATAAAGGTGAAGAAAATGGTGAAGAAAAAGGTAAGGAATAATAAAAAGAGGATAAATAAACAGAAGAAATTAATGAAGGAAGGGATATAGAATAACAAAAGGAAGAAGATAAAGAAAATCATAAAAAAGAAGAGGATGAAGATGCTGATGATAAAGACTGTGAACAGGATGGAGGTTAAATCAAACCTTTATGATCAATAATCAAACCGATTCACTTCCAGTAATAAAAACTGACAGCTTTTGAAGTGTTTGATTCATATTTGAACAGAAAACATTTGTAAAGGATCAGATCTTCTACTCCGACACTCTAAACCCGTTACTGGCCTCCTGAGGAGATTCTAAAGTTACAGGAAACCAACGGTTCCTAACGAGCAGGAAGACGGTTACTGGTCTGAGCCGCCCTGTTCAGCAGACACTTTATATGGTTATTGTTTATGTTGGGGTTGTAATGAAATGCCTCTAGTTCTGTTCGTTCTCTCTCTTCCAGACGTCCCTCTCAGTAAATACCGTCCATTTTTATTCCTCGTTCAATCAAGTCCAGAAGCAAGTCAGTAAATGCAGTTCTAAACACTACGAGTCACCGAGAACGAGACAAAACAACAAAGGCGTCTCGTATCAGTGTTTTTAAAAGCAATGAGTTCTGATTGGGTTAAAAAAAACAACTTTTTTTGTGTATTTTTATCAATTAGAGATGAAGCACACTGAGTGTATCTTTAGAAAAGAACCTGGTATCAGACGGGTCACACCTCTCATCTGCGTTCCTTTCAAATCTAAATGAAATCACAAACAACTGGATGCTGGGCTTGAGCAGTAAAAGCAACACAGACTGATGCTAAAATGAAATCTTTGTAAACCTCCTAAGTCTGATAACAAAGAGGCTCTCTGAGAGCTTTCAGGTCTCCATTATGTAACAGGCCTTTTATGCAGAACCAGATCCTGATCACCTCCAGACAGCGAGGAAAGAGCCTCTGAGAAAAAAACGAAACTGATCTCAGTGCAGTTGTGAAATCCCCCTGCAGCCTGACTGTTACCTGCCATGTCGCTTGCGTCTGCGTCTTTTAAAGTTCAATGCTTTCACGGTATCCCGGGCGCACGGTATCCCGGGCGCACAGAGCGGCGCCTGGGGACAGGGGGCATTTAAGGTCAGGGATTAGGTAACGCGACGGTCGGTATGTCTTGTCTCATATAGATACAGTACAGGGTAACATAATGCCTCTGGACAGAGTGTGGAGTCTCAGGTAGAGCTCTGATCCCGCCTTCACGCAATAAAATATTCAGATTGAACAGGTCGCAGCTTAAACTGTCATAAATTTAAACCGAAACAGCCTTTTGAGTCATTTTTCTATTTAAATTAAAATCTTGTGAAGATGCAAACTGCAGATATTCTTCTTATTGTCTTTGATCCTGATAAGATGTTTGTGTTTTAATGTTCATTTGTGAGATTCTGGACTCTGATCATTGATTTTTAACCCTCTGACCTGAAGGTCCACCACATATTTTAATCCCTGTATTTTATGGAATCATGCACTAAATTTATCTTTTATAAAATCTAATAAACTAAAAAAATTCTAAAAATTAACGGGGGTTGAATAAATAAGTCTACACCGTATCCACACATACATTTTTCATGTAAATATTAATAATTTTAACATTATCTTAGAGTTTTTTAACCTTATGGCCTGGAATTAATAAAAGTTAAAGGATTAAAAAAAATAAAATAATATTTATGATCTTTTAAAATTAGGGTCTGAACTATTTATATCTTACTAGCTGCAGAGGGCTCTTTGAACAACCTCAGTTTGGAGAAATGGAGAGTGTTACATGAGGTCAGTTATAAAAACAATTTCAATCTCAAAGTTTTACAGCAGTTTATGCAAATGTTATTTTATAACCTTTACATTAGCATATATATATATTAAAGTCATGCATATTTTTGCCAGATTTATTTTGAAATTCCAAGTAAAAGTTTCACAGCAACAAGTCACAGCACTCTATGTACGTAATCATGTAATGTGAAATTTGCAATGGTGCAAAAAAAATGCACATAATGTTTGAAGACTATGAAATATTTAAAGATTAAAGTAATTTTAGGGTTAATTCTATGATCTGTTATTTAAATAAAAGTTTAAATAAAAATGTGACCCATGCACAGTACAAATAACACAAACTTTACACACACACACACACACACAGTGTGGGACACAGTCCCAGTCATATTCCTGACTGGGCAAAAAAGTCCTAAACCATGGTGCCTGATCGGAAATGTTATTATCATTTTAAAATTAAATTCACCTGAACAATTTAAATGGGTTTTGTTGCTTTTCATTTTAAAGCTTCACGTTGTTAAAATGTGTTTCTCTGTGTGTTCAGTCTGAATCTGTAATCCTTAGAAATAGAAATATGTTCTCCACAAACCGAGCTTTTCAAAGTAAAACCAGCTTATTTGGATTTATGACTTATTTATGCAAAAAGCGATCAGAATTTAAAGGTTCATTTGGGCCTGTTACCATTTGTTTCATCTCTAAAAAATAATTCAGATGAGAGACAACCTATTCAAACATGGCCGGATCGCCACAAATGTGAAAACAAAAGTGATTATCATCATCGGTCATTACGCTCTTCTGCCAGAGCTCTCGCTGCAGCATTTCAGATCAGCTGAAGAGTTTTAATGGACACCCAGTTAGAACAGCATTACAGTAATCAAAGTTATTTTTTAAAATGCACGTTTTCTGTTTCACCTTTGAACTAAATGCTTCAGATTTCAAAGCTATTGTGCAGATGAAAGAAGGTAGACCTGGATACAAGTTGAGTTTTTTAGATTAAATTACTGTATTTCAAAAATAACTTCTAGGTTTTAACTGTGGCACTAGACACCAAAGTCAGCTTATCAAAAGTAATCAGACAATTATAAATAAAAGTGTCTGTGTGTTTTAGAAACAACACAATAACCTCATGGTTTTTTTTTAAGTAAAACATTGCTGATTCTCAGGTCTTAATGCCCTTCAGACAAACTTGAGTTTAACAAATCAGCAGCAGCAAAATAGTGATCATTCCTGTTACCTAAAGGAAGCATGGACAGGGAAAACAAAATTGGACTAAGCTCAGAGCCTTGTGGGATGCCACAACTAACTTTGAGGAACACGTCATCAGCATGACCCAATGAAAATCTATCCATTAAGTATGATTTAAACTAGGGATGCACCGATACCGATATTGGTATCGGGTCAATACCGATACCATGTACTCATACTCGTTAAAGTTAACCGATACCAGGAACCGATATCGGTATCGGGCTGATACAATACCAATACCATTGACTCTTACTTGTTAAAGTTAACCAATACCAATGCAATTGTTTTGACTGCAGTCAGGTGACTTCACTGACTTTTCAGTTCTGTTGTAGTATTCTGGATTGATGGCTAGAGGGAGCTGTTGAGCTAAAGAGGAACAGTGTGGCTAGGAGTGGAAAACTACAATAATAACACAGAAAATGCTTATTTTTCACATAGTTTTGTGATCGTTTTTATTATTTTTAGCTAATTCATCCTCATTTGCTGTAACAAGCAGAGAAGAAAATAGAACCTGTCTTTCAATTCATTGAATTTTTTTGTGCTGTAGAAGTATCGGTATCGGTACTTGGTATCAGATCCAAGTATTGGTATCGTATTGGTTTTTAAAAAAATGGTATCTCTGCATTCCCTAATTTAAACCATTGAAATGGAATAAATGATAATAATAAAATGTTCCAGGCTGTAATCAAATGCTGGTTGTGTGACATTTATGACTGAAATGTCTCTGACTTCATTGAGAAGTATGCTATCATCTAAAGTTTAAACTATTTTGAAAACAGTGATGTAAATCACAAAAATGTATTTAAAATGTCATATTTTAGTTAATAACTACACTTTTTGGCCTCTGACCCAGAAAATAACACCAGAAGAGACCCCACTATTACTAGTTGAAGTACAAATATTGTTGAAACTAGCATTGAAATGTAAAGCCACGCAAAGAAAGTAATCTAAAATCTATTTGAACTGTTTTGGAAAATAACTCATAAATACCAAGAGGGAGGTCTGAATTCAGCACTCTCTCCTTCTCACCTCCTTCTCTGCGCTCGCTAGCCTCCAGGTGAGTACGTTTTATAAATAGTGTTGTCAATCTGCTGGTTTCCAGTGAGCATAAGATCAATAATGCGTGGTTACTTGACTTCTGCCTCTTTTGTTTTCACACAAAATATAGCTAAAATACGTCAATCTAAATATGCTTTGAGGCAAAATTTCACCCAAACTGTCTGAGAGCAAAGCCAAAACCCGACTTTTAGACCTAAAACATGATTATTCTGAGGATATTAGGGTCATTAAAATTGAATCAGAGATATTTTAATTCATCACATTCTTGCCTGAGGATCTACTTTCCAGTGGATCTTATTTCCAATAACTATGAATCATCCTCTATAACACTATTTATCTGTTACTCAATCCGTCTTCATAAAGACGTTTTATGCTCTTCCCTCCATTAATTTAACCAAAACCTGTTGATATTAATGTTGATTCTCTCCTGGCTGTTTAATAGCTGCTGGTTATTTCTGCTGCCTGAACACCTGTCACCTCCAAATAGACCTGTCACATTATTAGATTGTCACTTCACATCTATTAGAGCCAAAGGAATTTCACAGGTAATGAATGATATGACCTCAAAATTTAAAAAGGCTGTCAATCAGATGGAGAGGTTGTGTAACCATAATTGTACAAAAGCACACTAATAGAGCAATTATACTTTGTGGATAATAATAAAGAGACCACTAGAAAAAGAAGAACACCCACCAGGCCTTCTGACATCATTATAAACTGAAGTGAAACAAAACAGTTGTTATGTAATGTGGATTTAACTGGTTATCAGGAGATCCAGATCTAAAAAAAAAGAAAGAACAAGGATTTAACCACATTCTTTGAAAAGCTGCATTAGATTTCTCTAGACACACCCAGGTCAGATCTGTAGAATTAATCACTTCAATAAAGCCTGTCTGACAACATGAAGGAGGCTAAAAGATCTCAAAAAGCAACACAGCATGTCCTGTTCTAAAGGAATTCTCCAACAAAAGAACCCAGAACAATAAAGTACATCAAGTCAGAGGACATTATTCAACAATATAAAAAAGACAGGAGCAAAATGGCATCATGGGAAAATTCTATGACAAAAACCTCTGCTGACCAAAGAGAACACAAATACACAATATAGTGATTCCTCTTTTTACCCGCGATCACAAAACTATTTAAATCAGGAGGAACAAAATGATGACATAAATGAGGTGGACGTTCTAACTGATAAAGTCAGGAAGACTTTCTGGCTTGAGAAACTGCACTGAGAACCCAGGCAGAGGACCTGGTAAAAATCTATGACAGAAAAACATGCTGTAATGGACAAATACGAAAAAATGTATAAAATCTCCTTCAAACATCCCAAGGAGAGTCAGGGTGAAGCCAGATCAGCAGATCTCATTGAGACTGGTCTGGTGGATCTGATTTGAACCCCGAAAAGGTTCAAATAAAGGCAACTGGACTTTTTTGGTTCCCTAATTTGAACCCGTTTGGATAAAATAAAGAACATGATGGAAAACCCTGAGCATGCTTTTCACAGAGTGTCTTCAGTCAGAGGTTCTTCGGATCCACTGCAACACAGATAGAGGATTCTTCCTGCACACAGCTAGAACCATCTTTAATGGTTCTTTGGGGGAAAATAACCCTAAATGAGTTACTGGGAAATCTAATTTCCATGAGGATTAATAAAGTAATTTGGGTTAGTTGGTTGGATGAATGGATAAATGGACAGATGGATGAATTGATTGATCTATCAACATTTCATTTGCTTGGCTGATTTCTTCTAGTTTCCTCCAATTTAAATAAATTAAAATAGCAACAAAATGTTAACATGGCCATTTGGGGTTGATGCTCCACATGTTTAGTTATATATTATGTAATCTGACTGCAAATATAAAACAAACAATGACAATGTACTAAGCTTGTTAGTTAGCAATAGCTAGCTAGCTTTCTTAGTTAGCTAACCGTTTAGCTAACAGATAGCATGGTGAATTTGTTTGAGCTATATGTTGTTTTTATTTTATGTGATGAGAATTTTCCTCCGTGGTCTTTTAAAACAAAATAAGAACCTTTACCAGGTGATAAAGCCTCAAATGACACTCCAGCTCATCCTGTTCATAGATACTATATTGCTAGATGCCCTATGTGGGAGTCGACAGCATCCCTACATGGCGGCCATCTTACTTCGGACAGCTGACGTTCTGCTCTCTATGGTGGCAGATAGAAGGTGAGTGATCAACTTAAAGGGACAGGAGGCAATATTTGTTTTTTTTTTTTAAATCATGTATGTTCAATTTTGAGTGATGAAGCATTCCATTATCTTGAACAGGCTGTGAGCTGTTAAATGTTCTGCAATTCGGGCCCGAATTTCCCGCGCTGTCCCACGGATGTGACGTCACCTGACACTGCCTGCGCGTTCTGGAAAGCCTAAAAGTAATAAGAAATGTATATCCAGTAGGTGGCAGTATTGCACCGTTGTATTGAGTGCTAATGTCCGACATGCTTCGTCTGAATCTCGGGCCAGCTTGAGCTAAAAACACTCGTAACTCGAGGAAAAATGAACGGATTTATAAACGGTTTACAAACCTTATTATGTATAGACTTGAGATAAGATACTTTTACAGTTTATGAGTTTCCCGACCATTATCAATATAATTCACAGCAACGTCTCTGACGTTTATAACAAAGCAAACCATTTTAAAATCAGTTAAAAGGAGGTATTTAATAGTACATGCTCCATTCTAACGTAATGAAAGGAGGCGGCTGTCCGAAGTAAGATGGCCGCCAATGTAGGGACGTCAGGGTCCATTGATGAACAGCATGGGTAAGATATCTAGCAGTATATATATCTATGATCCTGTTCCTCCATCTTGGTTATATGTGGTCAGACTGAGGGCTACATGTTCTTATACTTAGTTCACTTATTAGACAAATGAGTCTAACTTGATATTTTCTCGTTGTCAGGTCAAACAAAAATGTTTGTTGAAAATCTTTATGTAATTCTGTAAGTGAGGTTAATGTTTATCTTATTTTAGTTTGACTCACTTCTTAATAAAAGCTATCATCTCATTAATATGTGTTCAGTAAACTTTAGTTTTTTTATGCTGTAAAGGTATTTCATTTGAAGCATTTTGATGACAATCCATTTTCTCAATGATTGTTTTTTTGTGATCGATTTGAGTTTAAACTGAAGTGTAAACTCAAATGTGATGCCACGCTCCGCCCTAAGTAACAGGAGCAGAACAGAGTGAGCTGATGTGGAGCAGTCTGGATCACTGAGGACCTCCCCTGGACTCTCGCCTCCTCAGGAGACTGAGGAATGGGAGGTTTCTCTCTCTTCCACCATCTCTTTTAGTGAGGCAGCTTCCTGAAATCCGTATGGACCAATCCAGAATACTCTGCCTCTTTCTGCGTTGTTATCAAAGAAGCAGCCTTGAAGGAGGTGTTGGTTGGCAACTCTGATGATGATGATTAAAAAATGCAGTTTAGTGCTGCCAGAATGTAGATGTTAATCATGAAGTTGCTTTTAAGAAGAAGCAGATCTAAAAGGAATCTGACCGTGGTTTCATCTTGTTGTTGCAACAAATTGTTTTCTGCAGGGTTTAAATTAAACTGAATGCATCACCCATCCACTGGTACCACTCTGAACTGGTTAGAAACTGGGAGATGAGGTTAAATAAAGCTCTGTAAAGGTTGGAGAAGGAAAATCTCCTTGTTTTCTTTTTAAATGCTGCTTATTTCTCTCTCAGCTCCTTCATATTGAGCTGTTGTTGATCTGACAGTAGCGTGAAGTAAACAAGAGTAATTTGACCAAAATTCTACCATTAATTTGTTTATAGTGTAAACTCTCAGCCTAGAACGTTAAATAAATGAAACCAGGCTCGTTTCTTTTACACAAAGTAACATAAATACTGTGTGAATTCAAGGTTTTCAATAGACAGAGGAATCAGAACACTGCTGGGTGGCTCTACGTGGGAGGAAGTCCAGGACTGATGTCATGTTGCCGTGGCGATATCTAAACATGCAACAAAAAGAAAAGTAGTGGAGACGTGTTTTATCCTGGTTCAGTGAGAGTCCGTTAATGTAATTTACTCAGAGTGTCAAAGCTGTGAAGAGTGGAAATGAGAAATTTTACTTGATTAACTTAATTGGTTTGTTTTTATCCCCAACAAATAAAAGCATCTTTATTTTCACACAATAAAAACATTCAACTGAAATGAAAGAGAAACAGGACAGTGGAGCAGAAGAATGGAGGTCAAACTTAAAAGTACAAAAACTTTTTACCATATAGAGTACTGTTCACAGACAAAACTAAAAAAATACTTCACAATAAATCAACATTAAAACATGATAAAAAGACATGAAATAATGCTGAAAGATGTCTGCCTTCAGCTTCACTCAGTTTAATGCATTTATTCTTGTGCAAATAAAGATAATTTATTTCTTTATTGAGGCATGAACAATCAATGGTTTTTATTCAATTCTATTCAAAGTTTATTTCATTCAAAATAAAACAAGTAAAACATATAAACAATAAGATATACATAACAAAAAAATCATATTTGAATGAAAAGGAGCAGAATGAAGAAAAATAAATCTTATAATTTCTGCCCCCTTTTCCAGAAGAAATGATCTATACAATTTCCATTTGTCAGACGCATATGATTCATTTTGAACTCTGTTCTGTTCTTTTTTCCAGATTGATCATGATCATTGGCTTAAATTACATTTTCATAATTACTTAGTACACTCAATTAGGTACAGTTTTTTGAATATATTAAATGACAGTGATTTTTAAATTTCCCTTTTAAGGTTATTCCATAATTTAACTCCATTTACAGACATACTCCATTCTTTAATTTTTGTTCTAATCTAGGTTTTTTAAACACACCAGTTCCTTTCAACATGCAATCACTCGTTCTCTTTTCAAATATCCTCAGAATGTTTGTTGGCAGAGTACTTAAAATGGCTTTATACATAGTTTGTAAGATTTTCCAGTCTATTAAATCATGAAATTTCAGTAATTTATATCTAATGAGCAATGGGTTTGATGGATCTCTACAGCCACTATAATTGATGGTTTCCTAAAGTTGATTCAATTCCTGAGCACAAATGTTGGGAAACAGCTTTATTTTATTTGCAAGTTGTAAGGAAATGTATTCAAAATGATTTGCTTACTTCTTTGTGCCTTTGACCTCAAATCAAATCTGGACCACTAAATAAAAAATCTGTTTTTTTTAGAGACCATGACTGTCTTTAACAGCCCACTTTGCTTGGTTCTTCTGGACCACTCGCTGTAGTTGATGGAACCTGATGCCTACCAGAAAATCCTGAAGGAGAATTTCTGACCTTTGACCTTAAACAGGATGTTCACGCTGGAAAAGCCTCCAGTGTCACTGATTTAAGTAAAGAAGAGATCATTCCTCCACAGTGATCATTACTAGTCATCACTAACACTTATCACCACCAGTTATTACACTGAAAAAAGAGAATAGTTGAACCAACTTAATTGAATTGCTTCAACTGGTAACAAGTAATTCAATTAAGTTTATCCAACTTAAATTATCAAGTTGGTTTAACTTGACAGATTTAAGTCAAACTTACTCAAATCATTTAGTTTCTTACAAATTAAAAATTCAAATCCTTCTGGCCTAAATTTATGTAAAATCAACTCAAATTTTTAGGTTTTACCAAATGAAAACACTGAACTATCAAAAGCACATTATCAATGACTTCAAACTTAAAAGAGACTGGGGTGCCCAGAGAAAACTCACACATGCATGGGTAGAACATGCAAGCTGGCCACAGAGCCAGGAAGTGAACCCACAACCTCCTTCCTGCAGAGCAACAGTGCTAACAATATGCGCCACCAAGCAGCTCACTATATTTCATAAGATTTCAAAAATAATTATGCAGTGAACACTTTTTTATACTTCAAAATGTTTTCCTACTCCTTGAAATGAGTTGACTATTTATGGATACTTAGTTTTTGTCACTAAACTGCTAGCAGGACTTAGCTATTCATAAATATTTAACTCCATTCAGAGAGTAGGAAAGTATAAAATAGTGTTTATTGCATAATTACTTGCATTTGTGCAAAATTGTTAAATTTGTGATATTCTCACAAACTTTAACTGTTCCATCTCTGCAATGAATTATTTTTTCATTTAGCCAACTTGAAATTCTAATTACAATGGAAGTATTTTACACTAAAAACTAAAATAACACGCTAAAACACACATTTAAGATGCTTTACATTTAAACAGTTTTTTGAGTTCAAAGTAGTTAATTGATAATGTGGTTTTTGATAATTCAGTTTTTCAATTTGGAGAACTTAATAATTTGAGTTGAATTTATATAAATTTCAGGCAGATGGATTTGAATTTTTGATTTGTACGAAACTAACTGATTTGACTTAAATTTTTCAAGATAAACAAACTTAATAATTTAAGTTGGATAAACTTCATTGAATTACTTGTTACCAGTTGACACAATTCAATTAAGTTGGTTAAACTTAACTTTTTCTTCAATGTGAATATCACTGACTTTTACTTTGATTGAACCCAAAAACTTAAGTTGTTCTGACTAAACCAAAATAATAGGTCAGATTTAGGTGAATAAGTCCATCAACTGAACTACAGCCCAAATACTCTTTTTAGAGGTTTAAAGGTCAATTACTTTTCACATAGATCCTCTGAAAAGTATTCAAATATTCATTAAGTATACTGACCAATTTGATCATGTTTCCTTGTTCACAAGGTTCACTAGGAAATGTGACTTTAATGAGTGAGCATCATACATGTCTGATTAGTGTAAAATACAGTCAGCGTACAACAGTTGTTGTGAGTTTTCAGCTCATCAGTGAGGCTGAGGAGACGTGGGCGTGCTGTGAATGGCAGCTCAGGATTCTGTTAGAGGGTTGCTGTGACAGATGGACCTCCTCCACACCTCTTAGTGTATGACAACATTGCTGAAGCACCACACAGAGAGATAACAGCTCTAACATCTGTCATATGTGTTAATTTCTATGGTGTGGCTGCTGGTGACAACGGATGGTGTTTACAATGTGAGAGCTGAACACTGATTTTACATTTAGAGAGGTGGTAGATTGCTCTCAGATCTCTTTATAATAATGTTTCTTCAATCATCAAGTCACAGCGCCAACAACCTGCCACCAGGAGAAACTTTAGCTTCATCGTCTTGACCTGAGCAGCTGGGAAGATCAAGTGCCTTATCAATAAGGCAGGCCATAATTTAATTTCACTTTACTTCCAAAGAATCATGCTTTCTGAAGGTCTTCCAGATTATTGAATATTGACTTGAAAGCTGTAACTACAAACTTTCTCTATCACAGAAAAAGTTTGTTCAGAAAAATCAGTTTTATAAAAGAAATTGACAGATATCAAATTGCATTCAGCACAAAAAGGTAAGAAGTTGTTTTAAATTTGATGTTTTCCCTTAATCCCTTAAAGTTTGCTCACTGAAAATCTGAAATGTCAACCATTAAGCGTTATTGCAGACTATTAAAATGACGTTTTTGTTGTTGTTTGTTTATTTGTTTTGTTATTAATTTATTTAACTGTATTTTAAATTTTTGCATCTTGTTTTTTTTTTTTTTTCTTACTTAAAAAAATAAACTGCTAAAAAAAAATTTCTGGGGATAAATTTAAGGTTTAGTCTTCAAATCAAATTTGAAGCACGCTGTCAGGTGTTTTCTTTCATTAAAAAAAGAAACAAAACAACTTTTAAAGTTAAGGAAATTGAATCAAGAATGAAGAGAATACAGGGAAAATCCTCAATCGATCTGGAGTTCTGTGAAAATGTGACACCGTTCGGCACATTTCACCACAGAACCAGCAGAAATGGGGAACCGACGGTCTAATACAGCTCCAGCTGAGGGCACGGCCCCCTTCCCCCCTCCTCCACCTTCGGCTCTGGACATCCTCCATCATCTTAGATCCGGTTGTCATGGTCACCAAAAACTGCAGCCTTCAAATGTCCTCGTCTTTCTGCTACGTTGATCATCAACAGTTCTGTTCCTGACCTGCATATTTTAATCCTATCCTTAATCAGAGCCTTCAAAAGTACTCACATTCACTACTCAAGTAGAAGTATAGATACTATGCTTTAAAACTACTTTTGTAGAAGTAGGAGTATCAACTCATGCATTTTACTCAGGTAAAAATATAAAAGTACCAGTTTCAAAACTACTTAAAGTATAAAAGTAGAAGTATACTGTAGGGGGGAAAATGACATTAATGACATAAGTTTAGGACACACCACAGGGCCTAGAGTGCACTTTATACTTTAGCCCTTGTTGATTGAATTATTCTACTCAGTTTGATTTTTTTTAATTCACAGAAAAATGTTTTTATTTATATTAAATGTACCACCTCTGCAGTTTTCAAATGTCAACAATCTTGGTTCGAAGTTACTATCTTGCAATAAAATTTCAGCAGTTCAATAAATAGTTTAATTAAAATACCATATTGCAGTCAAATGCTTTAAATTTGGATTCGTATGTATTTTTTTCTTTGTTTTTAACAGTAGAAACTGGTGATTATAGTCGTTTCACCAAAGGGCCAACACAGGGCAACAGTTGTCTAGTGGGAAGTTGGAACACAAGCCCAAAATCAACACATCACAAGAGAAATCCCCAATTTGTAGTTAATCCTTTGTTAATTATTGAGGGATCACCTATAGTTCTTTACCTCAAATCCCTCCAAAACATTTGCTGTTTTATGTAGAAAAATGTGGGACACTACAACACTACAAACATTTGCTATTGCTGCCATGTCTTATACCCAGGAGTGTCATGTGATTTGTGTCATGTGCAGGTACGACAACCAATAGGGTGTCGGAATGGTAGGTCTCATCCAATCACAATCAAGTCTTTGTTTTTGCACGATGAGAACCCGGAATAAAAACAAACCGAGATAAAATAGTAGTAGTAATGAGGCTATTTTGAAAAAGTAGTGGGTAGAAAGTACCGATATTTGTGTGAAAATGTACTGAGTAGAAGTAAAAAGTGGTCTGAAAAAAAATTACTCCAGTGAAGTATAAATAACCAAAATTGCTACTTGAGTAAGGTAGTGAAGTATTTGTATTTCACTACTTGAAGGCTCTGCTGCTAATACAGCATTTTTAAAATATTTATAAAATGTCATTTCTAAACCCCACAATCAACCAGTGATCAGATTTGATTACTTGTCCTTTAAAGGGTTAACTCTATCAAGGTGACCCCCAAAGAGCTATTAGCTGAAAATGTAAGACACAGTAGCTTTTCTACTGACTGTTATGTTACAATACTGTATGATTGACTGGCTGACTGATTCAGCTCAGTCTCACTTTGTTCAAACTGACATTCGTGTAATAAAGTGTGCCAAACATCTCCATAAACCTCCTGTGGAACAAATCTTGCTACCGAAGCCTTGAAGCTTTTGTGTGTGTAGGTGTGTGTGTGTGTGTATTTCCAGCCATCTGATATGTGTTATTGAAAATTGAGGCTCGGTGCTGTGGGTTGGCAAACAAAAGGAGCATGAAATAGCCTTCATGAGCACCGTGCAGCTGCCACAGGTAAAGCAGGAAGACATGCGATGAGTCATGTTCCCATGGCAACACCTCAGCCTGAGAAGTTATCGCAGCATCTCTGGCAGCGCATGCTTCTCGTTGTGGATGTAAATATCCTTTACATGGAGACTGTTATTATAATTAAAGGAGATTATAAGAGCTTCTATTGAATACTGCTTTGTAAAATCACATTTTCAAAGTTGAACCTGCAGTTTGTGGATTTGGTTTTTGGTGGTTTCCAGGCAACAAGATATTTCAGCAGCATTCAGGAGCTTAGACGCTTAAAGCTTTCACGTGTCGGTACAATCACTAGCATACAGGGAAACTTATCGTGCACCTTCCTTATATCTCCCATAACCTCGCAGTCCCATTAGCCCTCAGCTAGCCTGAACAAACAGAGTGGTTTTAGTCCCCCACCTCACCCCCCAGGTGCCTAAAGCTCTGTCAAACCAAGTGCTTTGTTCACAATCAGCCTTCTTTTATCTGGACACCAAACGGAGGGGACGGGGGTGAGGAGGAGGAGGCACAAATAGATCGCTTTGACCCACTGAGGACAGACCACATCTGAAAGGACACCTTTAGTGTTTTATTAATGCCCCCAGCAGGAAATGCCCTCCCCGTTTATTGATTTCTTCATTTATCTGTTTATACAAAGATTTTCTTTATGAAAGCCCTGAAATGTCTGCAGAGGCGTCCTAGATTGTTTTGTGGAAGAAACGAGGAGCAGAGCAGTTTACGTGCTGCAGGCTGAAGTGTTTGCCTTGGATGTTAGGAGCATTCCCCTGATTTGGACCATATGGCTTTGCACACATCGTGGCAGAAAGTTCACGACCACAGATGGGGAGCAGCCGACAGTCGAACGAACCAGGAAAACTGTGTCTGGCGTGGGCTGCTCCTGTAACCTGAGTCCGAGTTGAAGGGATTGACAGCGAGCCACTAAGCACATCGAGCAGACACACAGCATTCATTATCATTAGGTGACAGGAGCGCTTTGAAGCCAGCCGGGGCTCCGGCGGGCAGACAGAGCAGGCCAGCGGGCACGTGACGGAGCATTAAAGCCTCTGCTGCAGAAACTATGAAAGGAAAGCTCATAAAAACGTGTCTGCTGAAGAAAACACTGCCTAACAGGCCGTGAAAGGGAGGGGTAGTGAACAACCCAGGTCTGTGGAAATTAGATTAATGTGTCTCTATATAAAACAAAGCATTGACTTTAAACGTGTAACAGTATATATTACACTGAGACTCATAGGTCACTTTAACAGCAAGATATATACGGATGATGTTTTACTGTTTATAAAAGTAGCACAATGTTCTTCCTTTAAAAGGATGGAAAGTTTCCTCGGTTTTTAATGGCTGATTGGATTTACTGTGTTTTTAAAAAAATAACTGGACATCTATTTGTTTTTTAGTTTCTCTAGAAAGATGGTAGCTTCTTCTATTACTCAATTAATTCAGAAGCAATGTATTCATTATTACAGTTTTTTTTACTATCGTTTACACGATTTTAAGACTTGGGTTTTTATTTTCAAAATATTGTTACAATTATCCAAACGCCACACTCAATTTGCATAATTCTGCGATTGTTTGAAAAATGGCGCACTTTTGACAAAACATACACACTTCAGTCAAAACCTATACACACACTTGTAAAAATGCTATTAGTAGTCATTTGACAAACACAGTTCTCAGTGATCAGACACAGTTTCACTCTGATGTGATAAATATAAAACACATTTGTCAAAAAACTAATTTTAGGAAATAACATGTGGTAGATTTGAGTCCAGACATTGTTATGTGAGGGATCATTTAGATGGGAAAAAAGTGACAAACCCACAACAGTCTATATGAGATCTAGACTGAATGTACACAGATAGTCATATAAACTATAAACTGACCAAGCACTGCACAACACTGATGCTGCAGACTGAAGATTTCAAGTATTTATTTCAATACTTTCAGTATTTCTGACCATAATCAGTTACAGTAATCAACCAACAATGAAATCAATGAAACAAATAAAATCTGTAGACAAATACAAATTACTGCATGAAGTACAAACACTTTGACTCTGAAGAAAAACTACTGTAAAACCAACAAGAACACTGTCACTACACTGTCAGAAATGAAAGTACAGAATTGTACCTTTTGTCGTCACTGGGGTGGTACCCTCAAAAGTACAATTTTGTACATTTAACTGGGGGGTTGTTTCCTAAGGGGTACAAATATGTACCCGGGTACATATTTGTACTCCTTAGGGGTACAAATTTGTATGGTACCCTCAAAAGGTACTATTTTGTACCTTAACTGATGTACAAATGTGTACCCTTGTAGTTTGTACTTTTTACTAGTCAAACCTGTACCTAAGGGTACATATTTGTACCCCTTATAGGATACAACCCCCCAGTTAAAGGTACAAAATTGTACTTTTGAGGGTACCACCCCAGTGACGACAAAAGGTACAATTCTGTACTTTCATTTCTGACAGTGTATTCATCATCTGTCCATCTGGCTGGATCAGGACAGAAGGTTTCATCACATCAGGCTGTGTCTTCATGTTAGAAGAATCTCCTCATGTGATGAATCCACCATCCATCAGTGTCAGTCCATGGTTGATAACATGCAGGAAGTGTTGCATGGATATCTTATCTTATACTTTTGAATTATAACACACCTGAATGCTGTGTTTTCAAATTTGCACCTGTGTGCTTCCACACCTGGTGGATGTGTTCATCCAGTTCTTCGTTAGTGTAGTCGTTGGTAATCTGGGGCTTTGTAATGACAAGGAAGTGATTTCACAATCCTTATCTGTGTCTAAACTAAGAAAATGTGCGTTCAATTTGAAAAAGCATTGTGTGTAAGTTTTGCAAGAAGAGTGAAGTGGACATTGTGTGTAGTGTTGTACAAACCTGTGGAGGTGTTTTGCTAATTGGAGTACAATGTTTGAAAATTGTGTGGAAATTTAATTTTAGTGGGTAAACGATAGTAAAAAACTGTAAAACAACTTCATTTTGATGTGTGTGTTGTTAACGTAGCTGCACATAGTTGCATAAAATTATAGTACAATATTAATTATGACATAATTCAAAATGTTGTCTACTGTTAAAACTGATTGTAATATGAAAATATAAACAAATCTCAAACTTGAAGTCATCAATAAGGGTGGTATGTTATCTTCAGTTTTAAAATTAAAAAATTGAACATATTAATTAGTTTGTGGTCTCTGAGAGAAGGTTGCTTAAACGCTGGAAAGGGGGATGTTTTATAATGTTAAAATAACCTATTGGAGTTCAAAGAACTTAATTTACATTTAAGTTTGTTTGTGTATAATAATAAATCTTCCTTAAACACCATAATTACTTATGGAGTTCCACAAGGCTATGTGTTTGAAACATGTTTTTTTTTTTTCCACATGCTTCTATTCAGTCAAAACATCAGAAAACTCTGCTTAATAGATTTTTGCCGTGCAGATGAAAAACAGGAAGGACTTTGCTTCAATCTAATAACAAATCATGACAGTTGAACTCCAAACTGACATTTACAAAGAAAGTACAGCATAAAACAAAAAGTATTTATCATTTACAGTATTTAGGTTTGAAATTTACCAGTTCAAGATATTTCAACACTTTTGACCTTATATGATCCAGATATCCAACATTGTGCTCTATTCGTATTGTTTATTTTTGTAATGTAGTGACTAGGGTATATGCATCTCCCCATATCGCCGTAGTCATTCAGCAACAGCAACCATTTCTGGTTTAGAACATGTCATGTTTTTCCCCATCACTGCTGTAATCTTTGCCTATATTTGCTTTTATGACGTGAGTCTTCCAGCAGATCACGCCCAGAAGTGTATCTACCAGTATCGACTTGTGTTTTCCTTTCCCAAAACACATAATCTTTGTTTTGCCCAAATTTTATGATAATTTGTTCTTGTGAAATCATTCTATCAGTTTGAAAGTAAGTTTTTCATATTTAGCTCTCTAAGGGGGTCAAATTGACCACAAAAGACTAGAAAACTGTCCCAAAATAAAGACAGTGTGATGGTTAAACAAGTGTCTTGCTACAGAAGCTGGTTTATTTCATAATGCCGTACGTCAGGAGAGAATTTTCTGACCTAGATCGGATGTGCTCTTATTCCCAGATCATTTTTTATGTTGGAATGATTTTGCTCATTTTCATCAAATTAACTCATTTATCTCAGTAAGTGCACATATCCACTATCACACATCACGGACATGAGCTCACATCCGACACAATGTAAAACCCATTGTGATTCTCTATAGTCAGACTGGTTTTTTTAAAGATGCTCTTTGATGGTATCCTGCTGATCTAAAAGGCTGCAACAAGAAATAAAAGGGGAGGTCACATTTCTCTAATTTTAGCCTCTTTTCACTGTTACCCTGTTAAATTCAGTGGGAGTAGCTGTGGAAGAAACTGTAAAAATAAATGAGAAAACTGTAGCTGATAATTGCCTAAAGGAGACTATACAGTAGAAAGCAGCTTTATTTAGGGCTTATACAGTAGCTCAAGCGGTACTTTGTGGTATTGAGTGGATTTTCTTATAATAATGACTGCATTCACATTCAGATAGTGGAGAATGGATTATCAGCAATGACATAAATACACCGCCTGAACTCAAACAAACCGCAGCTGAAAACCTAAGTGAAGTTCTTCCTACCAAACAACTCCTCCTCATATAGACTTTTTCACCTTTAAAATGGTAATTACTCTTCCGGGGACCGTTTCAAAAAATGCCACAAGACCACGACGTTATTTTTGTGTTCCCATCTGTGAAACAAAAAAAATAAATCAGAGCCTCGGTTGAACTGGTTTATTACATTTTGTGACATTTTCACATGTGAGGCGGTGCTGCTGGGTCGGATTAAGTAAAGAAGTGCAGTTAATGCATCATGAGATCTATAGTTTCAGCTGCTGTCTCTGTCTGCCTTTTGGGCACAGTAAATAAAAGTGACTCCCACGCTTCTCTGACCCCGAACACACACACACACACACACACAGATCCAAAGCTGAATCCTCAAAAGCAACAGTTTTAGTGACTCTAACAGCGTGATGTCGCTCGTTGTCCTCGACTAACCTTTACCACGAGCTGTCGGCCTTGAGGGGAAGTCTCTCCCAGGATAGGCCGTCTAAGAACATCTGCTCCAAACATTTGTCAAGACATCTTTCAGGCTCGGAGACTCTTAAAGGTGTGGACTCCACGGTGACTCATGCCGAATGAGTCAAATGAATCACAAAGAGCCGAGGTAGAAATAATCTATTTACACTCTGCTCCATGTTGGGACAGCAACCTTACATCTTTCTGCCACAGAGGCTCAGGAGCTAGGTGTTTAAGATTTAAAGTGAGCAACATGACTGAACAGTAAAACCCTGCAGAGTTCCTTCTCCTCCAGCCGCCTCCATCAGTGTACCTGCAGGAAGCTTTATGGCTGAGCTGTCACAAGTACAAGACTGTATTTGTACAAGGAACTTCTCAAATGTGCTTTTATGAGCTGTTACAGCTATTCCCACTGCCTGAGCCCTTCAATAAGAATGTGTTTTAAACCTAAAGAAGACTCCACTATGGGGGAGGACATGGTTATATAATCTTTCACTAAGCAGGATTTCTTATAAGATACAACGGCAAAAGTTGGGCCACCTTTATATGTGTTGTATTACAAGGATAACTTTGGAAAATAGCTTATTTTAATTTAAAAGACTGAGCAGCTATAAGGCTTGTGAAGAATATTAGTTGTGGGTAAACATGAGAAAAACAACATAAGAAAGAGTCAGGCTACAGCTTTAAATAAAAAAATCCATTATTTGTTTAAATTATTTCAGTTATTTATGTAATAAAACAGATGTTGAAGCAGAACAAAACAACCATCCTCCTTGTGGATGGCTGCAGGGGCGGGGCTAGGGGGTGGCTGCTTGGGCTCAAGCCCCAGATGTTTTATGATAAGCTCCAAAATCTGATTTTTACTTTTGAGGGAAGGAAAGAACTCTTGGAAGTAACCTGCAGTACCGGAGTCCAACAGAGGGGCAGCAGCTGCACAAAGTAGGCCTGACTGAGCGTCCCCAGAGGAAGAAGTGCTTCAGCATCCTGCACATCCTGCACGCACATATCCTTTTTCTAGTTGATATCAACCATGGTCCCGCCTTCCTCGCCTGTGATTGGCTGCAAGCGCTCTCCTCCGGTTGGCTGTGGGGATTTAACCACATCTAACCCTAACCTAACCCTAACCTTAACCATTCGCAGGAGAGTGCTTGCAGCCAATCACAGGCGAGGAAGGCGGGACCATGGTTGATATCAACTAGAAAAAGGATAGTTGCGTGCTGGAGACACTCAGGAGGACTGATGTAACCTGGAAATTAGGACTTTTTTTTTTAGACAAAAAACAACAGAACAAAATTACATCAACACCAGCTGTGACTCTGCTAGATTGCTAAATGTTAGCCTACTTATGCTAGCTGCTGTATGCATTTTAAGCCCCACCCCCTCCATGTGAATGAATGGGACATTTCTCTTGCAAAAAATTTTTAGCTAAAGTTATTTTTCCAGGTGTTGATTATCGTTGATTCGTGTGTTTATCATGCTGCTGTATATACACACATATTTGTTTTTACTGGAATGTTCAATTATAATTAGTAATTCAATAAATTGGAGGAAGAAATAAATGAATCTGACTTAAGCCCCACATTCGGAGTGTGCACACTCTGGTTCCTTCAGTGATGAACAGAAGTAGAACATTGTTCATCATATTCATAAATACCGGTCTTAGTAGCTGCACCATTCTAAATCAGCTGGAGTTTTTAGGCTTTGTTTTGTTAATTCTGTAAACATAAAAGCATGAATTCATTTCCTGAGGCTGAAATAAAGAGATATTTTCTTAAGATGATAAAATGCAGTGTTTGTAGCCCTGTGTGTGTGTGTGTGTGTCATCTGCAAATAAGTGCTAAAATATGTTGCACTGATCAATGATTGGCCCCAGTAGACATTTAAGAGGACCAATAATCATCCCCTGCAAAACCCCAGGAGAAATGCGGACTTGGTTGAGAAGCTAGCTGTATTTCTGACTAATACACAAAGAGTTACATCTTATTTCGCAGTCAAGAGAAGAGGTTACGCCTGTTAGAGCACGTATTTATAGACCACAGTTGTTCTTCTTTCTAGTAAACTCTTGTTATATTTGTGAAATGAACAGGAGTGAAAAACTGGTTAGAATTTAAAGTAGCACCAAATGTCATCTCAGGCTGTCCAAGCATGTAAAATGTCCTAAAATGCCTGTATCTAAACCAGGGAGCTTTGGGGGTCTTTTCTGCAAAATATTCCCTCTGAAGAAAGCAAGACATCAATTTCAGTGCTTCACACAGAGACGACAAATTGAGTCAACTCCTCAGACCTTTCTATGTCGGGTTTTCTCATTAATTCAAATAAGTTCTGCTCAAATGACTGTGATTTAATGGATCAGGCAGCTGTGAAAAACCAGTTCGTCAATATGTTGGCAGCACACTGACCTCACATACTGCATCCAGTCAGGACTGGTTCTGTGACACTGACGGATGTCTTTACTTTGAAGTATTAACGAGTGTTAAATAACTATAATCAGAAGAGCAAAGTGAGGCTTTGAGGAACCAGCGATCAGGTTCCTGTTAAACTTTAATTAAGCCTAAGGTGGTTCATCCTTTCTCAGTGTGTTCTATTTCCAGCTGGAGTCGCCCACCCCCAGCTCTCTGGGGAGCCGGTGGCGGTAATTTAAAGCAAAGGCTACCAAACACTCCTGTCAAAGTAAATTTAAGAAGGCCATTTTACAGCATATGCTAGGTTTTTTCAGAATGTTGGATCAAAGCATGAAGCTAATTTTGTGGTTTGTATTAGAAGTGACCATCATGGCCCATTCTTACCATTTTGAAGGCAATTTGCTTCCTTTTTTATGGGGCTAATAAGGCTAATGCTAATGATATCTGTAGCTAAATCCATCACAATCAGACCTATAGAGATGAATAAAACTTTTGCGATTTCCTAATAAGTCTCAAATGAGAAAGATGAGTTTGATCTCAGAGATCTATGAATATACAATCTGTTTTTCTCTTCTTCTACGCAGCTGCAGCCTTCAGAAAAAAAAACTTTTCTGCACCAAAAAGTCTGGTCTGCTGCTGCACCAACAAACTAGTGCTGCATTTATAAAATGACACGAGTCCATATATAAGGGCTCTGCTTGACCGGAAGCTTTTATTCACTGTAACCTAACATTAACATTAGCTTATAAGATGTTCTTAACTTCCTTTATCTGATGTGTTAGGATTACTGAGCATTGCTTTGCTTTTTGGTTCCTGTTCGTGGTGTTATGGGTGTGCCGTCATTACATTGGAGCTGAACACGTCACTACTGGTTATGGATGGAGCCTCAACACGCCTGGCGTATATTCACAAGGGAGCAAGACTTTACCAACAACACCAAGACAAGATCTGGAAAAAAAACTGAGGAAAACCAAGGAGTATATATACAGGGCTCCCTTCAAAGATTTGAAATTCAATGGGAATATTCCTGGTAAAATAAGGGCTAGTAAATAAATAAATACAGGAAGGGACAGGTGCCATCCATCCATCCATCTATTTTCTAAACTTCATCCTCAAAATCCACCAAAAAATGTTAAATTTTTAAACATTTTCAAGGAAAATGCTGAGGTTTGAACACACATGACTGGTTAATATGAGACACTGTGTGGGTCATTTAAAACATAGTCTCATGTAATAAAACTGGTCATTAATAAAGGGTTAAAATCCTGATAATAATTGAACATTTCATTGTTTTGATCAGGAATGAAGTTGATTCAACCTGAAAAAGTGAAAGAAATATTAATCAGAAATAATTTTACAGCAGGTTTTGTAAGTGGACCTTTTTAATGTCTCAAAAGGGAAGTCAATTTATAAAACTGATTCTGAATGCGCCAAATTTTGGATTTTCTTTGACATATGATTTGAAACAAAACATATAGCTATTATTAAATTAGTTTTATGGAATAATAATTCCATAAATAACAGCAGTGATATTAGGTAAACAAATGTCCATTTAAAGGTTAAAATCCTCAAGATCAGTGATTGTTTTTATGTTTTAAACATGCAAAAAAAGAAGAAAAATTATTAATCATGAATGTTTTTATAGACGTTTTTGTCCTCTAATACCTCGAGAGGGTAATACATTTTTTGTAACAAAAATTTTGTTGAATGCAAAAGCATAGTTAAAATGATGGGCTGTTGAAAAGGGAATATTTACAGATATTGACAAATAAATGAGGATTAAACTAAATTCAGTAAGCATCCAAAACAACTGCCTAAACATTTATATTATCTAGATAATTTATCAAGATACCAGCTTTATTATGTTTATGTGGGGTGTTACTTTCCCACAAATATAGAAAAGATGCATAAGTGTTGAAATGTAATTGAAGGGTGACATCAGGTCATTTTGGATCTTTTCCTTTGTCTTCATGTGAATAGCTTCAAATGCATTTTGCAGTGAACTTTTATTTAGTGGAAACAATGTCTCTCATGAGGCTTTCAGATTCCTGCAATAAATCAAAGATCAAAACTAAACCATGAAGTCTTAATTGTTGTTTTGCTGCTCTTCCTTGGTCCTCTGTTGAGTGTCAGAGGAGAACAAAAGTCCTCAGGACTTTAAATTCCAAAGTTCCAAAAATCAGCTGCTCCACACCCAGAAAGTCAGAATCCATACGTGTTCAATCTGAGGTTCGACACACCTGTTAGGTAGCGCTGGTGGCTTTTCATGATCACATCAGAAGGGCTCAGCATAGCTGTCAAAACAGCGTGGTCCAGTAGTCTCAGCTGTTTTTGTATCACCTTGGTCGCATCAATCCGTTGCCCATGGTAACAGCATCCTCTCCCTGCTCTGCTTTTGTCCCATCTCCCATTTTCACCTGACATTAGAGCTGCTGGGCTCCTCTTATGCCAGTCAGATTCATTTATTTCTTCCTCCGATTTATTGAATTTGTGAAGAGAAGTCATTTACTTCATGTGGACAGAGCGCTGACGACATTCTTCACGTGATTATTGTCCTCAAGGTGCAATGTCACACTAACGAAGGTTACGTTGCATGGTTTCTGTTTAGCACAAAAGACGTATTATAGAGACGGTGGTTGAATCAGATGTTGGACACTTCAGCTGCTTTTGTGAACGACGAGCTGTATCATGAATGAAAGAGACATTTTACCATCTCTCATTTGATATGGAGCCGCAAAAATTACAATTTTGTGTTCAAGCGTGTCTTTTTACTTTATAAGATTTAAATTTAAAAAAAAAATTTTAAATGCTTAATGTGTCAGACTTTTTAAATTACTTTTGATCCTGTTCTATAAAATGTGAAAAGTGTCTTTTGGTTTTACAGCATTTTCTCATTAATTTCAGAGTTAAATCTCTCAAATAGGCAGAGAAACTAAATACATTCTTCATTAAAGCTGTTTTTAGTTGATTCCAGTGCTAAATGATGGGAAGGAACCGGTCTTATTGATCTACTGTGGAAACGATTACAAAACATGGACAGAAAAACTTGCATTAAAACATTACTCAGACTCAGGTTTGGTCAAAGTTACAAGGAGCCACTTCAGAGGGCTGAAGAGCCACACATGGCTCCAGAGCCGCAGGTGCACCCCCTGGTTTTAGCCATTAAGAGGCTTTCCTGAGCCGTTTTTACGGTACTCAGCCTCATATTAGAGCTAACACCCCTCACACACACCTGCTGGTGAATGAAATCACTTCTCTTCATTAGGACTGAAGCGTCATTCAAACCCAGTGAAAGTTAAGACTTCATTTCCTTCACCATTTCTAATAAAACACACACAAAACACCCCCAGTCCAGACATTTGTTTATATTACTTAATATGGGGAGTTCTTGTCGTGACTCAAATGGATTCATAAATTGTGCTCAATCAGACTTATTTTGGTTTATATTATATAGTGTTAATGTTTAATTATTCCATGACTTTTAAGGTTTGAACTTTTGCTAGTTGGACTTTTTGTTTTAAAAATATCAGAAGGTTATGAACAACAACACACATTTAAATGAATTATCAACATTTCATACAGTGTTTAGGCATAAAAGTACATTTTGAACAACAACAAAAAAAGAGTCTGGTTTTAGAGACCAGTACTAAACTTAAAGTATTATCATGACATAATTCAGGCTTTTAGGGGTTAAATATCCTGTCAATACTGAGTCTCAATCTGATACTTGCATTATTTAGTTTTATTTTTCCTTTTTTTTACAGCACAGATTGGGAAATTATCAACTTTAAAGATATAAAATCAATGCATGTGAGTTTAGGATCACAGTCTAGGGAGACAGTTCAGTTAATGAATGAAATCTTTATTTTGAACATTTTTAGACATGTGAAAAACAGTCAATGGAGGAAAAAAATATGAAAATTAAAAATAAGAATGATAATCATGATGACAGGGTTTTTGTTTTTTTTTTTATCTCAGCACTCCTGGCTAAAATATCCCCAATATGTTATAAACTCTAGGTTAGCCCTTTAACTAGCAGGTTTACATGAACATAACTGGGGGGGTGGGAACGACTAAACTTAAAATATTCTTTTAAAAAATATGGAGATTGTATGTATTGTGTAATGTTTTAAAGGAGATCATAAAAACCTAATTTTACTTTAAAATGTCTCATAAGTGTATGTGATTTAAACAGAAATATGTAAAAGACAAAACAATAAAACTTTTTTTCTGATCTGATCTAAATTAGCTCATTTTTCAGAAATCCCACATAAATATTAAACTGCTAGCTTCTGAAGAAGATCACACGTTAAAACAAACAGCTACACTATAATCTCAGCTGATATTGATTCATGTATTTATTTATTAAGCCTCTACCTGTCACTAAAGAGGACTCATCACCTGCTAACTCCCCATTTACATGAGTGACTCATCGTTTGTTAGGAGTGAGTCACGTCTTCATTATTCAGGTACATAATTTGGGCTCTTACTGGAGCTCTTACTGCCTGTTCCCTTTAACTACCGAGTTTTTAATTCTTTGAAACACTTTTCTTCATGAAAACCTGCAGAAAGCAGAGCCTGTGGGAACGATTTGTTTCTGATTAAAGTCACCTCTGATTGTTAAAACGTAGTAGTGGAGTTAAACCTCCAGTTGCAGGAGGCATCAGGTTCATAGAGAGAACATGAAGGTTCTAGTTTATTCTGGTTTATGTTTAGCTTCGTTTCCTGTTTTATTTGAATTTCCAGGTTTTTTTCTTCATGTGTGTTTTGTTCTTCACAACCGGGTGTTGAGTTCATCACTCATCAGGTTGTCTGTATAAAACTTCTCGCCTGGTCCTTTTAATCATCACCAGATCGCCATGTGCGCCTTTGTTTTTGCTGCCTGTTTTGTTCCCCTTCTTCATCACCATCGGACTCGTGTGAACTTTGCTTTTCTAGACACCCTGCTGAGCTTTTAGTCTGAGAATCAGACTTCTCATCAACATTTGATAGGGCGTCAGTTTTTCCTGTTCCAAGGATATTGAACTGATATTCACATTATTATGTAAATCATACCTCTCTCCAGAAAACTCACAAATATATCAACAAGTAGAGAGAAGGCTCCAATAGTTTCAGCGGCAGCCGTCTGCATGAAGGGGTCCGACGTGAAACAACGGTTTACTCCAATCGTCTTGAAGCAGCTGCGTTACGTCCATCCCCGTGGTGTTACAATGAATAAAGCATGAGGACAACACAGGGAACGTTGTTGGCTTAGGGAAAGGGATGCTGCCGCTCCTCCCTGACCCAGATTTCAGGCATGTGGAGTCATTTTCTCCCCTAATATGTTCCCCTTCCTCCTGTTTATATGCATTTATCACTGCCTCATTTATTCCTGAGCGCTGACGGACAAAACGCCGGACGAGAACAGACTCAGGCCTACATATGGGTTAGGTTTTCTCCTAATTATTGGACTAAAATAAAAGCAGCGGATGCAGAGGAAACGTGGCACTGCGCCACTCTGATCCACTTTTAAAGGAGACTATTTGTTTACACAATTCACAGTTTTACACAGAAACAGAACGAAGACTGAACTGGAAACTCTTTAAACCTAAATAACTAGTTTAGTTATCTTTGTTTCTTGCTTTAAAACTCTTTACTTGTGCTTTATAAGTGTGAACAATGAGGAAAACCCAGAGTTTGTTTGAGAATTGTTCTTCTAAATAGCTTATTTTTTTTAACTGGACCCCCATTCTGTAAAATGTAGTCCGTCAAAACAACAGCTCGGATAATTTAACTACTGTGTATGTTCCCTTCATCAGACACAAGTGTGATCAATTTTGACTTGTAGTGTTCAAGTGGTGACACCAGTGCTTTTCTCAATTGCTAAAACACTAAACCCTGATGTCTGAACCAAATTCTCAGTTGCACGTTTCAGCTGTTTAGACACAACTTCTCAACACTTTTTCACTGTGATGCACGTGTGCTGCATACACAGGTTACAAAAGTCAAACACGATTAAAGCAGACTACAGGAACCGCCTCCGTTTCAACCTGAGATGCAGACAGCAAAGTTTCTTTCCAAAAAGCTAGAGACTCAGACCCATTACCAGCAGCATCAACTCCGTCACCTACAACATTGCAAAACACCTCTCCACCATCCTGGCCCCTTTGGTTGGAAAAACCCAACACCGCATCCAGAACTCTGTGGATTGTGTTAGAAAAGTTTTGAACGGAAGCGCGCACAAACTTCTCACCATCTCATAAGGGTTCAACCAAAGGCAGCCGGAGACATGATTCCATAAATAAAAATAAATTTTATTAATACAAAAGGAAATATAGTAAAACAATGCCCCGCGACACACACACACACACAGAGACCGCAGGAGCCGGTCTAACAGAGCTAATCTCGCTAGCTGCAATGTTCCGGTCCTTCCCAGCTGCCTGTATTGCTAAAAGCTTTAATCAGTTGGTGTTCTCGGACTCCTGGAGGTGAATTTGAGAAATCTAAGGCGATAGAATCATGTCCCCCCGCATAAATCACGCTAGATTTCTCAAGTTCGCATCACGGAGTGGAGCTCCGGAGCACCCGGAGGAGTGTGCGCTGCACACCCGCCTTTGGTGCACTGTAAGCGGACTGAAGTCCAGGAAACAGTCGGGGATTTGAGGCCTAGAATAATGATCCATCCAGAGAGGTTTTCAGCTCCATAAACACTGTCAAAATAACACCAGTTTTATGAGAAAAACCACAGATTAGACGAATAAAGTCCGCCATTGACCAGCAACACAACACAACGGTGCAATGCTGCCACCTACTGGATATACATTTATTATTACTTTTCTAGCTCTCCAGAGCGAGCATTAAGCATAGGACAGCGCCGGAAATTCGTTCCCGAATTGCAGAACATTTTACAGCTCACAGCCTGTTCAAGATTATGGAGTGATACATGGGTGGCCTCATTCTTTTTGATTTAAAATGCTTCATCACTTAAAACTGAGCATGCATGATTATCTTTATTTAAAATCTTCCCCCTTGTCCCTTTAAATGACATAATTGGAGTATTCTAAATGTGAGGAGCAGTTGGACATTAAAAGTGCTACTGGAAAAACTTGTGTTGTGCTGAAAAAAAACTGGAAGATGTAAAAAGCAGCGATGATGGTTTATTCAGGAAATGTCAGGAGGAGCCAGAGGGAAATGGTCCTGATGACAGCTTTTAAAGACGAGCTGAAGTCTGAGAGCTGACAGGTGAATGCCTCCAATCTGGGACCACGTCTGACTTCTCATCTGGGTCAATTGGACTGCTTGACCTTTGAGCTGCTGGAGGATCTTCTTAAATTGATTTCTTCCAGAAAGAATAATGATGCAGGCAGAGGAGTGAGACCCGTTTCAAAGAGGTTGTTAAACTCAAAGCTTTTCATCAAATCACAACCAGACTCACTTTCAGCTCCACTTTTCTATCATTGGTCATCCATTATAGTTTCAGCGCTTGTGTCCAAGTAGTTCCTTCGCTTGTAGTTCATCCTTTCAACCATCACTATTAAGGAAGAAACTACAGAGGTCATGAGTTGAGGTTATTTGTTGTTTCTTTAATGTGAGAGGGCAGTTTTTGTTTTTCTACTTCGACCTGGTCTTAGTTAAGATTTTCTAAAAGTATATAAAAGTTTTGGGGGGATTTTTACTTATTTTTATTCTAGAACAGGAAGCATCGACTGACCATGGCAGCATATTGGCAGCTTATGCTTACAAAAGTCAGGAAAATGGGCATGTGGTGGATAAAAGATGTTTCAGGTTTAAAATGAACTCTCTACAGCAGATGAACGGTATATCTGAAAGTCATGTGTTTAACAAATTAAAACTAATCTATGATTTAAAACAGGAACTGACAGATCTGACCTGTATGTTTGATGACTATTTTATGTCAAATGTAGTTATTTTTGTGTTTTTCATGGATTCAACCTACACAATATGAGGCAAAAGTTACAGTACGGGCTAGCTAGTACTTTCATTTCTAGCTAAAGCTACAATTTAAAACTGCAATTTAAAAACCAGCAATTTAAAGGCACACTAAGTAACCTTTTCATATTTTTAATTGAGACCGTATGTGCGAATATGACTCTTTACAGGGTTAATGAAAAGTCACTCAGCCCCATCTGCTGCTTGTGTCCAGAATACCACGTTTGCAACTTCAGAGTCTCCGGTCCGATGTCTTGGAAGTCTCACAAAGTCACGTATCTCGTGAGAAGCAGTAACGCTTTACGGCAATCCATGTTTCCACCTCAGAACCTGCTCAGGACAGACGGGCTGAAGACACAGACGTCATCTAGCTAAGGGATCTAGTGTATCATGTTCATCATGGTGGAGCCTCCAAAGAAAACCTTTATCTGATGATTGAACACACAGGTTCAAGCGAGGAGAGGGTTAACAGTTAGTTTTTATGACAGTGGCTTAAAACGGACACTAGGGGGTGCTAAAAACAAGCCAAAACCGCTTAGTGTGCCTTTAAAACTGCTATTTAGAAACGAGCTATTTAAAAACAGCTCTTTGGGAATCACTTTGTCGCTGCTAAAATGGCTTTTTAATGTAATATAGTATTTTTTGTTAAGCTTGTTCATCTCATTTTGATCGTCTTCTCAAACCATCTGTTTTTTCACTGTAAAAAGAAAAGGTTGAATCTACTTATGCTGGGCTTACACCTAACAATTTTCACGGTCGCAGACTAAAGACTGGCAGTCTTTAGGAATCGTACCGGAGTCTCTGCGCGCTCCCGTCGTCGCGGTCGTTAGATGTAAGGGGATAATCTGCAGTCGGCGACCCGATTATCAGTCTTTCTCCAGTCTTTCATATCCAACCTGCTAGATATTTTGTGTAGTTGGAGCGTAGTCGGAGTGACGTACAACAAGCAAGAACCAATAGGATTCGTTCTCACTGCAGAACCAGGAAGTTCTGTCAGTCATAACCCAACAAAACAAGACCTTGCTGTCCCGTTTATGCAGCCAAGATCGAGCCCATATTCTCTGACGCTTTCTCTTCTTTTTCTTTTCACTACAAACGACTGCAGTGGCAAAAGCTAAAGTAGCTAAAAGCTGCTTCTCCTCCATTTTTAACTTCTGCAGAGTGTAATAACTTGGGAATTGGACTTAACTGTTATTATATCCATAACAGCAAATGAGGAGACCTAGCGTTCATATTGGGAAACTTTATTGACAACACAAAACCCGGACATTCTCCGTCACAACAGGAAAAACTCGGATAATAAAATCACCACTAGATGGCACTGTGTAACCACAAATAAAATAGAACTGCCCAGCAGAACAGTTATACTCTCTTTATATCAACATAATATAGTATCACTATATCACACAGAGCATGATGGGAGGAATTTTGCGGGAATGAAATCCTAACATAATCTAGTTGCAGTCTTGTAATTAGTGTTCCTACAAGATTCAGTCTTTATAACATCTTTAGTCTGAGACTAGTCGACTGTTAACCCGAGTCTTTAGATGTGAGCTGATAATCTTTTAGAGTCTTTTCAAAATCTTGTCAAAGTCTTTAGGTGTAAGCCCAGCATTAATTGAATTGCTTCAGTTGGTAACAAACAAATGAATTAAGTTTATCCAACTTAATTAGGTAGAAATTTATTAATTTAAGTTGGATAAACTTAATTGCTTGTTACCAATTGAAGCAATTCAATTAAGTTGGTTCAACTATTCTCTTTTTTTCAGTGTATGACACATTGAGGAACTAAATCTGCTCCACTATTGCCACCTCAGCATTTTTATCCCTATAGTTACTGAGAATTCAGACCCCTCAACTTCTTTTCAAGAAATCCTCATAAGATTTGAAAAAAAGTGTTTTGCTTTGTTACCATTTGGGAACAATTAAACTTGTGTAGTGAATTGGATCTAGTGTGGCTTTAGAGAGGAGTCAAAAACAGAATTATGTTATGATAAATGCTGTTTTCTGCACATCGTTTGTCCTTCAGGCCCCAATTTTCAGTGTAAATGTGGAACTAATAAACTTTCTACATTCATGTCACATCAATAAAACCCTTTAGTGTCTCTTGTCCCTGCAGACCCTGGGGGGGGGGCTCTTACTCTCGTTGACATTTGAGCCTCACAGCGACCGAGAGAACCAACAGCGAGCGCCCATCAAGACGGGACGACATGCAGCTCAGCCTTCAACAAATAATTCATAACTCTAACATTTACTGTGTTCAAACGTGGCCCAGGCCTTTATCCGACGCCCCGTCTGTGAACCTCAAAGCTCGTCTGAGGCTGATGAAAGAGGAACTCCAACACCAATGCTTAAAGTATGCCAAGGCTTTTGAAGTTTTTTATGAAAAAGTGTGGAAAAATGCTCTTAGAAGTGAAAGGGACAGAAAATATGTTAAACAAAAATGTATTTATTTTTTATATTTCGTAATATTTGAACAAAACAAAACTTAGGAATGCTCTGAAATTTTGTTTAATACCAGAAATACCAAACCAGAAAACTATGCCTCAAATTTAAAAAAATAAAATAAATATTGTCAAAAGGCAACGTTCTTTATCTTTAGAGGTCTGGTGGAGGGTCGGAGGTCATCTGGTCCGTGGGCGAAGACACAGTTTTGTTCCAGCAGGGGGCAGCCCTGAGGATGGTGGCTATGAAACCAGCACAGACGGGTTTTCAGGGCACCAGGGGCCATGGGTTTCCTCTGGGCTTCTGTCCTGGAGGACTTCCTGTCCCGCCAGTCTCTTATGTAGACTCTTCCTCCTTCCACTGCAAAATAAAGACATACATCTGATATTTCCACATCAAATACTCCTCCCAAAATGTCTAAATAAGTTTCTTCAACTGGCACAGGAAGCAGAGGAGGTGTTTCAGACATCCAGGTCCCAGAAGTAAACAACCTGTCTGTTCTCTGCATCCTGAAGACAATAATAGCATAAAGTGGCATGTTGAGGCTCTTCAGCTGAACCATCAATAAGACCATGCTTTTCTTGTGGTTTGAGCTTCACAATGTGCAGTTTTATTAGAAATGGCAGGAAATTAAGGAATGCAACGACAGCATGTGCAGTTTTTTTAGCACAGAAAGTTTTATGAAGTGAAACAGACCCCATCTTTTCAACATGTGAGGTGAGATGAGCTCACACAGAGGCTTCCTTTTATTGCCTTCCCAGAGCATCATCATAAACGAGTCTTCAGACACTAAAACAGCCTGTTTAAACCCAGAGGTCAACAAGCATCCAAATAACAATGACTGAGTTCCTATATGCCCTCATGAGGTCATCATCACTGATCCATTAGTCCAGCACTGTAGAGTTTAGAGTTGTTTGAGGAGGAACAGGATTTTGGAGTGTTCGTTTTTTAAGACAGGAGGAAACTTTAGGGGTGTTGCCAGATGAGTGGTAGGAAAAGATCAGTTTTTGTTTTTATTATTATTATTTAGAAATGTTTTGGTTTTGCATCATAAACCAGTGTTTGCTGCAAGATGTTCTGAAAAGTCTGGATGTAATAAACATTTTTTCTTTAATATACCCATCTAAGCATTTGCCTCTTACAGATCTCTTCTGGTTTTCTTTTTTCCAAACTTAAATGTTTCAAATCAGCAAACATTTTAAAATCAAACAAATACGTCATTTTTTATTAAGGGAGAACAATTATTCTAACTAACCTGGCATTATGTAAAGAAGTAATAGCCCCCCTTGTTAAATCATGTCACACTCAGACCTGATCACATCCAGACCTGTAGGATTAAGAATCCATTTCGAATAGGGCTGGGCGGTATGGCAAAAAAATGTATCACTTTTTTTTTTTTTTTATCGGTTCGACATTTTTTTTCTTTTAAAGTGATAATATGCAGTTTTGCTTGTTTTGGGCGTCCTCTGGTGTCTGTTTTAAATAACTGCATTAAATAAAGTAGCCCATAGTTCTTGCTTCTAAACGCCTAAATCTACCTGTTGAAATGTCTCCTCAGCCTTCATAGCTTTCTACAGGAGCGGTTATTTACTCCTTCAAAGAAATCAGCTGTGTTCAAGCAGGGAGAGATGGAAAAAAATCAGGAATCATGAGCTAAAAACTCTCCAGCGCTAGCATAACAGCTAGCCACTTTGGTTTAGCCTAACCCTCGTGAGACATGTGACTTCCTGGGTACCGTGACGGCGACGGAGATCTTACAATCGTGGTATTCCGGATCTAATCACCAGATGGGGCTAAGTGACTTTTCATTAACTCTGTAAAGGGTCATATTAGCACAGACTGGCTCAAGGAAAAGATTTAAAAATATGAAAAAGTTGCATATTATCACTTTAACACGGCCGTTATTACCCACAGTATTTTTAAATTATAAAATAATTACTGCACTAGATCGGCTTTTAATAGTCCATCCTACTTTCATATGCAGAATATCATACTGTAGTTTCTTCATGTCCAGTCACTGGCAGGTAAATACATAACCCCTATAAAGTATGTTAGTCAAAAGAGAGAAGTAATTAAGAAAAATAACCAACCACAGAGTGTTACTGCGTTGGTTATCTCGACCCACCGCTGACTTTTTCCATCAGCGGTCTCTTTAGCGAACGCGTCTTTAATGGACGTCTAACTGACTGCTACTAGCCGTTTTAGCTGAGGAGGTGAAGATCTAAGCTTGAGAAATTCTTGATATTCCAAGACGTGTTTTTGGTTAAGGTGGTGAAGCAAGGTGCTGGTGTTACCCCTGCCAGCTACCACCGTTACTCGACAGCGTTTGCATGTGATAGTTTGCTCCACGTCCGACTTTTTAAACCTGAAAAACCTCCAAACGACAGACCTGGCTCCTCTTTTTGGAATAAGTTCCTCTGGTTCATAATTTGTATGTTGCCGTGTGTGTAGCAGTGAAATGAGTCCCCACTGAAACACTTCCCCACTGCCAACGTACGGGACGTTCGTACGCCATTTACCGATATTGCGGTATGTGAAAAATTCATATCATAACCAAAATAAACACCGGTTTTCGGTATGAACCGGTATACCGCCCAGGCCTAATTTCAATAGAACCTGTCTGACAACATGAAGGAGGCTAAAAGATCTCAAAAAGCAACACATCATGACCTGTTCTAAAGAATCAAAATAACCCAGAACAACAGCTAAAGCTCTGCAGAACTCACTCGATTAGATCAGGTTCAGATCAGGGGTCATGATTCAGCAATAAGAACCTCTGCTGACCAAAAAACCCACAAAGGCCTGTCTCCTATTTTAAAACAAATCTTGATGATCCCCGTTTGAGAAAATCCATCCACGTGGACTGGCTGTATTTGCGTGTGCAAACTACCTCTAAAGACTTGATGGTTGTTCCTGAGAAGTGTCTGAAGACCTCCACACTCTTTCTTCAGCAGCTGAAGGGTTTCCTGCTCCAACAACCCAGCAACTTCACTCACAGAAAGGCTGCCTGAAGAGGATGGAGGATAAAGATCAAAAAACAAAAGACACAAAGGAGCAGGAGGATGTCCATCGATGCTACATTCACCAGAATGTGAGCACGTCTTTAGGCATGCACGGGAATTATTTCAGTCTCTATTTCAGACAAAGAAAGAAGCATCTGAGTGGCTTGAGTCGATGTCGCCCGCTGCTCTGAGAGCTTCTGTTCAGAATGCCCTCAGTGAGAAGGTGATCAATGCTACATACAGACCATTTTACATGGAGGGAAATAGCACAGTCAATGCCTCCGTTAAAGCTGTCACAGCAACCAGCCTCTCCTCGTAGCCACTTCAGAGGGTGAGTCATTGTTGTCTCTTTTTCCACCGGGGCACACATTTTAACAACTACACTGCAAACAAGGACAGAGAGTGATCCTGCAAACTGAAAGGAGGTCTAAGATCTGAGTTCAGCAGATAAGCGCTTCACTTTTAGGCTGCGGATCTTAGGGTTTTTGGTATTTCGAGCTTTGCCCTTTTCCCCTGACAGAATTCAATCAGAGCTGACCTTTGATTTACACAAATGAAATTCCTTCTCTTGTTTTCTCTGGCATACTGGAGAGGAACACTTGATTCTATTGCTGCCTTTTAGCTTTTCCATAACAACAGTTGACCTTAATGTGCCAAAAAGCGAACACAGTCATCTTCACCAAAGCCAGAATCTCTGAAGTTCAGTTACAGTAAATCTAACATCCAAGTCTGGACTGGGAGGGATTTTTGTTTTGTTTTTCTGCCACTAGAAATCTCCCATCACTAGAAAGAAAAAGCATATTGTCGGCGCAGATTTCGCTGGTCAAATCGCCGAGTTAAATCCCTGAAATACGCAACACACTCCCACGTTCACAGACAGCCAAACACAGTGCAGCTCTGCAGAGTGTGAAACCAAGCAGACTGTGGTCCTGCAGCTCAGACGCCAGGGAGCTCCAGCTTTAATATAATATCAATACACCATTTAGAGCTGGCCTTTACTGCGAACGATGTTAATGGGGATTAATGGGAGAGGGACGGCATCGACGCAGCACTTTCTGCTCCCACTAAGACCGGGTGCAGACGAATATTAATGGTTCTGCTTGACGTCCAGTTTGACTTGCTTAAGGCTGAACGTCCCTGGAGTAAAAGACGGGCAACGACTGCTTGTGCAGTGAAAGACCGTTTTAACCATTTACTGCAGAAAAAAGCAATGAAAATGTGTGTTTTTTGTAATTTGTTATTCATTTGAGGGACCACGGATTATAATATGAAGTAAGGTAATATTAATAATATTAGGAATGGTAACAATTCAGTGCATGCTTTTAAAGACACTAGGAATAAATTATTAACTACCAAATGGTTGACCTGATGGACAAAGAGGTAAACCAATATAGAAAAAACATCAGTGAAAAAGAACGAGAGAAATAAAAAATCGTAGATAGTTCAGGACAGATGGAAAAGAAAGTTCAAATACATTCGTTTGGTACCACTTTACAATAAGGGTCCCCTTAGAAATAAGTTGATTAGTTTGTAAATCATTAATGCATTTATTGTAACCAAGGGCGGTTCTAGGGGGGTCCAGGGCCCCCCTGACGGCAAGCTTGACCCCCCCCCCCCCCCCCCCCCCCCCCCCCCCCGTGGCCCCCCTGCTAAGTGCTGAGTCTCAGACATTAGAGACAAATACTGTTTCATGTTGTCACTAAAATGATAAAGGATTTTTGAAAAATAGTTTTATTTACTTTTTCATACGTAACACATCCAGTTTTATCTAGTTGATCCTCTGGAGCAAAGAAGGTGAAAACAGCCACCAACTAGCGGTCATACTTTTAATTTTACTACAAAAATTACTGTCATCGTTAATGGTTCCATAAAAAAATTTTAATAAGATAAAAATTGTTAATTTGCTTTAAATTTCAAAGTTTAAAATATCGCGATAGCACGATATCGATATATCGTGACAGAAAATATCGCGATATATTGCAGTATCGATATTTTCTATTAATTATTTATTTATTAAAAATTAATTATTTCCTATTAATTAATGCTTAATAATGCTTCATACGGTATAACAACAAATTATTTATGAAGCCTTTATAAGCAGCCCTTATTGTAAAGTGGCACCATTAGTTTTTAATATTTTGGGTTTTTTTATGACATATGTCTGATATGTGATGTCTAATCACAAAATTTCTACCTTATAATAATTCATATTAAATAATAACTCCATGGTATTCTACCTTACAAAGAAGTAAACTAGAACATTAGATTAAATGTGCTGCCTTTACCAGTATGACTTACTGGTATTGCTTTAATATGGGGTTTTATCATAAGAATATATGGTTAAACACTGAAGAACCAAACCAGGTGACATCTTTCATTTCAGAAACAAAGAACTCTAATCTAAAATGAATAAGTAACTGATGACCCCTACCTCTACCTGTACTTGTGCTCGATGTTTTTGAGCAGTAAAATCTGGACACTGGGTGATCAGTCAGTATGATAATACAGCATCATCCTTTGAGAATCATGTTGGTGCTTCAGAGCATACCCACAATTGTGAAACAATTGGTAAATTGCGTTTTGATTTCAAAAATGTACTGCTTTGTTGATCTACACCAAGCTAAAGTCTCTCTTTCTGATTGCAATCAGAGCTGTGGAGCAGAAGAGGAAGTTTGATTACTAAACAGTCTCCCTCTCAGCCAACCCGGTCTCGTTCCTCACACTTAACTCACGGGTCAATCAGGAATCAAGAAAATCAATCACGCTTCCAGGGCAGCACCAGCTAAAAAGTCATCTGACGGTTCAGGAATTCATTTGCATTTTTGTTTGTTTATTCATAAATTTACTGTTAGCTAAGGTTTTTTTTTTTAAGTCAGGGGGAAAATGGTGTGTCTGTGATACAAGTGAAGCTCAGGCATAATGTGGGGGACATGGGACACGCAAAGGGAAGAAATAAGGAGGACATGCCGAGATATACCGTTCTTCATAAACTTATATAAGCTTCAGGTGTTTTGAGATGTGTTTGAGACTCTTATTGTGAAAAATTAAAAGGAAGTTCTTAGTTCTGCTATGGACGCTGCTACAGAAGAAGCCAAAAAATAGAACTTCCTATCAATAAAATCCCTCATTACCACTTTTTTCTGGAAAAATTTAGTTGAAATTTTTATTTAAACTAATTAAAAACACTTTATAATTAAATGTAAAAAAATAAGATCAATAAAACAACCAATGTTTAAGTTTAAAAAAGACCTGAGTTTTTAATGCTGAAGAACCACGTTGGTCTAAACAGATATTTAATGAGAGTTTTGGGGCGTTTGGCATACCGTAGCCTCTCACCAACCTCCCCTTTCACACAAGCTGTTTCTGTTGAGTATAATAAAGCATATTAACCCACTTACTGCACCTCTGAAACTTTCCTGAGCTGATGTTTAGAGCTGCAGATGGAACAGCGTGTTCATTTTCCAGCACGATTACATAACGTGAACCGGGTCAGCTGTGCGGCGCGCATGAATTAGTAATTCAGTTCAAAGTTACAGTAATCAGCTCCGCAAGCTAACTGTGAGATTTAGTACAAATATCACATGATATGAGGCTCATTCAGAATATTTTTGGTAAATTATTTCCTTTTTATTTCATATCCCAGACCGCTAAAACAGCAATGACTGATATAGAATTTAGTTCAGAAGGAAAACAGCTTGTTCCTGTTGGTTTAGGAGTGTTTTTATTCTTTTAAATTGAAAATAAAAACAACAGAATTTGTTTATACGATCAATCGATCACACGAAATACAAGAAAAACCTGATCGATCAGCTTATAAAAATCCCAATAGCCTCTGAAGACGTTCAGGAACAGAGAAAAGCAGAGAAAGTCCTGAAGGCTTTTCAACCACTCTGAATACATTCAATAACGGCTGGCTTGGTCTGAATTTACTCTTTGTTCTTACGCAGCAGATAACTGATGGAAACCCTCAATACAAATACATGCTCATGCATAAATCATATATACTGGTGCATTATTCATCCAGTCATCTCTACAGAGTCACAGCCTCCATTTATTCCCTCTCCCTCATATTCTCGACGACTCATTTCTGCAACATCCTAACTGAGAATATTCTGTTTAAAGCATAATAGTCTCCATCTGGCTGACTGTGTGTGTGTGTGTGTGTGTGTGTGTGTGTGTGTGTGTGTGTGTGTGTGTGTGTGTGTGTGTGTGTGTGTGTGTGTGTGTGTGTGTGTGTGTGTGTGTGTGTGTGTGTGTGGCTGCAGCAGAGGCGTTGACAAAGGTGATGTGTGGGCGGTGTGCGAGTGAAACTTTGCGTGTGGCACTCTGTGAACCGCGTGGCGCAGGAAGAGGGAGGCGGAGGGTGAGATGAGGGGTTCAGAGCGGCGTAGGGCTGTGTCACAGGGCTGAGACGGGACGGGATGTAGAAATATATTTAAAGGTAGTGGGGGGGGGGAAGTGATTTAGTTTTGGTTGTTTTTCGAGGTGTCGGGTTACAAAGACAAACATGGAGACAAAAATAACAGAGTGGCCAAAACTGATGTCAAAGTAAACTCCCAGCATTCCTTTAGGGCGCATATCGCCCATCACCAAGAAATGTTTAAATTATTTTAAGTGACATGAAGTGTAGCACTCAGAGTATATGTTGGGATGACTCTTAACTACTATGGCAACACACTTTAGCTGAGTCCCTGTAAAGCTGACTGAGTTATAGCACTTAATGTGTTTTCTTATTTTGATTAGATGTGGCGGCCATCTTGAATTGGGTTGACTCCTAAAGTTAATCAGTTGTAGATGAACATCCAGTGATTTCACTGTACAGTGATTTCTGTGCATTTTTGGATTCATGATGATCCGTTTTTTGTTGATTGGAGCTGGCAACTATCTTGGTCATCGTTCTCAAAAGAAAAAATTTTGAGGAGCTGGCAGAGTCGATTGGAAAACTCTCTGCCCTCCTGGAAAGTCAGGCACTGAACTGGCACGTGGGCAAGGAGCGGCTTATGAACTCATTAAGGGGGTAAAAGGCACCATGGAGCGAATGGTGAGAGTGTAAGGTAATTCAGAGCCATGAATCGGAACTCTGAAATATAAAAGCCTGTGCAAACGGACTGAAAGGCAGCGAGCAAAACAGCCTTGGACTTCGTTGCATGGAGACACAACCAAAACATCTGATTAGATGCCCTTGGATTCCCACAACAAGCTGTAGAGGAATGCGAAGGCGGCTCTGCTCAACTCTGTTCTCTGACCTGGAACCCCCCCCCCCAAAGTTTTGGGTTTTGTTCAAATCTGTCATGAGATATTTTATCAAAACCCAACTAAATGAAGGCAGGCAAAAACAATATAGCCCGCCTTTCATCTTTCTTTGGGTTGTGATTACATGTTTTTGTTTTTACATAACTAGAGTGAATTAAAGCTTTTTGTTTATGCAGTAGTAGTTGTTTACCTCCTTTGTTCCAGTCGCTGCAGGACGCTCCGCTGCTCATTCCCAGAAGGACATCAGCGACCTGCAGGACAACTCTGTCAACAAAGTCCCGTGGGAGCGAGGCGCAGTTTCGCACCGTTTCAACTCTCTGTCTGGGCCGGAAACCGGCTCCCCACGTGCTCCCCGAGGCGCAGCCACACTCCGTGCTCCCATCGGGTTCGACACTCGACCTTTGAGCCGTGACCACAGGGGAGGTCTGGCGGCTCTGGATGAAACGCGCTCTTCGCTGCTCGTACTCGGCCTCGCCGGACGGCTTGTAGCTCCGCGACTTTCCCACCAGACACACCTGCAGGAAGAGATATGATGAAAATAGGTCATTTGTTTTAAATCATGACTTTATTTTTAGTTTTCAGTTTGACATAAAGATGCGGTCACCTACTGATACATTTTAAATCACCGTTTCCTGGTAATCACATTGTGAAGTTTGGATTTTGTTGGTTTCACCTCCAACACTGAGTCTCTGTATCTGAAATCTGAATTATTCTCAGTGTGAAATTACTTTTAACCCCGCCCTAGCTGTAGTACTCAGTTTAAAATATGTATTTTACTATATTACGTGATTGAAGAGCTGAATAGAGAACATAAGGAGACATAAAACAGTACAGATTCACATGAAGACGGGGGTTAAAATGTCTGTACATCTTTAATTTAATCACCAGCAGTATAAAATGTTGACCGTGTTTAATGTTCGTGCACATACACGTTTGGTAGACGGGATTCTCAGGCAGTCTTCTTCTGTGTTGAAGCCACACACTTGGCTGATCTCAGCGATGAAGTCGATGTACTCTTTATACTGGGACTTCTCACTCCGGCGTCTCTGGTACTTTCCATAGAAGTCAAAGAAACAACAGGGGAGGACGAAGTAACGGCAGGAGTGAGATGACCTGCAAGTAGGAACAGAAGAAGTTCTCAAACTTTTTTAGGAAGTAAACAAGCTGTAGATGTCTGAGGCTCAACATCGCCATCATGTGGCTGCCTCAGTATAAACACATGTCATCCTCTGTCCGTGTCATTACAAAAACAGAGCGATCAGCAGGTGTTGGAGCTGCTGGGTGTGAATGTGTTATTGGTGGAAACTCGCCTGGCTGCGATAACAGGGATCCACGGTGTGAGCTCGTCCGAGTGGTTCCCAATCAGCCAGTCTGTGCTCGGGAACAAGAAGCTCTCGCCGGGAGTAATTGCCTTTTCCTAAAATAGCAAAGAGTTGAAAGGCTCTGAAGCTTATCGGAGCGGGGAAAGATGCAAATTGGTATGATTTAATTCAGAATAACTTAGTGGAAACTGTCTAGAAGAGGACCTTTTTTTTAACCTCAAACTTTTAATTGATCACCAAGCATGCTCCCAATATGAGATGTATTCAAATTAAAGGACCTGGTTCTTTTCATGGGGATACAGTCGTTTCCTTTTAGCATTTCTTTACAAGAAACTCCTAAAAGTCTCCATGATTTCTGCTCATAATTTGCATAAACTCTTTTGTATTTAAAGATTAAAGCAAATCAAGGTAAAACGGTTAGTTCTGACGCTTTTGAGGGTAAAAACTCTTCCAAATAAAGATGCAGCTCAGAGAACAGCAGCTCTAAGTGATATCAGCATCCACTGATAAAAATCAGTCAATAATAGATGACTTCAGACAGAAGCCGTCAGCAGCTTGTTGTCAAAAGAGACTGAGGACAGCAAGGGGACACTGTCCTCCTACCAGGAGCAAAAAATAAAGGATTTAAATATTTATACTACAAATACACACTAAGATCGACTTTTTTTTTTAAAGGTTTTACAGCCAAACTTTAGGGGAAAAAATCAAAAAGTAAAACAAATGACAAGTAAAGTTATATTGCTTCTGTTTTCTATTAATTAATCAATCAGTGTGTAAAATATGAGCCTTACACGAGCTGTTAAAGAGCTCTTTAACAGTATTTGTACATTCCTCAAACACCTGCTGTATCAAATCATATGTCTCTTCTGCCCTCTGGTGGACAATTGAAGTACTACAAGTGGAAAATGCCAACGTATTACTACTATTTTATTCTATATCAACATAATAAATAAACTACTATTATTACAGGGCAACCGTGGATCAGGGGAAGAGAGGTCGTCCACTGATTGAGTCATCGGGGTTCAATCCCCGGCCCAAGCCATGTGAAGTATAATGATAAGACCGTGAACCCCCAACTGTCTTTCAGGTGCAGTGAAACTGGCTGCCCTCTGCTCTTCAAATGCACCGTTATGTTATTAGCCAATAAACTGTCTAACAAAAGTATGCATTTTTTTAAAATATAAATCCTTCTTTAAAGGTTTAAAGAAACTGTTTTGTAGATATTTTTTTTTTTTTTTCCTGTTTTCACTGGACTTACTAAATGATTTAGTGTCATTTGTACTAAAAGAAGAATTTGAAATATGAACATTAAATTCTCTTTTTACAGCCAGTTGAACTCAGGTCATCTGCAGATAATATACAAGGATGCAAGAAAAGACAGAGCTGTCTGCACCTCCTGAGGAGGCTCAGGTCGTTTGGGGTGTGCTGAAGACATTTGATGACACCGTGGTCACATCTGCAGTCCTCTAGGCAGCGGTGTGCTGGGAGAGAGCACAGGGCCAGCGCTGCCCTGGACTGTCCACTGGACTCCACAGAGGAGGTGGGAGAGAGGAGGGTGTAACTAGAAAACCCCTCTCACCCCCTGCACCACACTGTGGGGCTCCATCAGACTGCACATAACACCTCTTGTTATTTAGGCTTCATATATGCTGCAATATGCTACGTAGCAATTAGCTTCTCTAGTACTGATCAACCGAAACTCCACATTGATCTCTTTCAGTTCTCTCATGTCTCTACACTTTGTTTTTTTTTCTACTTTAATCCACTGTTGTCACTTTTATAGCTGAGGCTGCTGCTGTGACGTGTGAATTTACCCAGGAGGGATCAATAAAGTTCTTACCTCATCTCATAAATATTCTCTGATTTAAGAGACATGAATTGTTAGCGTGACAGCGTAATTAGTCTCTAACAATCAATAAATTCACCTCTAGAGGAGAAATTAGCAAAAATGTTAGGGATAGATCTTATTATGGTCAGTGGAAAGAGTTATTAAACTGTGGTATTTTTGCTCGAGGTTAACAAACCTACAGTATAATATCTGTGAATTAACAAACTTTTCATTCTTGAAATCAAAAAACATATTTGATATTTTTATAATCAGGCAAACTACAGAGGCAGGGCGAGCTTAAAAGTCATCTCCCCTCTGAAGAGCAGCAGACTCACCTCTAGCAGAGTGTGGGGGCCGTACATGTCCCAGATCCTCCTCCTCCGTACGTCTATACCTCTACCAGGGTGCTGCAACACAAGAATACTGAATTATTTTCAGCTTTCCTGATTCCAGACCATCACACTACCAGCACCACGTCTGACTGACGGACACACAGCGACGTCCAGGAGGTTTTCCATTCATCAGTTCACAGAACATCTTTACAAAAGTCTTAAAGATCCCTGAGAAGATTCTTGGTAAATGTGTCTTTGTGTTCTTTTGAGTCAGCAGAGGTTTTGGAGTTGGAACTCTGCCATGATGTTGTTTTTAGTTTTATTTATTGGTTAAACTGGTCAATCTGTCACTAGTGGATGTTGTTTTCCAGTTTTGTTCTCAAAGAGCTTTTCCTCTACACCGTTTTGATGGAGATTTATGGATTTAAAAGAACCACTCCCTCCCAGACTCACCCCTTCGTTTGTCAGTATGTGAACCAGGAGGCCGTTTCCACAGCCGAGGTCCACAAAGGACTGCGAGGCGGTCAGATGTCTCTCTGCTCTCTCCTCAGCCCACAGAACCTGCAACCACAGGTCCAGAAAGATCAGACGTCTTTACCAGACTGTTTCTGACATTCTGTCACCTGATGACCGAGTTCACCCTTTGACTCACCGATTAAGTTTTAGTTGCACAAAACAACTCTTAGCAGACACAGACATAAAAAAACCAATACATTTATATATTTAACACGACTCTAATTCCAACTTAAACTAAACCAGGACCTACCAGGAGGTATGTAGCGATAGCAACATCCTCATACACAAACTTCTCAGGGTCTGTAACTTCAGGCCAAACCTAAAAACACAAAAACCTCATCAGAACATGTAACAAACAACAATCAGTCCGCCTCACAGCCGCCACTCTCCTCACCTTGACCATGGCCTTGTACTTCTCCTTCAGCTGCTGGTACATGAGGCTGTACTTCTCCACCGGCAGCAGGGACAGAGTACTCCTGAACTCGCTGCTCCGGCACTCGGCAGCCCAGCGCACAAGTTTAGGCAGCAGATCTGAGGACAGCCACGACAGCTTGGGATAGGCAACGCCATCAGAGAACCAGGTGCCCAACGTCAGCACATGAATCTCCAAGGTCCTGCAGAAAAACCAGGAGGGGTCTGCTGTAGATGTGCTCGTTTTTATATACTGTACATGGATGAGGTGCACTTCAACTGGGAGAGACTTTCCACTCCTCCCACAGACTTTCTATTGGACAGCAATGTTTTGTATGAAGTAGACAAAATTTGCAGAAAAGTGTGAGGAGTTCCCCCATGAAATAGGTCAAACAAACTTTTCTTAGAGCTCTAGAGCAGTAGAAACATTATTCAAAGTTTAAACCAATCACAGAAAGTTGGACTTTACTTGACTGAACTGGTACTTTTTTTTTTTTTCATGGTTACTTTTGACACAGTTACATTTTAAAGTCCCACATCAATTTCTGTATCTATCCAAATTAAATATCAACAGGTAGGCAGTTTTCTCTTCTGTCCCGTGCTGTGAAGCTCACTGCTGTAGGTTTTCCCTCAAATGCTAGTGTGCAGCCTCGAGCTCTCATAGGTTGTTTTCTTTAAAACATGAGGTCCTTTTAACTAAATATAAATCATACTTCTGACCACGAGAGCCTTCAGATACTCATAATTTTTTTAATTATTAAAATTTATAGTTTTGCACACCGTTTACTTTTAAGTTCTTGCCTGTTTATCATTAAGTTAAATGATAAAGAGACACTGCTACTGTGACGACCCTAATGAGCCACTGGCAGCAGCTTTAACATTTCTATTGATCCTAATTCTCTGTACTTTGTATTCAGTTTATACATTTAAAAAAATGAGGCGTTGTCTCAGCTTGGACTATTACAAAGTTGATGTTGGATTTGGGGCCAATAGGATCTCATTTTCTTCAGGAATGTTTTCTATGTTATTCTCAGATTTTATATTTGAGACTCACCATTCCTCACAATCCTGACTGCAGAGCCTCATCTGATGAATGTTGCCACTCTTCAGGGACACTTTCCCTCCTGCATCCTCCTCATATGGTAGGAAGGTCACCTGCTGTCTGTCCAAGTCTGCAGACGATTTTTAAAAGTCGACATCACAAACGCACTCAGTCAATCCAGGCTTTAAAGTGATAATATGCAACTTTTTCATATTTTTAAATCTTTTCCTTGAGCCAGTCTGTGCCAATATGACCCTTTACAAAGTTAATGAAAAGTCACTTAGCCCCATCTGGTGATTACAGCCGGAAAACCACGATTGCAAGATCTCCGTCGCCGTCACGGTACCCAGGAAGTCACGTGTCTCAAGAGGGTTAGGCTAACCCAAAGTGGCTAGCTGTTATGCTAGCGCTGGAGTGTTTTTAGCTCATGATTCCTGCTTTTTTTTTTTTCAATCTCTCCCTGCTTGAACACAGCTGATTTCTTTGAAAGAGTAAATAACCGCTCCTGTAGAAAGCTATGAAGGCTGAGGAGACATTTCAACAGGTAGATATTGGCGTTTAGAAGCTGAAACGATCTGGTAACTTGTTTAATGCAGTAATTTAAAACGGACACCAGAGGGAGCCCAAAACAAGAAAAACTGCATATTATCACTTTAATTCAAGTGCTTACCTTTCAGTATAACATCTTTATGCTGGGTTGATCCATAACAGTTCACTTTGGGAATAAAAGTTCTGGTAGATGACGTCCAGGGTTTGTCCTGTCGGCGAGCTGCTGGCGAAGCGCCGCTGCTGAGGAACATCATCACATCTTTAAATAGTTCTTCATCGTCGTCCAGCAGGAACCGCAGGTCTCCTCTGTCCACTTCTCTGCTCTCTGACTCTTTAACTCCACAGAGACGCTTATTAACAACATGAGGTTTCTTTGTCCACACGTCTATCGCGGACCAGAACCCGGCAGGGAGAGTCCCACATCCTGCTGGGAAGCTAATATCGAAGAGTTTGGTCATAACGAAGCCTAAAGTCCGCTAGGAAGACATTCGTTCACGGAACTAGAATCACATTGTAGGGGGGTTCGCTACAATGCTGGAAGTAAATGTTTAAAAAACACTACTTATTAGTAAAATCGATCATAAATAATCACGTCGGAGCCTACAAATGCTGGATTCCTGTTTCATGTCGACAGAAACAACACTGTCGCTGAATGATGACGTTTCACAAGCTTCGCTATGCAATGCTGCGATTTACCAGCAGAGGGCGCTGTTTACATTTTGTGTGAATTCAGTTAATTTATAACAAATCATGTACTTTTTTATATTTCTTTATTTAAAAAGAAAGTTGCAGATTTTTTTTTGTTTTGATTCAACAAAACCAACATGATTTTTTTAATTAATTGTTTTAATTAATATTTTGTCATCTGAAAGTCAGATGATTCAGTTTATTGATCTTATTCTATTTTTTTATAGAAAAATAAATATAGTCATCTATTATTTGTGTTTCCTTTATTGTTGTTTTATTATTATTTCTTATTATTATTTATTTCTAATTCAACATTCAAATCAAAGCTCCATAATAAGTTCATATTTTTAGAGCCAGTGTTGTTATTTTGGGTGTCTTTCTTGCTAAAACAATTGGAATTTTTTACATACTTTATCTAAACGCTATGTGAACTTTATTTTAAACTGAGCTCTGCTTTTACAATTAAGTAAAACTATGAGTAATTGTACATATACACAACAGCATCCAGTGGTTTTAGATAAAATACAGTTTTATTCTCTTAAGTTTAACACAATCAGACAACTGACCAACTTAGAAACTCTAGGATAGCTAATACTGTAAATGTTTTAAAGATGAGAACACACTACTGGGATCAGTTACTTATGAATCACTATCATAGCTCAATATAAGATGACACATGTGCACAGTATGAAAACAACCTATCCCAGAGGCTGTTTCGTCCTTGTTTTGTTTGTCTCTGCTGTCTGTCACATACAGTCATCTCTTAATTCTCTTCTAAAAGTTCAGTTTCTACAACTTATCTGTCACAAATGAAACTCTTAAGTTTCACTCTGTAAAATGACATCACAATCATATAAACTATTTAATCTCTTGATGTGTGCCACATACACAAAAAGCCGCCTGTTTTCCTAATAAATACCTATCTAGAGGCCTATTGGTTCTTTTTAGAGCAGGCCATAACTTGTGTTTGTCACCATGTGTGCTGCAACAAATTATCTGCAAATGCAATATATTTTCTCTGCAGAAGATTCAGTTGAAAGACATGAAAATAGTCCCTCATGGCTGTTCTATTCGGGTTGCCACTCTATTGTTTAAGTTGAGTGTTTCGGGCTAGAAAAAAGGGAGTTACTTTGGAACTTACTGTACCAGAAAATGCAAAGTTAAGACGGGTCCTCGACGGTGCTTCCTGGTTTGTGTTGCTTAGCTGTAAAATATATCCTGCCAAACTTGTCTGGCAGCAACAGGTATGAATGAAAGGGAGAGAGATCAACAGAAAACCTTTCGCCCTCTCTTATTTGGCTTGTTGTCGTGAAAAAGAACTTGTAACAGCCTTGTAGTTTAACTAAAACGTTCTCATCAAAGAACTATTTATGCAAAACATGACATGAAACCAGCCCTCACTTGAATGTATAGACGTGAAAAAGTGTTTTCCCCTTACGGCTTTCTTCTGTTTTTGCTGACTCGTCACAATCAAACGGTTCAGATCAGGAAACAAATTTCAGTATCAGGCGATGAAGACCAGAGTAAATATAGAATGCAGTTTTCAAATGATGATTTAATTATTTAAGGGGGAACAAAGCTATCCAAACCAAGTTAACAGGTTGTAACTTCTGGTGGCAACAATCCAGTGTTTGTTAGTGTCATGTCACTGGAGGAATTTTGTCCCACTCTTCTTTACAGAATTGTTTCAGTTCAGCCACATTGGAGAGTTTTCAGCATGAACGGCATGTTTAAGGTCAAAGGTCAGACATTTTCCTTCAGGATTTTCTGTTAGACTCAATTCATGGTTCTAACCTTAAAGGGATACTCCACCAGAAAGGGATTTTTTTTGTCTATTCCTCAGAGTTAGATCAGTGGGCAAAACAATTTGTAAACAGCCCAGCTGTTATCCTGATCCGGCAGTACTCCTTTAGCATTAGCTTAGCGTAAAACACTGTAAGTGAATGGTAACTACTAGCATAGCGAGAAAAAAATTCCTTAAAACTCACTCAGTAGTGATAATAATGATACTAATTCTGCCTAGCAACCTCAATAAACATATCGACTGTAAGTGAAAATAAAAAGTAACACGAAGGAATTACAGGTACTATTTTAGACTTGGGACTACTTTGTGACAAAGAACAGCTGTAATGCTGCGTTCCAGTTGTCCTCGAGTTCCGAGTTGGAAAAATCAACTGGAACGCCCTCTGAAGTCGGACTTCCCACTCGGAAAGTCGGAGGTTTTTTTGAGTCCCGACTTTGGGAAAAAACATGGTGGCTCCTCATAATAACAGTTAAAGGTAGTGAAAACGTTTATTTTGCAAGATCTGCTTGTTTGGCTACGTTCAGAATTACATGTAATGCTGTGTTTCTTATGACTATAAACAATTTCAGAATGTTTGCATGATCTAATTCATTAAAGTCTAAAACAATGTTTTGAATGTGTGCTGCTAACAAAGGCAACAATGGCAATGTGTTTGTGTGTGAGCCAAACACGAGAAGAAATAAAACTGTAAGTTACTTTTATCCCAGCTTTTCCGACTTTGCAAACTGGAATGCGTGTAACTCGGGTGTGGCGTCATTCCCAGTTCCGAGCTCCGAGGTAAATGGAATGGCGCAAGGACATTTCTTGTTACTTTCAGTGGCGGATCTAGAAAACAATTAGAGGGGGGGGGGGCAGGCAGGGGCCAGCTGCTATTTTAAAGGGGTACGTTCTAAAACACTAAGCACTTAACATGGGGCCACATGGGGGCAGAGGTGGGTAGTAACCAGTTACATTTACTCAATTACATTTACTTGAGTAACTTTTAGGAAAAAAATTACTTTACAAGTAGTTTTACTTCATCGTACTTTTTACTCTTACTTGAGTATTATTTTTGTTAAGTGTCACTACTCCTATTTGAGTAAAATCTCTGAATCCTCTACCTACTGTGAGTAACTTTACAGAAAAACAAACATGTTTTAACAAAAATACACCAGACAGAGACCTACACTTTATTAAAGGAGACCACCTGTTTCTGCACCAGCTTTGTTTTCCTACTCTCATTTTCTAGTTAGCTATCTTAAATCTAGCTTGCACAAAGCTAAACATAGCTACTGCTAGCTTGCTAAATTAGCTAAATAGATGGCTACCTAGCTAATTTTATAGCCACATAGCTAGCTCTATTAAATTTTGGCATTATATTTTAAAAAATACTTTGAAAAATTCTTTTTTTTTGCTTTGATATCATGTTATGTATTTGTATCAGTGTTTTTAATTTTAGCCTTTAAGATACTAGAATTTCCCCCAAACTTTATATTTTTGTCTGTCTGATGACATTTTAAAAAATCAGATGAATGTTACTCAGTACTCAAGTAGACTTTTTACCAAATACTTTTTTACTCATACTCAAGTATTTTTTGGGGGATAGCAACTTTTTACTTTTACTTGAGTAAAAATATGTTCAAGTAGTGTTACTCTTACTTGAGTAAATTTTTTGGGTACTCTACCCACCTCTGCATGGGGGCCAAGCTTGTTGTCAGGGGGGCAATGGTGGCGTTTCTCTGCAGAGCTCATCGTGTGGGAGTCGAGTTGCGTTCAAAGCTCAGGTGAGAAAGTCAGGAAGAGGTGTGGTCATCAGCAGGAGGAGGAGGGAGGAGAACGACCTGTTCAAGTCGGAAAACAAGAAATCAGCGGATTCTGTTTCTTTTTTGTATTTTTGTCTTCCCGGATTAAAGAACCCCGGCCAGCCCGGACTTGTGGTCGGAGACCCGCTTGGAGGACTTTCCGATCCGGGTTTTGAGGGACCGTCTCAGACCGACGTCGCTGCGGGTTTCGAAGCCGACATGAATCACCTGTTTCTGGGTGAGAGTGGTTGAGAAAACAGCCTTCAGCGTGGGGACTGGGCCATTCTGGATTCACGGCAAGTAGAAAAACAACCCAACATTTGTGTTAAAAGCCTTTTAAATGTCAGATATTTAATTTTAAAAGCCCCTAATCAACATTTATTAACATAAGCAGGATATTGAGTAAATAATCTTTATTTTTAAGCTCTTAATCACGTGTTTTAATAGTTGATAGAGCTTCTACAACATAAAATCAATCAAATAAGTTCACTTTTTAATGTATATTTTCTGTCAGTATGGGTGCACTGACTCCGGAGATAAAGTAAAATATTTGTCCCTTACAGTTGAACCTGCTCACACAGAGAAAACAGGAATCAGAGTCAACAAATAGAGTCCTTCATGCATGGTCTTTAGAAGTCACGCAACAGGGCTCCTGTCATAAATGTAGGACCAGTTTTCCAGGTGTCCTGTCAGCCACGTACAGCTATTAAATAACTGAGCTCTTGCTCACACATACCATTAGATTCAGAGGATTTTCAGTAGCTGAACAGGTTAAACATTCACCACTCTGCACACACAACAAGAACTGTGTGTTTACCATCTTTCTGGGATATTAATTAATTTTTTTTTTCCTAGAAGGGTTCACCTCATGCACACTCTGCTAATTGAATTGGGAGTTGCTCCTGCAGATGAATGCATGTCCAGGCTTGTAGGTAAAGACAGGAGAAGCTCCCAGACCTGCTTGCTGAGCATTAGGATAATAAGCAGGTGGTCGGTGTCTGTCTGGGAACTTTATTAGTAGAAAGCTGAGATTGTATCAGCTGGAAAATTGACAGAAGTTTAGCCTTTTCTTTTATAAAAAACAGGAAGTCCTTAGCGCTGGACTCATTGTAAATATTTACAGTGATGATGACTAAACTGAAAGAGCTGAGAGGGAATTCAGAGTCTGTGTGTGGTTTTCCCACTCTGTTACCTCAGTAGTTACATAAAGGCTGTGCTGACAGGATCTGGTTGAACTGGTGGCTTCCAGATTTTCACAAGGGAGCAGAATTCCCAGTAGGATGGGTTAAAATGAGTCAAACCTAAAGAAACCGATCCCAAATGTCAGCATCTCAGAGGACATGATGTGTCACTGTAGTCAGTGTTCTCCATGTTTTCTCATTGTTAGTTGTGTTTTAATTTTTACTCTGCCAACATCAACACTGTAGATGTGATGCTAACAGGTTAGCAGCGACACAGATACTACTAACCTAACCTCTGGAGTTTTATGTCCCCTTCTAAAAGATTAAATGTGGCTGTTTGGTCAGATTTTTTAAAATAAATTGAAAAAATCCAGATGGATATAGCTTGAAGGAGGAGATTCTCCAATGTGTTGGACCTGCACAAATTAATAATACCTCAACAGTAGCACCGCCCGTCTCTCTCGTCACTAAATTCTGTTTGAATAAACATTAGCAACCAGCTAAGAGAATTAGCACATTAATCACCAGTATGAAAAAAAAGAGTTTCTATTTGCGCTTCCTGCTTTGTTTGATAATGTGATAAATTAGCCACAAACCTCCAGTCTGCTTCACAAAGAAGAGACGAGCAGAAAGTATTTTGACTAATAAAAAGACCTGGTATCTAACGATCAGAGTTTCCAAATGTTCAAAACATGATTTTAAAACGGACTTCTTTGTCATTTTGATGGCATACAGAGAAAACAAATGAGTCCATTACAGTCACTTACTTTATTTTTCATCACAAAATAACTAAAATACCAGCACCAGTATAAAAATGTTACAACTCTTAGCAGTTGTACATAAAATCATTTTTTTGTAAAACAGATAGTTTTGACTCAAAAACTTAAGGTTTCAGAGCCTCATGACTCCAGTGTTTAAAGGTCACAATAAAGGATTTTGTTATATTAGATCACTTGTGCCAGTGGCGGATCTAGAAAAAAATTAGAGGGGGGGCCAGGCAGGGGCCAACTGCTATTTTAAAGGGGTACATTCTAAAACACCAAGCACTTAACATGGGGCTACATGGGGGCCGAGCTTGTTGTCAGGGGGGCACGGGCCCCCCTGCCCCCCTAGATCCACCCCTGACTTGTGCATGCTTTAAAACTTGATTTACAAGCTAAACTTTTTTTTAAAGTTTAAAAAAGGTCAAAGTAAGAAAAATATACATTTATTTTTTTGTTGTAAAGTACAAAAGTTAAACGCAGGCATTTTAAAATAAAGCATTATTAACCTTTATCATACAGCATTACTGACACTGTTATTTTTGCTCAGTTACCATGGCATCAACATCTCATGCCTAGCTCTAATAAACCTTCAGCAGCATGTTATGACTCGGTGTTCAGCTCTTTATTCTATGAGTGTGGGTTTGAATCCCACCGCTGCCACCAAGCATTCTCCAAATCTCTCTGAGCTACAGGGAAAGGTGGGCTACAGTTTTTGTTATCAAACATTTTGACAAATTTTGCTAACTTGTTCTATGGAAGAAGTCTATATTTCCACCCAGAACTGCATTAATATTTTTAAACTTCTTTAGGCTTGTGGGCCAGGTCATGCTGATGGATCAGGACACTCAGTGGCTGTACCAGCTCCTGGCTGAGGTCCAGTTGGAGAAGTTCTACTTACGCATCCGAGATGGCCTCAACATCACCCGCGTTGAGCACTTCTCCTACGTCAAGGATTCCGACCTGGAGCAGATCGGCATCAGCAAACCAGGTGAGCCTCACAGATCATTCACATTGGGTGAAAGTCAGTATAGGATAAAAGGGTCAGGAAAGATTTCCTTTCCAGCTCACAAATGGATAGAAATAGAAGAGTTCCGGTCACCAAAGTATCATCTTTTTGAGAACACATGTTGTGTGTTGTGCCTATAAAAGGCCACAGATCAAGAAAGTATTTACTAGGGATGTTCCGATCAAAATCATCCGATTTCCGTGAAGAAAAAAAAACGTGATCGGCAAATTCTGATATTCTCCTTTCCACTAAACCAAAGGTCACTGTAGGCTCACAGAAAATCTACGATGTTACCGCGAGTTCATTGCGCAGCTGGGACTTGGACGGACCGCTCCATTTATAGTTGGTTCAGACTTGGAGCTCAGGCGAGGTCGGGCGGTGAGGTAGTCCCGCGGCTCCAGAGAGTCTGTTGCTGCTGCTGCACGTTATGCAACACCCCTTGTCGGGAAGCTGAGATAATTCTTCAAATTGGTATTAAAAGACAATAATTTAAATATTAATGACAGAGTTGGAAAGAGCTCGCTGCTCATGCGCCGGGAGGAGAGGAAAGCAGCGCGCCATGGATGGTAGATCAGACCGGTGGAGGGAGGAGGAGCTGAGAGAGCAGCAGGTAGACTCTTTAGCAATGATCCAGACCATGTCGGTAATTAGTTTGTTCTTTCTGGGCATAAAATGGACCAGAGTGCCAAAACAATGCTGACTTTTCTGCGTCTGAATAGCAGTAGAAAAAAAACCAAAATTTCTCAAAACGTTATTTCAACAACAAACTAATTAACAGGGATCTTGTGCACAAGAATATATGTTTAAGTATTTAAATATTTATAAAAATAATAGATTTCTTTATGGATAAAAATAATGGATTTCTATAAGGTTTGGAAGTAGTATATTTCTATATGGATGGATGGATGTCTACATCAGGGGTGCCCAAGTCCAGTCCTCGAGAGCTGCTATCCTGGAACTCTTAAATGCAGCCGTTCTCCAACACACCTGAATCAAATGAATGGCTCATTACCAGGTCTCTGCAGAGCCGAATGATTTACTGATGAGGGAATTCAGGTGTGTTTGAGCAGGGATGCATCTAAAGTTTCCAGGAGAGTAGCGAGGACTGGACTTGGGCACGCCTGGTCTACATGGTGCCTTTAAGTTTTTGTATTTTTTCATCCTGGAGAAACTCAGTAAAAACCTGTTTTTGTCCAAATGAAGGTGATTTATGGTTCATTTTCTACAGATCAAGTAGCCATTAGCCCTCATCATTACTACAATGTGAAATTTACAGTCAATCAATGTGATCGGTATCAATGATCGATATTGGTGATCTGCAGCAAAAAACGTGATCGGAGCATCCCTTGTATTTACATTATTGACTAGTAGTACATTTTTCATGGTTTGACTTGAAGGTCTTCTTCAAACAGCATGCTTAAGCAACAAACATTTTTGATTGGCATTTAGACAAATAGTGTCATTACACAAAGAAGAGCTGCAGTTTTCAATGAGTTAAAGGACATTTGGTCCCTAAAAACTCCAAGGTTCCATATATTAATACTGGAGGTATAGGGCTGCATGATTCTGGATAAAATCAGAATCACGATTTTTTTTTGCTTAGAATTGAAATCACGATTCGTTCGCGATTTTTTTCAGTATAAATATTTATTGCACTTATTACCTGCACATCAACTTTGTCACAGCTGACACTGAACATAAAAATAATAAATGCCTCTCTTGTCTTCTCTTAGCTAGCTAGAACTTACTGCTTTGAGTAACAGAGCTAGTTTTTAGCTAGCTCTGTTACTCAAAGCAGCATGTCACGTAGACATAATTTGTTCTAAATTCTTTAATTGTTTCCTGTAAAAAAAGAATCAATGTTTGCAGTTTGACAGACAAGATATTTTTTAGCACCAATGAGGTGATACCTAAAGAGCTGTTGGCTAACTATTTGATGAAGGGTTGCTGCTGTTTTCTTGTTTCTTTCTGATTCTGCTAACTGGTCGTAGATGGTTACTTTAGGACTGACACCTCATCCATCGTCCTCTGCTTGTTGACTTTCTTCTTTTTTTAATCGTACACTGCTCAATATATGGTCATGGTCAAGGACTGGATGGAAAATTCTTTTTAAACAAAACAAAACAAAAGCAGTCCCAATTTCTAATTAAAAACTTGAAAGACGTTCAGAAAATCCAAAACACTATTGGTCAATACAGGGTTGTGATTATGTACCGTACAAACCATTAAATCCAATTTCATCTGTTTTTCACATTTTGTTTGTCCTTTAAGACCATTTTCTATCTGGTTTATATCTTTTTGGAATAACTTATTTTGGAATAAATTATTTTAGAAAGTGAAATATTAATTTCTGAAAAATAAAATAAAAAAAGTGTGGGGAAAAACAAGTTTGAACAAAGGTTAAAATTGATATCATAGGTCTCTGAAAGATTACTTAGAAGGAAAGTACAAAGAAGTTATGGATATTTTCAATTTTTACAAAGTAATGTTTTTTATTTAATGAATGGTTGTTCGTTCAGAAAGGTTTCAACCAGGATTATATCAAACATTATGTTAATTTCTTTCTTTTTTTTTCTTTTTTTTCCTACAACAACCTGAAATCCATCTATAACAGTAGACCAATAATTCTTGTGGGTATGTAGAGCTGAAAGTTGCATGTTTTTTATGGTTAAAGTTTATCCTTTACTTGCCCTGCTCTGCTAATCGGAGTATTTCCATTTTTATGACTTCATTTTCCTAAATGTGAACCATTTCGTCACATGCTGACTTCCAGAGATATTGGCCTTGACCTTTAACCCCTACACCTGTTGTCTCTGTTCCAGGAATATATTGAGTTTGCTCTGTAAAGTTACCATTACACATGTTTGTTTTTTTTGTTACAGTTAAATGAGAATAAAGTAATACTAAAAATATTTTGTAGTTATCAGTTTTTCAATTGTTTTGCAGCACAAAGACGAATATGGGAGGCGCTGAAACGATACAAGACACGTTCACGCACATGGGTGCCCAAGGTCTGCAAAATTAAATATTTTAATAAAAATGTAAAGTTATAACCTCAGACAGAAAGTTTAGTTCTTGGTTCATTTATTTACAGGTGTTCAGAGGTCCAGATGGAGGGGAGGCTGGAGGTGGTCCGGTTCAGAGCGTGGAGCCCGTTAGAACTCTACCCTGTCTAATCCAGGACAGTGAGCTGGTTCTGGGGGAGAAGTTGGGCTCAGGGTCCTTTGGAGTGGTGAAGAGGGGGGAGTGGCACACCCCCACAGGAAGAGTGGTAAGAAATGATACTCTTTATTTCTGTTTATTAAAAGTATGACGACATGGGGTAGAAAGTTATTTAAATAACAATTTTCATAATGCTGAATCATGTCGTAGAAAAGGTATTCTGTGGTGTACCACAAGGTTCTGTATTGGGACACATTTATTTTCACTTTAGATATAAAGATGGTAAAGATTGTCACTTTTGCTGATGACACACAGTTCAGTTTTGTTGTTTAGGTGAAACTAGAAAGGGAACTGACTATGTGATAACATTGTTTGATATAAACTAGTTATTAGATTAAGGAAAAGTAAATTTATGGAAGTTGGTGGCATTAAAGCAAATTGCAAAATAAAACTGAATTCTACTGGAGTTCAATTTAAAAGATATTATGATACAAATTGGGTGTGTAATTATAGATCAGAAACTTTGCTGAACGCCATACATATGTATAATTTAAACCAGTGGTTCCCAAACTGAGGGGCGTGTCCCCTAGGGGGGGCACTGTGTAATTGCAGGGGGGACGCAGGATGATTTTTAAAATTATTTATTTTTTTAAGTTGAATGCTAGGCAGGGTGTGATTTATGATGGGGGAGGAAAAAATGTGTAGAATTAAGGGGATCCAATTCACTGCTATTCTTTATAAAACAAAGGATATGTTGAAAAAGAAATGTTTACATCTTTCGTACTGTTTTCCTACCAAATATGTCTTGAGATTTGGGGAAATTCTTATAAAGCAAATATGAATCTAGTAATTGAACCTCAGAAAAGAGAATTTAGAATAATGAATAAAGTGGGTTTCAGAAAAAATTTTAGTACTTTAAATGTGCACACAATGTTTACTGAAAAATATTGGAAATTGGAGTTACTAATAATAGCCTTCCAGATTGTCTTCGGCATTTCTTTAAGTTTAGAGAAAGAAATATTGGGTAATTTCAGTAATAGTTTTCAGACGGTATGTAAAAATAAACTATTGAATCCAATCATAGGAAGGTAATCTGTTGTGTACCACAAGGTTATGTATTGGGATCTAAGTAATTTATACTTTATAGATAAATTATTATTATATTGTATTTAAAATGGTAACTTTTTTTAACTTGTTCTGGGTAATGTAAAAAGAACAATTTCAATATCAGTTTTTTAATAAACAAGCAAACTTCAAATTCTTTTTTTATCTGTGAGGAAAAAATTGCTTGTAATTAAAAACTTTTATCCTAAATCTGATGATATGTGGGATGTTGTGTTTGAATGTTTTGTACTATTAATTATCATCTTACTCCTGAAGTGATCAGTAATTTTATTAAAGGTTTTAATCAAAGTTCTCCTGTTAGTTTAACTGCTTCCTGTGATTCAATGGTTAACCAATTCCTTGAAAAACTGAAAACAAACCTAGACTCTGTCGCTCCGTTATTAACGAGAAAACTTTCTATTAAACAAGCATGTCCATGGAGAAATGAAGACCTAAAGAAACTGAAAAGGATCTGCAGGAAGGCAGAGAGGAAATGGAGGAAAAACAAATCAGCAATCAACTATCAAATAATGAAAGAACATCTAAAGATTTACAATTCGGCTGTTAAGAACTCAAGAAATGCCTACTTTGCCTAAATAATTAACACTCAGAAAAACAATCCCAAAGTTCTATTTTCCACCATTGACAAACTGATAAATCCTGATTTTAATGACCCCACAGAAACTCCAACTGGTTCACTTTGTGAACAGTTTGCTGATCACTTCAGGAGTAAGATCGAGTCCATTAGAACCAACATTTTATCTGAGCAAAAAGCTGATTTTAATTCAGATTTTAATCGGTTTTTACCAGAGGAGACACTGAACCGTTTTGTCCTGGTTGATGCAGAGATGCTTGGTAGAGTTTTCTCCCAAGTCAAACCAACCACCTGTCTTTTAGATCCAATTCCCTCCTCACATTTTAAATCATTTTATACATCGTTTGAGCCTGAGATTTTAAACCTCATGAACTGCTCTCTTCAGATGGGGGTCTTCCCTGCTGCCTTTAGAACTGCTGTGGTGAAGAAGAGCAATCTGGACCCCAGTGTTTTTAATAACTACAGACCTGTATCCAACTTACCGTTTTTATGCAAAATCTTAGAAAAGCTTGTTTTTATTCAATTAAACAATTTTTTAAATGACCATAACATTTTAGAGAACAACCAATCTGGATTTAGGACGAACCACAGTACAGAGACAGCCCTACTTAGACTAGTTAGTGATTTAAGGTGGAATCTAGACTCACACAAGCCGTCAGTCCTGGTGCTGCTGGATCTAAGTGCAGCCTTTGATACAGTAGATCACCAGATTCTTTTAAACAGACTGCAACACCTGGTGGGCCTCTCTGGTACTGTCCTTAACTGGTTCAGCTCCTACCTCACAGATAGGAATTTTATGGTAACCATGGATACATGTTCCTCACGGATCCATAAGGCTAAATATGGTGTACCTCAAGGCTCAATTTTAGGACCCATACTTTTTAACTTATATATGCTGCCACTTGGTGGAGTCATCAGGAGACACGGGATAAACTTCCACTGTTACGCTGACGACACACAGCTCTACATCTCTGTGTCTCCTGATGACCCCCGGCCCATTGATCCACTTTTTAACTGTATTTTAGATCTAAAGGCCTAGATGACAGAGAACTTCCTCCAGCTCAACCAGGACTAAACTGAAGTTTTAATCATTGGTCCTGAGGCTCGGAGAGAAAAGTCCCTTCAGAAACTACAGTCTTTGTCTTTTAATCCTTCAGTACAAATCAGGAACCTGGGCGTTCTCTTTGATTCTGAGCTATCTTTTATTCCACACATTAAATATATAGTAAAAGCAGGATTTTATCATTTAAAGAACATAGCCAGAGTCCGCCCTATTCTCTCTCGAGACAACACTGAGATTTTATTGCATGCTTTTATTTCTAGTCGTTTAGACTATTGCAGTGTCCTGCTTTCTGGTCTTCCCAAGAAGAATCTGTCCAGCCTTCAGCTGCTACAGAACTCTGCTGCCTGTGTGCTGACCAAGACCAGGAAGCAGGAGCATATTACACCAGTTTTAAAACCATTGCATTGGCTCCCAGTGTGTTTTAGGATAGATTTTAAGATTCTTTTACTGGTTTTTAAATGTCTTAATGGTCTTGGGCCTTCTTATCTTAAAGAACTGCTTTTAACTTATGAACCTTCGCGGACCCTCAGGTCCTCCGGCACCGGTCTGTTAACAATCCCCAGAGTCCGAACACAGACCTATGGAGCGGCCTCTTTCCAGTACTATGGCCCTCGTCTGTGGAATGGTCTGCCGGAGCTCCTGAGGGCCGCGGAGAGTGTTGATGTTTTTAAGAACAGGCTCAAGACCACGTCTCCTGACCTGGTTCCTCTGTGCTCAGTCCAGTGGTATTTAGTCAATGTTATTGTTATGTTGGTATCTTAAAGTTTGTGTGTGTGTGGGTGTGTGTGTGTGGGTGTGTGTGGGTGTGTGTGAGTGGGAGGGGGGGGAAGCCCAGTTTTTATTTTTATGGAATTGTTTTATTTTTGTTTTAAATCTGTATAGCACTTTGAGCTGCCCCAGGCATGAATAGTGCTTTATAAATAACATTTGATTGATTGATTGATAAAGAACCAAATGATTTCCTGGTTCCACATGAATAATCCAGATAACTAGGTTCGGAAGGTTAAGGCGTTCGTTTGGGTGGTTTCTGAAACTAAAATCTTTTTCCACACCCATAAATGATCGTCTTTCAGCAAATGCGTCCCGAGTGAGGTTTGAGTGATCCGTACTTCTCTCCTGTCAGTTGCCAGTGGCGGTGAAATCCCTGAGAAACAGTATGTCAAGACAAGCGAACACACTGACTGACTTCCTCCAGGAAGTCACTGTCATGCAGTCCTTAGACCACCCTAACATCATCCGACTCTACGGCGTGGTGCTCACTCACCCACTCAAGATGGTCAGATTGTATTTAAATTTTAATTATTACATTTTTTTTAGATTTTAGAGCTGGAATTCATGGTTCTCTGTATTTTATTTTCCTCCAGGTAACAGAGCTGGCGCTTCTCGGCTCGTTATACGACACCCTACGAGCGCGCCAGTTCAGGTTCCCGGTGATCCGCCTCTGGCTCTTCGCTTCCCAAATCGCGGCAGGTATGGAGTACCTGGAGACCCGGAGATACATCCACAGGGACTTGGCAGCCAGGAACGTCCTACTGTCTGCCAGGGAGATGGTGAAGATTGGAGACTTTGGTCTGATGCGAGGTTTGACTCAGGAGACGGACCATTACGTCATGGGAGCACACAGAAGGATCCCCTTTGCATGGTTAGAAGACAAAAACCTTTAAATCTGAGATGGTTTTATTTTTAAAAATCACGGTTTTGGTTTTTCCTTCTTTTTTCCAGGTGTGCCCCAGAAAGCCTTCGTGTCGGCTCCTTCTCCCATTCCTCAGATGTCTGGATGTTTGGTGTCACCATGTGGGAAATGTTCACGTACTGCGATGAGCCGTGGCTCGGTATGTCGGGCCAACAGGTACAGACGCGCCACCGTCTTCTATTCTCATTCTTGCCCGGTTGTTTTGATGTCTGAAGTGCGTTTCCCCGCCCTTTCATTCCTCCGTGACTCAGAGTTTTGGTATCACGTCACTTTACTCTCTCTGCTGTCAGATTTTGTGGCGTGTGGAACGGGAAGGGGTGCGACTAGAGAGACCGCAGGACTGCCCTCAAGAGCTGTACGTCATCATGAGGAAGTGCTGGGCGCTAAACCGGCTCGAGAGACCCACCTTCGCCCAGCTCAATAAAATGGTGACAGAGGTCCGAAATGACACGGAGCTTTTCTTAGTTAAATCATCTGAAATATGCATTATTTTATACTTCTTTTTGCTTTTCCTAAAGGCTAGACCACTAGAAGTTCAAGCGATGAGAGATTTTTCAGAGATGGAGAAACTCCAGCTGTCAGCCAGCGACGTAGTGACCGTCGTAGAGCACGGGTGGGTGACGGCACTAAAAGAAGAGTATCTGGCTTTGTTCAGATGAAATGGGGGTTTAATCTAGATTCTGTAGAAAGTGCATTCCAGCAGGAATCTCAGAGCCTTCGACTGCAGTCTGTTGAACTGGTTTAGCAGCTTTTTGCTTTCCTTTGACAAAATACTTCTGCACAAGGAACACAATTCAGTTTATTTGTAGTAAGGTTGTTTTTTTTTTTTGCAGGATTTTTTAATGTACTAACCAAAAAAAAATACATTCTATAAATGCCAAATCATAAATACCTCTAAGAATTAGATTAATGAAGATTTTTGTCTTTCAATGAAAACAACAAACAGATGTCAGTAGGAGTCTTGTCTGTAAGCAGCCTGTTGTTAACATAGATATCATATATATTGCTAGATATCTTACCTGCGCTGTTCATCAATAGATCCTGACATAGCTACGCCAGCAGCCATCTTGCCACCGAGAGCTGCCCCCTTTCTTAACACTGGTGTCAATGGAGCATGTACTATTAAATACCTCTAACTTGCTCAATTTCTAACCGATTTTCAAACGGTTTGCATTTTTATAAACGTCAGAGATGTGGCTGTGGATATATATCAAAATATAATGATAATGGTTGGGAAATTCATAAATTGTAAAAGTATCATATCTCAAGTCTATACATAATAAGGTTTGTAAGAAAGTAACCCGTTTGTAAATCCGTTCATTTTTCATCGAGTTATGAGTGTTTTTAATTAAGTTGATTGCTCACCTTACATCTGCTACCATAGAGAGCAGAACGTCAGCTCTCAGTGGCAAGATGGCCGCCGTGTAGCTACGCTGTTGAACCCCAGATGATCCATCTAGCCTTTATATATGATATCTATGGTTGTTAACATTAGAAAAATAGTTCAAGTGTTTTAGGTTTCTGTAGAATAGCATTAAACAACATCTTACCTGTTGTAGTTGGCTCTTTGAACAACCTCAGTTTGGAGAAATAAAGTTTAATTCTAAAAGGATTGATGAGCTAACCGCTAGTTGGAGTTCCAAAGCAGATTCATGTGGTTTTAAAACAACTCCAGTCTTAATTATTTCATTTGAACACTATCCTATGAACATTTACACTGAGGTCATTGCACTCACCAGGCTGCTCCGGCAGTTAGCTAGCTGCTAGCTGCTGTTGTTTGTGCCTTGAATCAACCATAGAATTCTGCGTAGTGCACAAACAAATACCATCTTACCTGTTGTAGGTAGATGGCTATTTGAATGGCTTCATTTGGAGAAATAGAGATTATTTCGAGTTGGATTGACAAGCTAACCACTAGTCGCATAACGACCAGGTGGAATACTGTCGTTTAAAAACATCCGTCATTTCAATACAGTTATTTTTGATTCATGTCATCAGTTGGCTAGCTGCTGATAATTTCTACTAGCTTTTAGCTCCTCAACCTGATCAGAACTAATCTGTTTCTCCAAACTGAGGTTGTTCAGTTATCTATAACAGGTAAGATGCTAACTAACACTGGTTTGTGTTGAGTTTTTCTAATATTTGTAGACATCCTTAAAGATTTTAGTTTATTTAAAACACCCCATCACACAATTCATAGCCCTGTTTGTAAAATTAAACACTCTGAAATGGATTTTTAATCCTGTTTGTTGTTATTTTTTTCCCCTCACTTCTTTTGCTTCACATGTTGTTAAAAGTAGGCCCATGTTGTAAATACAGCAAGCTTTAGGAGGTGTTTAGACTCTAAAACGAATTGTTCTTTCTGTGCAGCCTGGAGCTGAGCGAGTGGGTCGGTCAGAACCAGAGGACGCTGATCGTCGGTTTGTTTCCTGCCAGTCTCACTGTACCTGTTGGGTCGAATCCCACCGCGATCCCTACGGGGATCTCCGCCCCGATGAAGGGCAGCCTGCAGCACATGGGGCACGGAGACGTCCACCCAGAACGCAGCTGGGGGATACCGGAGAGACTGGACGAGTCAGTGGTTCTCTTTATAAATTTACTCTTTCCTTTCCACATTTGCTGTCAGAGAAGAAGCTGCTGACTAGAAATGTTTAAAAAATTTAATAGAAATGCCTCTTTTTGTTGATTTTTATCCCTGTTTGTATTTAAAAAAAAAAAGTCATTTTGAACAGTTTTACACTTACTTTTTAGTTGCGTTGCACAATGCAACATGCAGTACTGATTTTTCACCTGTTGTCAGTCAGTGTAGTTCATGAACTGAGGCTGGAGGGTTCACCCTGTTTACTGTGATGTTTGCAGCAGCACCGCCTGGAGGCAGGCTCCTGTCAGGGAGAAGGAGGGGTCCAATCTGCAAAAGATGGCAGGTAGGAACTAAAAATAGAAGCAGCTACAAAATCTAGTGAGAATGCACGGAAGTACTGTGAAACTTTATCATGTGTGATCCAGAATGACCGTTTTTATTGTAGCGTATGTTTTAAGAGGAGTTTTATTGGTTTTATGTCTGAGGTTTTTGTAGTTCTTTAATCATGTTAGAATGACATAAAAGTGATTTTTACCATCGCACTCAGAATTTCACCCACATTTGCTACAGATTTAGTATGAATTCAGTTTATTTATAAAGCTCCAGTTCACAACACGAGTCCTCTCAAGGCGCTGAACAAAGCAATAAATCCAAAACATTTCAGGTTAAATAAATGGGATTTAGTTGTAATAAAATTAAATTCATTATAAAATGCCAATTAGTCAGATCGGACCATTATATAGGAACCAGCATCGCCTCAGTTCGGTCCTCCATTCTGAGCAGCTCAGTATGAGGGCGACACGGAGCAACGCCCTTTTAACAGGAAGAAGCCTCCAGCAGACCCAGGCTCAGAGTGGGCGGAGCCTCCTGCTTCGTCTTACGGAGAGGTCAGGAAAGAGACGAACACAGAAGGACTGGACCAGTCGTTTCTAAAGCAGAGAGAACAAAGTTAGTGGCAGCAAGAACAGGAAATAAAAACGTAAAAGAGTAAAGTCAGCAGAGAGAGGAGATGTGGTCTCCAGCAGTCTGAGCCTATAGCAGCAGAACTAAAGGGATGAGCCAGGATAACTTTAACTATATGGGGTTTATCAAAGAGGAAAGTCTTATAGTCTTAAAGCTGGATCCACCAGAGAGGAGCCTGAGAACTGAAAGCTCTGCCCCCCCCCCCCCCCCCCCCTTTTTTTTTTTAGAAACTCTAGAAACCAAAAGTAAACCTGCAGTCTGAGAAACAAGTGTTCTGTTGGAGATAGAAGTGACAGAGCAAATTTTCACCAACTAAAACACGTCAGTCACAAGACCGGCGAGCCATGTTTCACAATGTTACCTGGCCCAAGAGATCCCCTTTAATATGTATTATCATTTATTTTATATATCATTTTTGGCCTGTATTTATAGAGCGCTGCACAACGCAGCACTCATTCACACATTCACACTCTACCACCTGAGCTTCATGCCGCCCATTATTATTATTATTATTATTATTATTATTGAGTTTACTTACTACTCCTTAGTGTGAATTTCTCCCTGATTCGCCAAACTGACATCGCTCTGACTGCCGTCTACTACAGGTTAGATACTTACTGCTGATGATGTCACAGAAACTCTCTTATTAAAGATCTAGTCTGTCGACGGGTTATCGATTTCTGTGACGAGGATCCTCGCTGAGCGTTTGACAGACCTAAAACAGTCTAAAGAATGTTTTAAGTTGTTTGGACATTTATAAATGTATTTATTTATTTGTTGAGATTTATTTTACTACTTTTTACTTTGCTTTTTTCTAAATTGTTCACATAAACTTTGAACTTCCTCATACTTGGCCACACTGCCCTCTAGTGGTTGAATCAGGTACCTCTTTTGTTTGTTCAGGCTTTAATCCATCAAACCTCACTTGTCAGTTTAGGGAAAACCTCCAAGCTGCATTTAGTCTGTAACACGCTTAGTGGAGATCTACTTCTGCTTCCTCTGGTCCAGTGCTTTAAGTAGGGCGGTACGGAACGGTACGCCGTACCGGGACTTCTAAATTTGACCCCTCAGCGTACCGGCACTTATTTCCAGCGTTCCGTCCGTACCGGGAGTTTTTCTGGTATTACGTCAATATAATTTTGAGCTTTTCCGGTGGCCGTAGTTGCCGAGCAGCGCATGGCGGGAGGTGCGGAGGGCGAGCGCGGTGCAGGAGAAACGCAGGTGGATGAGAGAACTCATCTGTCAGCCGTATTTAGTGACTCCAGGAGGGAGGCAGAATTTGGTGAAACACCGGATGAGAGGGGAAAAGCGGAGACTCGCGTCCCCTGAACGGACCGCTCCGTAGTTGGCTCAGAGCTCGGGCTGAGATAATTCTTCAAATTGGTATTAAAAGACAATAATTTAAATATTAATGACGGAGAGCTTGCGCGCTTATGGAGAGGAAAGCTGTGCGTCATGACGCAGGTGGAGAGGAGCAGCGCGCCATGGCGCAGTGGATCAGACAGGTGGAGGAGGAGGAGCTGAGAGAGCAGCAGGTAGACTCTTTAGTAATGATCAGATCATTGTCAGTAATAAGTTTGTTCTTTTGGGGCACAAAATGGACCAGAGTGTCAAAACAATGCTGACTTTTCTGTGTCTGAACAGCAGTAGAAAAACAACTATTTTTCCTCAAAACGTTATTTCAACCACAAACTAATTAATGGGGATCTTGTGCACAAGAACATATGTTTAATTATTTAAATATACCGGTATATAAAAATAATAGGTTTCTATTGGTATTGTAAATATATATCTATAAATAATAGATTTCTGGATGGATGGATGGATGTCTACATGGTGCCTTCAAGTTTTTGTATTTTTTCATCCTAGAAAAAGTCAGTAAAACCTGTTTTTATCCAAATGAAGGAGATTTATGGTTCATTTTCTACAGATCAAGTAGCCTTTAGCCCTCATCATCACTACAATGTGAAATTTACAGTCAATCAGTGTGATTGGTATTGGTGATCAGCAGCAAAAAACGTGAGCGGAGCATCCCTAGTTATTATACATAATAACCTGATGAAGTTTAGATTTATATGCTGTAATAGATGTCAGAGTATAAATCTCAGGGTGTTTAGTAAATGTTCCAGTCTCATGCTGCTGAAGACAGTAGAGGTGTTGGAGATGATGAGGCAAGCCAGACTCAAAGTCTGCAGAGCAGAACTGACGGTCTAGTTAACTAGACTAGAGCTGAATATCTTCACTAGACCTCCTGTGACATTTATTATGGGCCAGGTGTAGAAGAGAGGACAGACAGAGAGGTGTCTTGTCCTGAATTGTCTTCTAGAAAAATAGAATCCAGTGATGGAGTCTACAGGTCTGAAGGGATGACGCATTGGGAAGCATTAGTAACTAAACTGATGACTGAGTGAACCTGAATTTCTTTCATGAGGATTATATATATATATATATATATATATATATATATATATACACACACACACACACACACATACAGAGATGTATATTTATATATATAATCTCGAACTAATAAGGAGAGTACCGGCACTTATTTTTTTCCACTTAAAGCACTGCTCTGGTCAGATGTTAGATGTTTACAGCCTCTGTATTTTCAGGAATGTCTCGGAGCCTGGAGTCGGTCCTGGGTGAACCCCGACCCCGGGCTCAGACGGTCGGGGCTTTCAGAGTGGATCAGCATGGACGAGTCCTTCCTCCCACGGTGGCAGCTCAGAGCGTGGTGATGCCGCAGGATCCTCGGCGCTTCAGCGAGGCCAACATCGCTCTCCCTCCTCGACCGCCGCCCCCCAACATGACGCGTTTCAAAGGAAACCCGAGGAAACCCATCGTCCAGGCGGGCCCCAGCACCGCCTGGCCTGCTCAGATGGTCCTATCGCCTCCAGCGCAAACGCAAACTCAGCACCACTTCCCACCTCCACAAAACGTCTCGGGGTCCAACCTGGTTAAAATGTCCAAGATGGCTCGCTCTACCCCACAGCTGGAAGAAGACACCAGGGAGAAGGACCGAGAGCGGACGAAAGATCGGGACAAGTCACGTTACGGGGAAAACACAAAGGAGAGCCTCGTCTCACAGGTTGGAGACCGTTTTCTTACCCTTGAGGACGATTTTTCCTGTACGAACCCTTCGGTGAGATTCACAGGTTTGTGGTTCTGCTCAGGTGATGGAGGCCGTACACGGAGTGACCATCGACGAGGTTCAAGGTGCACTTCAGCGAAATGACTGGCACCCAGTACGGGCCGAGCAACAGCTCAAGGTCAGAGCACAGAGCGACCACTAGAGGGCAGTGCAGACTTCCCTGATGTTTGTTAGTTCTTCAGCCATGTTGGCAACAATAATGCACACAACATGTGCACATGTAGCACACAAAAACTAGTGAGAGTCTGTTAATCACCCATTGCTCAATTTAGATGACTGACACTTCTGTTGAAACATCAGAACCAATAGAATTGAGTTAGAGTGATAAAAAGTAGATGGACATTTTACCAATCACAACAATACAAATACACTGAGGGTCTAGAGAAGTGCTGTACTCACTGTGCATGCTCCATGGGCAGCTGGAGGTCAAACAGCCATGATAGCAGTGTGGATTATTGATGGATTGGATTAGCAATGGATTATTATTATTATTATTGGATTGGCAATGGATTATTACCTGATTCTGGTGGATGTTGGTATTGAAACATGATTATGTCACCCAACAGCAAAGGTAAGACATGATTTCTAGTTAGGGCTGTTGAAGAAACGTTTGTTTTTGTTGGTCTTTGGCTGCTGGTTCACTGGGTTTTACATGTAGAGCGATGAAACCTATATTGTTGTAATCTGTGGAGCCTGAGCTTTCAAAGGTCAGTTTTTTAGGCGTGAATATTTGTGTCTTTTCATGCTTCGTCGTTTGATATGCAACCTGTATAGACTGGTAAAGGTGAAGTAAGGTTTTGTGTTACGTTTGTGTCAGAAGTGACGTTGCAGCTGGTACTAGAGGAGCTCAGGTTATAAAAATAGATAATAATAATAATAACTTTATTTATATAACACCTTTCTCAAGCCAATGGCCACAAAGTGCTTTACAATAAAAACAATTATAAAAACACATAGGATAAAACTTGAAAAGAACATAATAAAACACAAAATAAAAACTTGAAAAGAACATGATAAAACGCAAAATAAAAATATGATAAAACACAAAATAAAAACATGATAAGAACATGATAAAACGCAAAATAAAAATATGATAAAACACAAAATAAAAACATGATAAGAACATGATAAAACGCAAAATAAAAACATGATAAAACAAAAACATCATGCAACCTAAAATCAGTTAAAAGCGAGCCTGAATAAATGAGTTTTCAACTGTTTCCTAAAAAGAGTCAACAGAATCCAGGCTCCAGAATCCAGAGGAGGAGGTAAAGCGTTCCATAATCTTGGAGCCACTACTTTAAAAGATTTATCTCCCCTGGACTTAAAATGTGATCTAGGAACCTCCAACAGCCTCTGACTAGTAGACCTCAAACTACGAGGAGGACTGTAGGGTTTTAAAAGGTCTGAGATATAAACAGGGACCTGACCACACAGGGCTCTAAAAGTAAAAACTAAAAGTTTAAAATGAATTCTAAAATGCACTGGTAACCAGTGCAGGGATCTTAAAACTGGAGTAATGTGCTGACTCTTACGTGTGTTGGTTAAAAGCCTTGCAGCAGCGTTCTGAACTGACTGGAGGCGAGACAGATCTTTCTTATTCAAACAAGTAAAAAAGGCTGTTACCGTAATCAAGGTGAGATGAAATAAAAGCATGAATAATCACCTCTAGTTCTGCTTTTGACACTAGCGTTCTGATCTTAGAGATATTTCTCAGTTGAAAAAAGCAGTTACGGATTAATGTTCGTGAATGTTCCTCTAATGACATGGCAGAATCTAGAATGATACCAAGGTTTCTGACGTTTGGTTTGACAGAAGCAGCCAAAAAACCAAGGTGCTGCTTAATGTCACTCATTTGGTTCTCTGGAGCAAAAATTAGTGATTGAGTCTGATCAGAGTTCAGCTGTAAATAGTTGTCACTAAGCCACTGTTTGATGTCGTTAAAACATTTTAACAGAGAAGACAACTTAAAATATTCAGACGGTTTAAATGAGCAGTACAGCTGAATATCATCAGCATAAAAATGATAAGACATCAGCAAACTGTCTGATCATTTGGCCTAGGGGGAAAATATACAAAATGAACAGGATAGGACCCAGCACTGAGCCCTGTGGTACCCCACAGGTCAGGTTCTGGGAGTCAGACATGATCTGGTTCGCAAAGACACAAAAAGTTCTACCTGAAAGGTAGGACTGGAACCACTTTAGGGCTACACCAGATACACCAACAGTATCATGAAGCCTGTTAATCAGAATACTGTGGTCTACGGTGTCAAATGCTGAGGAAAGATCCAGGAGAACCATGACAGTGGATTCTCCAGAGTCAGCTGACATCAAAATGTCACTAGAGATTTTTAGTAATGCAGTTTCTGTGGAGTGGAGCTTTCTGAAACCAGACTGAAACTGATCAAAGATCTCATATTTCTCCATAAAAGAAATCAGCTGTTCTGCCACAACTTTCTCAAAGACTTTAGAAATAAAAGGAGTCTTAGAGATCGGCCTGTAATTATTAAGCTGTGCTGGATCCAGATTGTTTTTTAATAATGGCTCAACGACAGCGTGTTTAAAGGAGCTAGGGAACACACCGGATGAGAGTGATGAGTTACAGATGTCTACGATACAAGGACCAATAACAGGAAAAACCTTTTGAAACAACAGAACAGGAAGGGTGTCATTAGGACAGGTAGATGGTTTCATCCTGTCAATGATAGGTGAAAGGTCAGATAAGGTCACTGGGTCAAACACTCTCAGAGACTGAGTGGGCTGAATGCTAGAAACAGAATGGGGACGTGTGGATGGACAGATGCTTCCTCTGATGTTAGTGACCTTTGTCACAAAAAACTGAAGAAAGTCATTACAGTCGTTTTTAGAGGACACAGGTGCTGTAGGGGTCAAAGGTGAAACAAGAGAGTTTATGGTGGAAAACAGGATCTTAGAGTTCTTCTGATTTAAGGAAATGAGATGAGAGAAATATTCTTTTCTGGATTTTTTTATAGATTAATTTAAAGCGAGCCAGAGTTCTTTGAGGTGAAGTCTGTGAACCTCCAGTCTAGTGGATTTCCACAGACGTTCCACCTGATGACAGATTCTTCTGGATTTGCGAATAGCTTCATTAATCCAGGGAGAAGGTTTTTTAAGAGGAGCAACAGAAGTTTTCAGGGGGGCCACTAAATTAAGAATATCAGCACAATGTTGATTAAAACTCTGTGTAGCAGCATTTACATCAGAGCACTCACTCAGCAGAGATGGATCAAATAAATCACAGAACTTCTGAGCAGCGTCCTGTGTAAAAACTCTCTTTGTGATTCTACGTTTAACTGGAACTGGGTCCAATGGGAAGCTAAGGTTAAAAGATACACACCAGTGATCACTCACATGAGCATCAAAAACAAGCAAATCAGTGACACCTGGGCCCAGAGAGAAAACAAGGTCCAGGGTGTGGCCTTGTGTGTGCGTAGGACCAGAGACATGTTGAATGAAATTAAAAGAGTCAGTAATGGATAAAAAAATCAGCTGCTGTGCTACAGCTACAGTCATCCACGTGAATATTAAAATCTCCAATCATTAAAACTTTCTCAAAGCTAATAATAGAAGATAAAAACTCAGTAAAATCAGAAAGAAAAGCAGCAGCAGGACCAGGAGGACGGTAGATTAAAACACAATAAAATAAATTAAAAGAACCAACCTTGAGCACCTGAGACTCAAAGGAGGGAAATATCTCAGTGTCCACTGTCCTACATGAGCAGCTGTCCCGATGCACTGTGGCCAGTCCTCCACCACGGCGGTCCACGCGTGGAGTCCCAGAGACTGAACAGCCGGGGGGACAGCTCATTTAGGTGGACGAATTCACTCTGCCTCTGCCAGGATTCAGTAATGAAGAACAGGTCCAGACCTTCACTGGAGAAAAGTTCGTTCAGCGCAAAAGATTTATTAGCGATGGAGCGAGCGTTGAGCAGAGCGATCCGGAGTGGAGGCGGCATGATGACGTCATTAACAGCTGATTGTCGGGGAACTGACAGCAAACAGCGGTGATGCTGTGACCCGTCAGCCCCAGCTGAGAAACGCGGATCCTGTCTGAAGTTTGATGATGTTCCATTTGTATTAACATAACGGGTGGATGGAGTCTGAACCTGATGTAAATTATTAGGGTTTCTGCGTGTCACAGGAGAATAACGGAGTTCTGGTCTATGGTTAATGATAACAGGAATCTGTGACACGCTGATGATCATAACATGGGTCGGACTCACCGAACATCAGTTCAGGTCTCTTTTGGATGACATCAGTGTCAGATCTATGTTCATGGCCAGGAGGCGAGACCCTCCGTGGTTTGGATGAACTCGGTCAGACTTAAAAAGATGAGGGCAGTTTAAAAAGGTCAGGAAGTTGTCCACAAACGGAATGCCCAGCCTGCAGCAGTAGCCTTTCAGCCATGTGTGGAGCTGAAGAGCTCGGCTGAAGCGGACATCCCTGAAGCTGGGACAGGGCAGCGGGCCGGAGATGATGAGGCGACGGTCTGATTGTAGGAGAGTGTCAGTCAGGCGTTTGAAATCAGTTTTAAGCATCTCTGCAACTTCCTCAAGTCGTTGTGTCCTACATGTAGGACCACAGATGAGGCTGAAGGATTCTGATCCAGCAGCAGTGGGATTTTGGAGTCGATATCCAGTACTCGTGCACCAGAATAGCAGAAGATTTTTGCTGCAGGTAGATGGACATGTCTCACCATCGAGTCCCCAATAATCAGAGCGGACTGAGCTGTACCAGGACTGGGACGATCTGAGCTCAGCTGGCTTTGGACTGCAGTCTCCAGCGGAGGATGAACAGTTCTAGGCTGAGGAGCTCCATCAGGCTGGAGCTGAGGCTCAGCCTCATCCAAAATCAAATTACTGCAGGTTTCTGGATGAGCGGCGCCAGAACGCCTTTGAATGACTGCCTCTAAGAGCAGCCTGCGGCGGTCCGATGAGGATTTGGACCCTTGCTGTGTTCGGGTGTGGATGTTTTGGTCCTCTTTAGATTATGTAAATTAAAGGCATACTTTGCAACTTTTTCATGTTTTTAAATCTTTTCCTTGAGCCAGTATGTGTTAAAGCGGCTCTCTGGAGCATTTTTCTCTGTATCAAAGTTTTCTAAATGTTTTAAATAATATTTCAGGTCTAAACTATGATCTATGGGTTGAGTTCCACAACATCTGTCATTCTGATGAAGACCCTCCTTCCTCCTAGAGACCCCTTTCCATTATTTCTTGCTGTCGACATTTTTTAGCCAATGAAATTCAAATGTCTGCATTCTCTCAACATGCACGTGCATCGACCAAACCTGTACCAGTAGGGGGCGCTGTCGTACAGGACGCTCCGTGTGTTTCTCAGCCTCACGGCTCATTTCTACTAAAAACCTACCCATTCTCCAGCTAAAGATGGATTTATTTTTATTTTTAAACCTTTCACCTCACAGAATGGCAAGGCTTGACAGGGTTACGCGTTTATTTTGGTCATAAAGTTCATCCAGGGCCGAGTCAAGTTCAGCTTCAGAGTCCAGCAGCAGCTCTCTGCTAACAGAGCTAATATCAGAAGCAGCAGGGACAGAGAGGGCTCATCAGACCCTCGTAGTGTTGGAATAAGATTGTGAACTGTGAGTGATTAAACCCTACACATTGAGCGGTACAGTTCATGCCCGCAACGTATATGCGCCGTGTGCACGCGACCGGACGCGCGTGTCGAGATGTTTTGAGGAGGAGCCTTTGGACGCTAGATTCAAAAACTGCTCTCTTGATGAAATAATCCAGAGTGCGGCTTTAATATGACCCTTTACAGGGTTAATGAAAAGTCACTCAGCCCCATCTGGTGCTCGGATCCAGAATACCACGATTGCAAGATCTTTTTCTCATTTTTACAGCAGTGATTTAAAACGGACACCAGGGGGAGCCAAAACAAGCAAAACTGCATAGTATCCCTTTAATTATTTTGCTGTACCAAATGACCCACAGACCAATACCAGTCCGAGGACCAGGGATCCCTGCTCTAGAGCTATTTTAAATATCTGAAACTGTTGGTTTTTTTTAACTTTTATCCAGGTTATTTATGATGCATGCCTCTGAGTATTGTCCTGGTGTTCCTTCCTCCTCAGGTGGAGCAGCTGTACTTGCTGAGTCTCTGCTCCAAAGAGGACTGTGTGAAGATCCTCAGCAGACACCAGTGGGACCTCCAGCAGGCCAGCCGCTACCTGATCCGCATGGCCCGGGAAGACCGACCCGGCCCCAGCGACAGACCTTAGAACGACGAGGCCGATGAGATTTAAAACTGACTTATATCTGATGATTTTATCTTTATCAACACGTGGATGTTTGTTTAAACAACATTCTAATTCACAGTGAAACACTCCAACCAGAGGAACCTCCTACTGCTTCAGGCTGGGACGGGTATGGAGAGAATTCATGTCAAAAAAATGAAGGAATGTGAAAACTGGAAAAACATTTTGAGATACAGGATTTAGCAAAAAAATATACCAAACTACTGTTTTGTTTTTCATATTGCTATGGTGCCATTGCTCAGCACACTTTGTATGTGTATATACTTATTTTAAAAATGGATTTGTTGAATAAATTTGATGTCAACCATGGAGGATTTTATGTTCTCCCTAACCTTGTAACAAAGGGTTTGTGCCACATGATCATAATCATGTAGCAAAACTTTATTTTCTTCTTACACTTTAGGGATTTATATGATGCTAAGGCAACAATAACAGGACTTTTTTTTTGTATAGGCACTCTTAAAAGGATCCAGTATTTTGAAGTGAGTTAGTACTTTTGAGTATTCTGTATCGTATCTGTAATAAACAGCAGGCAGAATGATCTGATTGGAGAAATTCTCATAGCTAACGGCTAAACACAAACATTTCAGCCATCTAAACCTCTTCAATAAGTGGCACTTTTACATACCACTGTAAATTACATCATGTTTATTATTTATACTGAAGACCGGCCGTGTTGGAATACCAGTCCAGAGCTCAGTAAAGAAATGTCCCATGTTTGAAACTAAAAAGAGATGAAACTTAATAAATATAGGAAAAACATGTTTGCACAAAATCTGCAAATTTGCAAAAAAAAGTTTTACAGGATTAAACAGTACATTTCACTTCAATCTCAATAAGGAAACCAGTTCTGTGACCTACAGCCAATGAGAGGTGATGTCCATTGAGCGACATGTACAAGGTTTTTAACCTTACACTATTAGCTTGGCTAGCTAACTACTCTTTCCTGATAGATTCTCTTTGATTCTTAAAGATTTTTCTGAATGCTGTTTACTGCAGCTATATGGAATAAAACAATCACAAGAATACATCCTGCTCACTTACAAAGGAGTTCTGATTCCTCTGCTCTCACCAACACACACCAATGAAAGCGCTACAGAAGAGGAGCAGATCACAACCCCCCAAAATCCACCAGAAAGCCTTTATGATTAAAGGATTTAAAGTGATAATATGCAACTTTTTCATATTTTTAAATCTTTTCCTTGAGCCAGTCTGTGCTAATATGACCCTTTACAGAGTTAATGAAAAGTCACTTAGCCCCATCTGGTGATTAGATCCGGAATACCACGATTGCAAGATCTCCGTCGCCGTCACGGTACCCAGGAAGTCACGTGTCTCACGAGGGTTAGGCTAACCCAAAGTGGCTAGCTGTTATGCTAGCGCTGGAGTGTTTTTAGCTCATGATTCCTGCTTTTTTCAATCTCTCCCTGCTTGAACACAGCTGATTTCATTGAAGGAGTAAATAACCGCTCCTGTAGAAAGCTATGAAGGCTGAGGAGACATTTCAACAGGTAGATTTAGGCGTTTAGAAGCTGAAACGATCTGGTAACTTGTTTAATGCAGTGATTTAAAACGGACACCAGAGGGCGCCCAAAACAAGCAAAACTATTAGAGACTTCTGACAGATGACAGATCTTCAGTATTCAGTGTGTTCTAATATAAGGTGCCACTAGTAACAGACATTATTTTCTATTAAAACTGTAATTGTTTAGAAGAAATTAGCAGCTGAAGATGAGATTAGAAAAAATGGCAGAACAACTTTGTAAGCAAGCAGGAGTGTTTTGAGTCTAAAGAGTATCTTTTTGAGTTCAAGGAGAATACGTTTGTGCGCAAAAGTGAGAGATCTTGCTTTGAAATTGAGGCGATTATTGGGTCTCATTTCACTTCAAACTGGTCAGTTTTGATGATGTTGACACTGCTAACATGAGCTAGCTTGTTGCAAAAAAAAACATGTGAACATATTAAGATTCAACATCATATTCAGAGGGAAAACAAGTGATTTTTAAAAGACAAAAAGACCATAAGAACAAACCTGCTTTGATCTAGCAGACAGGTTATTTTTGTTGCTGCTACACTAATGCATCTGCTACTGACTTGATGTTTTTATCTTTACATGAATTCATTTGTTCTACTTTCCCCCGGTATTTAAAGTTACTCTTTAGAATACTGTACATCAAAAAGGTGATTCGGTCTTGTGTCAAACTGTACTCGCTGATGTAAACTTTTCTTGAATAGTTGGCAAAATGTCAAATGTACCTGTGTGACAACCAGCTGTAAATCTGTTATTTGTAAAAAAAAAAAACAAAAAGAAAGAACTATAATGAAATTCAGAGTGAGACTACCCCAGGATGAGCGTGCAGACGTACACGTGATTCCACATGTAACCTGGATACGTGAGGCAGAAAGGAGCTCCCTGTAGGATGGCTAGGCTCAGCCTTAGAGGAAAGGTGAGGAGCTTCATCAGCGAGGAGGATCAGAGTAGTGCTGCTGCTCCTCATCGAAAGGAGCAGTCAGGAATTCGATTGGATGCTTCCTCCTGAAGTTTTCATCTTAATGGGAAGAGATTCTGGGTTAAATTCAGAATTCTCTGGAGGCTTTATTATAGAACCTCTCTGCTCTGGGAGCGCCTAGAGATGTCTGGGCTTCCCTCCTGGACCCATTACCACCACAGCCCAACCTTCTAATGCTGCAAGAGAAATGAAGGTCTTTAGATCCAGAAAATATGACCTTATAGGTTACATAAATGTATTTTATAAAGCATCTTAGTTCATTCTGAAACATATGAATTAAAGGCACACTTTGCAACCTTTTCATATGCATTTAATTTTCACACAGCGTCATCTTTTAACGCCTCAAAAGGCTTTTTGACAAACTACTGTGATGGAAACTTGTTATATACACACACATATTTAAGTTGTACTGGCATTAGCCTTTTTTTTTTCTCCTGTGGAGTTTATCATAAAACTAATATTTTTCCTTCTAAAACCGTTCTTTTTGTTGTAGCCGAACTCCCTGGGAGGAGAAATATTTTGTTTCAACGGGACGTTTTCCTGCTAAATAAAGAGCAGATGAGTTGTAATCTGAAAAAATAAAAGTCTGCCCACATGTTCACAGGAGGGGGAGCAGCACTAACACTTTTTGTTCTTCCTGCTGCTTTAAAAGCAAGACATGAACCTTATCTCGCCCTGGAAATGTTTAGTCATATCTATAAACCTATCCTGACTTCGGACTCCATTTTGCTCCAGAGTGACACAAAGAAGTAGAACCAGATGTTTGGTTTGTTCCTGCAGGAGAACGAAACCAGACAAGCAAAGTGTTAACATTAAACTGCTTTATTTCTGAATACATTTTCGTTTCTGTAAAAAAAAAAAAAAAAAAAAGGTAAAATTACAGGACATGAAAACAGTAGAAAACAGAAGCTCTGAACTCACTGGATGGGCTTTGGCTTGTTTTTCTTTACAGGCGACTGGTTGTTGTAGATAAGGCAACGCGGCGAGTTTAGTAGCTGCATTTTTAAACCGAAAGCATCAGTGGCAGTGAAAGCTCGGATAATTTACACCAATTAACGACAACACAGAGTAGAAAACTGCATATTTCAAACAAAAACCTGCCATTTTTAACATTGTAAACCGCAGTTTGATCACTTTTCGGTCTAAATCTTTCACAAAGTTACAGTATTTCCTTCAGTTTATTGGTTTTTTTTACCACTAAGGTCAAAGTAATGCACAAAAACCTCAACTTCTGCTTTCCTCTCCTTCCTATTTCCGTTTTAATTTCACCCCATTTATATGTAACCCACAACACCTTTCACACTGAAACTGGCACATTTTCAACATAGTGTTGAGGAAACCAAAGAAAGCGAGGTCTAGTCGGGTGTCCACGGCGACCGCCTGACTACCAACAAAGCATGTGACCGTTTATGGTCTCTGCTACTGTTCTGTTTGTTGTGGACGCCCATGGCTTCACATTAAAGCAATAGAAGGACAGTAAAAAAAAGAAGAGAGTCAAAATCCATTTCCTTTTATCGGCTAAATGATGTAATGGCTTTCTATATTGAGCGCAACGAGAAAAGCGATATAAGTTCTCATCCATGCAAACTTCAGGTTAAATATGTTAACGCTGTTATCTAGCAGGTGGAATATTCTCTATATGAGACACTTGCTAACATGCTAATTATGCAACATTCAGCTAAAGCAGTGGAAACGTCAGTAGTTTGGCAGGTTTTCATCACAAGACAAAGCATTGGGCAAAAGTTCACGAAAACCACAGCAATGCTGCCTTCAGGTAACTTCGACTTTAACTCTAAAATCTAAAGCAGTCGATACATTTTCTACATCCACTGTGATATTGCACTTAAAACTACACGAATTACAAATGATCCCAAAAAAAAGGTGAGGTTGATCAAACGTGACTGGTGAAAAGACGAGCATAAGAATTAATAACAAAAAGCACAAAAACTTGCACGTAGGGAAATACATTTTTAAAAGCTTAGACTAATTTCTAAAAAACATTTAGCTAAAATTGGAGCGTGTTAGTTTAAAACTGATTGTTAATGCCTATAAAAACGTGGAGCTGGAGAACAGGATGGCAGGAGTGGACCGGCGTACGTGTTATGAGAACACGGAGCTGCGCTGGTTGGCTTCTCCCACTTTCTCAAAGAACATGAAGTCCTGCAGAGAAACGCATATAAACGATCAGCACAGGGCGGCAGCCGGCATGGTGTCAAAGTCGGGGAACTTACTATGAGGAAGCAGGCGCCCATGAGCACAGCTTTCATCTTCACGTCTAAGTCCATCGGGAACTGGATGCCGAAGTTGTCCGTGTCGGTGAAGACCTCTTTCAGGAGGCCGCTCCACTGCTTGCTGATGCGCCCGATGATTTGGTCGCCCTCCTTCCCCTTCAGCTGTGTGTTGATCACAGGGTTCGAATAAGTCAAATATTTCCCTTTTGATTAGAAACCCAATACACGTTTTGAATGACCACATTGGTCTCGGCTGTAAGTGAACGGAGCAGAGGGGAGTCTGACCTCACCTCAAAGTTGACGTCCCCGCAGCAGTTGCAGGCGAAGCAGGGCCCCTCCAGTTTCATCAGCGTCTCCTTGTTTGGCCCCTGGATTGAAAACTTGGGCAGGAACGGGTGCCAGTCCTGTTTGATGTACCCTACGGTGGTGCCCGGTGGCGCCTGGACCTCCATCTGCAAACCACGTGTTTATATTAGACACTCAGAATCAGACGCAGGCAGCTATAAATAAAACACCACGAGGTTCACGGCTCGTTACGTGGGACGGCAGGAATGATAATTAAGCTCTGACTGCGCTATTGTTGAACCTAATAGCAGAGGTAACGCATCTCACAAGGCTCCTGTCTGAACGGCTAACAGAACTGCATTATGGGTACTGGGTTGGTCTCAGGCCAGTGGGAACACGCTGGAGATGGTCTGCTAACAATCGGGGGGGGGAACAGAGGTCCCACGGGAGAGATGGCAGAGGGGTGGAGAGGAGATAAAGATTGGATGGACAAAAGAGGCTTTCATGCTCCTAAAAGAAACACTGTCTGAGGAGAGGGGAGACGTAGAAACAGCAACAAGAGGAAAAACAAAGACCTGATTCACCTCAAGGGACGGTTCAGAGATTTTAAAACAAGGTTCTGTGGAAAGGTTATCAACATTTAACATCTTACTGTTACAGAATGACCTCAGCTCTGATCAGACTGATGAGCTAGCATGAGCAGACCAAAGCTAACAGTCACAGCAGTTCATACGAATCATTATATCGCATTACTTGGGGATTAGTTAGCCGCTCATTCTATTAGCACTTGTTAAATAATCACATAAAACCATGTAAATGAGAGCGTAATGAGAAAAGGTTTAGCAAATAATGTTGGCATGAATGAAAAAAACAAAAGAAAAGGGATGTCCCGATGTGACCTCAAGTATTAGACTGATAACAGTCTATCCCATATACCTTCTATACTGCTGTAAGCTTATGTATACAACCATATACTGGAGTTTATATCAAACATCTATTAATACCCAATAACAGCATGGCAAAGAAAGCAAGTATACCAGCAGGGTTACACACTATTTTTCCCTTGAGGTACTTTAGTGAGAACCTGGCGCTGATGTCTGGTGTGCACCATGTCTCCATGAGTTCGTGGGGGGGGATAAGCGGCCGCCGGTACATGTGTGAGCACGCGTATTTCAAAGGAGATGCACACATGTGTTAACGGTGTTAGGAGATGTGCGTGTGTGTCGGAGGTCCTTCAGAGACCATGTGAGCACTCATTCGCTGCGGTGCAACAGGAGTAGGGGTGGGAATCGAGAACCGGTTCCAACCAATTCCATCAGAATTGTACACCTCCAACTTTAACAATTCTTCTTAACGGTTCTCTCGTTTCCAGTTTTCCCGAAATTTGCTGGTCAGTAATCTTTAACCCGTGGAGAAATTAGACTTCTATGCACCTCTCACTGGTCCGACAGAACGATAACCCGGCGTGAGCAGCGGAGGGGTTTGACGAGGTGAGGTCCTGACGGAACCGAGGCAGCGTTTACAAATAAACCCGCAACAAACGCCGAGTCCCCCACTCCGCTTTTTCAGAAATCACACTCTGCGGTCTTTGAGACGACTCAGGAGGCTGAAGGCGCTGCAGAGGTTTGAGTCCAGAAGCAGGACCGGGTCCTCACCTCGTCATGCCGCTCTGATATGCTCGCTACATTTAATCAACAATTTTACCTCTCTGTAATTCCTATTTTATACAGCAATAACTTGATTTATTGTAGAACTTTAAAAGAAAGAATTAAAACAGACACACACTCAAATCACACCATGCCTGCTTGTGGTGCAGAAGACTGTGTAGAACTTTTTTTTATGTGCTTAACAACTACTGAAGAATTGATAAGGAAATTGTTAACGAATTGGATTGATAAGCAGAATCGATAATGGCATTGAAATTGATCAAAACCTATCAATTCCCAACCCTAGACAGGATGTGGAGCTTGTCAGATCGCAGGCCGCGCCATCGGGACTGCAAAAGCGCGTGTATCTGGTTCTCATGCGGACTGACGGACTAGTTATGTGCACCCCTGACTATACATGACCACACTTCAATTCTTAGGAAAACACAACACTCTTCAGCTCCGCTGCTCTTAGTGAATAAACATGTGACATTGTATCAATAAAGGTAATATCAGTCTCCACCATTTCTCAAAAACAGATTTTTGTAATCTGATGGTTATACTGTACATTTAAGAGCTGCAGCGAGTAGTCTATTCAATGGGTGTCTTTGGCTTTGCAGTCAATAAAGTTTGGATTCTTTCCTAATATTGCTCTCTCTTTATCTCTATTGTCGTCTATGGTTTTACCTCAGCGGCCCCACAGTACGGCGCCAACTCTTTCCTGAGCCAGCAGGTTTTATTCATATCTGCAGTGAGTCACAGTAATTAATCACTAAAAGCGCCATTTAGTGTTGAACAGTAGTGTGGGTGTGGTAAAGCATTACAGCATGAGGCAGGTCATGGTTCACTTGTAAACACACACCAGATGAACCTTCAGCCACAGACCTCTTGCAGACAGCAGGGACACCAGCAGGAGACGCATCGGTAAGGTCGGATCAGGTGGATGACCTCTCTGTCCATGTTGTCCTTGATCGTCATGTCGAAGCTGCGCAGGGAGCCGCAGCAGTTCCTCGTGCAGCAGTCGTTCTTCTCTTTGGCCTTGTAGATCTTCTGGCCCAGACTGTTCTTTATCTCGTACTGGTTGTTGGTCTCAAACCCAATGAACGCTGGGTGAGGTTGGAAGAAACGGGGAGTGGAAATGATAAACGGCAAAGAGCAGATAAAGAGCTGTGTGGATTTTCTGGTCATGTGATAAACAGGTGAAGGAGTTTACCTTCCAGGAGCTCGACTTTCTGATGAATCAGGATCTGATCGATCTAAAACAACGAGAGAGAAAGACGTCGCTTTGTGTTAGGCAACTTTATTCCTGCAGCATAATTACCTCCTGTCATCTGAGAGTCTGTTTAAGGAAGGAAAAAAAAACTGCAAGTTGGAAATGTTTGCAATGCAAAGCAGCTCATGTTACCTCAAAAACAAGGTCTAAATATGCAGGAGAACCATAAAAAAACATTTTTATGAGTTTCCCTTCAATATTTACTCAAACTAATCCACCTGGCTGACTGCTGGATGTGAAATAAGTTTAAAGAGCATATTTTAAGTTCTTTTTTTTTTTTTTATTCTGATAAAACTCTGTCCAAAAATACTATTTGAAATGTTTATTGAGGGTATTTTGTTTTACAATACATTTTTTTAAACCATTTTTCTAGTCCAAAGTGCCCCTTTTTGCAAAGCTTCTAAAAACGCTTTTTTTTCATATGTGGACCTGTGACGTCAGCTAAGGGAGCTCCTAGCTAGGTGGCGCTGCTTACAGTGTTGTCAGATGTAGATAAATAAAGTATTTGTAGGATAATTTAACACTCTGTACGATCAATAATCCCATAAATCTGATCATTTGAGCCCTTTGTTGTGTGGAGTTTGTGTAACAGATGCTTGTTTTAATCATTGTGTAGATTTTTTAAAGCTAAACTACTTTAACATCTCAGACTGGCACCGCTCTAGTCTGCCAGCTGCCTGCTCGCTGTCGGCGATGAGTTGTTTGTTTTAGGTTAGAGCGCTCTTTAATCGAGTCGGTGTGAATTCATTTTAATAAAAAATGATAAATTATTATGTTTGTGAATGCCAATCGCCAGTCTGTCAGGACACTGAGTCAACAACGGGACGGCTTCCTTACCGGTACGGTGACTTCTGTTTGGAGACGAAAAACCCCGGTGGTCCTGGTCTAGTCCAGGACTGGATGTGATGGAGTCCCACATACCGACAAAAAACATTCAGTGTGACTCTAAACAGGCGCCGTTACTTCGATCCATTCACCGGAACCGCTGTTAGCACAAAGCAGCTAACAGGAGCTAGCTGGGAGACTTGAGTCTCGTTTCCATGCCAGGTTTGGTACGGTTCGTGGTGGGTCGTAATCCGGTACCGGTCCGCGATTTCATGAGAGCATTTCCTTCAGGTGTCTGACCCTCACCTGGCTGGCGGGGTACAGTAAATCCATGCCGCGATGCTCTCCAGAGGGGATTCCCGTTCCCAGTGGGGCTACCAAGAGGGTCTTCCCGGCGGGGTTTCCAGCCTGACCCGACACTGTTTCGGTCAGCCTCGAACCGTTTAGCTGCATCCTGTGAAACTTTTTATAAACCCTTTCATTTCTTAACAATCCACCTGAACGCAGCTCAATGTTTGGAGCTCTGATGATCAAAAACCTGGTGCTAAACGCTGGTATTTTACCCAGACCCAAGTGAGGAGGAGGGTCACGGTCTACAGCTGGACCGACAGGGTACAGCCTTACAGGACTGATTGTTTTTATCTTTTTTTTTTTTTAATCTTAATAAAATAACTGCTCACTATAGTAATAAAGTAATAAAATAACGGCACTCTGGGGGTTTGTTTTGCTCGTCACAAGCAGTGATCAGTGGATCAGTTTTCTATATAGAGAACGAACGGTCTCCCTGAACTGTCGTCACTTCTGGTTTGGTGAAAAAAATTGACAATTCTCACAAAAACGAATCCAAGAGCCTAAATAAGCTGAATTTGTGTAAATTTTTATTCAGAAAAAGTTTCTATTATATTTCTCTAAACATTTGTTTAAGGGAGTGTCTAACTTAAAATATGCTCTTTAAATGGACGACGTTCTGAAAGAGAAACTGCATTTAAAATCTAAAAAAGACGCATAAAAATGACTTAATAACAAAAACCAGATTCGTTTTGAGACTTCCTTAGAAAATCAGTAACAGAAGAAAATAATTTAGTGAAGATTTATTCTGACAGCAAGTGAAACGTTAAAGTAAAATCTATCATTTTAATCTTCCTCCAACCAATTCATTGGTTATTAAAATGACCAGCGGCTCTAAGCTCCTTCATCACATCAGATGTTCATCTGATTATTATTATTTTGTCAGACTAACCTGTGTGAGGTACTCCAGTCCCGGTGGGACCCCGGTGGGAACCATAGAGGGGGCCGGGGCGATCGCCATCGGCTGGCCGCCGTACTCCATCCCCTGACCTGGACCTGGACCCATCGGGCCCGGCTGATACATCACAGGAGGCTGGCCCGGGTTGTAGTCCATGTTGAAGCCTGCTGGGGGGGCTTGGCTTTGATCTCCATAGCCCCCCGCTGGATACGGGGGTCCAGAATAACCACCTGGGTAACCTGGAGTAAAACAGATTTATACATTTATTTAACTAGACTTCTCTATTTAAATTTTAAATGCAAGTTATTGAGGTTTTTACATTTTTGGACTTAAAATCTTTACAAATCGCAAAAAAAAAAAAAAGAAATTATTGTTGGTTTGTCTTAGATGTTCTGACATTTAAAGATTGTTGTATCTGGTTTTAAAGAGTTATATAAAGACTGGAATGGATTCAGAGTATTATCAAGTGTGTTATGGATTAATTACCAATCAAAATATTAAAAGTAGAAATGTTAGTATCGCAAATCCAACCAAAGACCAAGCTAAACACATCAACTAAGCAACAAAACCCCAATGATATGGATTCAAATAAACAAAAACCCTGGTTTTATTTATTAATGTGGATGTAGGTAGTTGATTTTCAGCATATTGCACTGGAGTGAGCTCAGGTTTTATAAATACCCTGACATGAATGGCTATTTTGCCAACAAACAAAACAAGGCACACGATGCAAATGAAGGAAAAAATGAGAACACGTTGCAAACCCTAACGACTAAAGCTGCTTCCTGGTCTCTCGTCTATTGATCAGGTAATTGGTCATTTCTGGGCTGCTTTAGGTTCTTTAACAGGACAACACAGTGAGTATGGTTTACCAGGCTCATGTGAGCGCGCTTTAGAGGAACCATTATCCTGAACCGCAGCTCAGGCAGGAGCCGCTTTAAAAAGGAGAGGAAGTAAACACGCCCAGACGAGACACTAATAGGTAACATTCTCAAGTTGTGCAGATTTTTCACTGACTTAGAGAAAAGTTCCTTTTCTAAACTCTGACTCTTAACAGCAGTAGTCTGAGTGTGCCCCGTTTCCCAAAAAGAACTCAAACTTTTTGCCGAACAGATCATCTGATCTTTATTTTGACTCCCATCGCTTCTATTTTCCCAGCTGTTCTAATAAAGAATCACATTTTTTATAATGAGAGAGGAAAAAGACAGAATGGAAACGAGTACAAAAACTAGAAGGAACTAGGAAATAAAATGTGCTTTTTTTGTTTATTTCATTCAAAAAAATAAATATAAACAAAGCAGAATGGGCTGCGTGGAGGTGCAGCTGTTAGCACTGCTGCCTCGCAGCAAGAAGGTCACAGGTTTGAATCCCGGCTGCAGTCTTTCTGCAAGCATGCGTGGGTTTTCTCCGGGTACCCCACAGATCACAACATGGTGTATGTAACGATATAAGTGGCTTTGGATAAAAGCGTCAGCCAAATGAATAAACTTACAAAACGTTCTAATGAAAGGGAGAAGTTAGAAGAAAAAATCTTCCTAATTCCAACTTTCAAACATTTTTTATGTGCGCCTTTAAAGAGATCCTTATTTAACAATCAGCTCAAATTATCATCACTTTATTTTGTTTTAACTAAAGTACAGCTGATTTATTCTTTGTTAGGAGGCAGTTAGACAGACAGTGATGATTCACAGTAATCAACAGAAAGCTGCATAGAGAATAAGACGCCTCATTCAGCTCTGAAACTATCTGTGTGGGAGATGATTTTTCCTACGGTGAGGACTTTGTGCCGCTGTGTAAACAAAGAATATCAAACCCCGTTTATGGAAGAAGTGACAGAAAGGACTCTAAACTCAGGGATGTGCATCAGTTCTGGGTTTCCACGCAGAGCATTATTTTGTTCATTTCTTTTTATATTTCTTGCCTAATCTCGCGTGTTCTCGTTAACACTCTGGAACAGTTTTATCTCCGATAGTAAGCCGTTGAATTTCCCACTTTATCTTTTGTAAACATGTTCATCTAAGAATTATTTCCCCCTTATCAACCCTACTGTTATCGTTCCACTCTGTGTAAATTTGGTTTAGTTTTACAAATTCCTTCCTCAAGCTCCACCTGAGGACACCAGAAGTTCAGACACCAAACCACTGATTATTTTTCATGATATTTTTTCTCTGAGTTCCTGCAGAAAGGTCTAGTTTAAATCAGTCTCTTCCACTGATCAAACTTCCTTCTACATCTGTTGGTTAGAAGTTTATAGAATGACTATAATTACATTAAAACTATAATTACATGCATTTCATAAGTTCCAATAGTTTTATTGACAATTATATTAAGTTGATGCAAAGAGTCAATATTTGTAGAGTTGGTCCATCTTCCTCAAAACTTCTAATCACCAATTCTGGTCCAAATCCTGACATTAACAAGTCGTTCTTGTGAGGTTTTGTTCGCCTCTTGAGCGTTACACGTTCTTAATGGGATTAAAGTCTGTAAACTTTCCTGGACATGGTTCTTGAAGACGCTCAGATCTGGTTTTAGCCATGAGACATGCTGGAAAACACATCGTTTATGCCCCAACTGCTCATTGGGAGGAGTTCCTCTGGGAGGATGTTTAGGTACCATTCATTATTAATGACTTTTCTGTGGCTAAACTGTGAGACACTCAGGATGATTTACCGTCAGCAGGACACTCACTTTTTCTTCTCTGGATGTTTCACACAATCAGAAAGAGGATTCATGAGATTGGACCTTTAGCAGAACATCCGTTTGGTGGTTTTCTTGAAGAGAAGTGTTTTTTTTTTCTGCTCCTCTCGACATCAGGCCATCACACAAGTCTTCTCCGCTCTGACTGTGCCATCGCTGATCACGACCTGTACTGGTGGTGCCCCAATCCCACAGCTGGATCAACTGTGGGAACTGTTGGTGCTGCTGGGATTTCTTTGGTGCCACGAGGTCTTCTTCACAAACGGGGTGGAAATGGGTTTGTTGTGAGTTAAATCCATTTTCATGGTGATCACTCTTCATGACATCCTGGAGTTGATGCAAATCTTAGAAACTGAGACCGCAAACTGATATTTAACATTTGCATTAAACTTTAAATCACCAGTCAAAGTTAGAGTATTACTTATACTCCAGTCAGCGTCCTCTGAGGTCCGTTGATTAAACGAAACGCTCTCTAGTCATGAAAGGCGCCTCATCATGGGAAGTTGACTTGCAAAACTTCCCTTTAATCCAAATATAGGCCCCCAAAAAGGACATGACTCTGGGGGGTGTCCCTTCTACTCTGGGTGCACATGACCCTTGTTGCTAATATTAGACTGATCCATACGTCTACCCGCTCCGTGAAGAGGAGCCTTGAGGTTTTTGGTTTCACTAGAGTTTACAAGTTAACATAGAGTAGGCTCAGAAATGGAGTCTCTTACATAAGATGTAATCATCGTTTACTCTACATCTTTCTTTCAGTCCTGTGTCAATACTCACGATTTCTGTTCTGGGTTTTCCTAAACACCTAGTCTAAACATGCACGTTTCCATTTACCATAGGCCTTGTTTGCAAAGCCTAATCCCCTGGAGCCCATCCTATACTGGTCTGACAGCTGCTAACCAGGAATGTACTTTGTTGTTTTTACTCGCCATCATTTTCACACTCAAAAACACCTCGAGTTTCTTGATCTTAACCTTCTCTAGTTACATCGTAATATCTAATGTTCTGGAGCCGACCGCTACAAGCTGAATATTCTATTAGGTCAACCTCAGAGAGATTACAGCTCATTACATGTGCACCATTTCTGTGATTTAGCCACAAAGACGACCCCGTCTTTAAGGCATCTTTGGTCTTTAACACAACTGTCCTTCCCAATTCCTGAGACTATAGGCCACAGCACACGTTTTGATCTGTATTAATAAGGGCTGCATTCCACTTCTGCAGCTTTGCATGCTGTTTTTCTTTAAAAATCACTAATGAGGGTGGTGCTCATAAATGCTTTTCTGGTCTGTGGGAGGGAAACCAGAGGACGAAGAAGAAGCAGAAGTTTATTTATATAGCGCCTCTCTAGATATGAATCACAAGGTGCTTTACAGGTTCAAGCTGGAAGAAGGGGCCGAAGGAAACCCATGTATGGAGAGAACCTGGGAATCAAACTTGCAACCTTCATGCTGCAAGGCAAAAATGCTACTAACTGCGATACTACTGCACACCTACGCACCAGCTCAGAGCCTAATTATCAGACAACCGTCCCTCTAAGTCCCGCCCCCTTCATTTAAACTAAGACATTTTCCTGATAAAAAAATCAAATACACTTCAGGTAAGTTTCCACTAACCATTCACATAATCTGATGCTTTATGTTCAAATATTCATGTTTCTCATATACACTAAGTGAGCTTGTGTTTATGTTCATGTATTTGGCAGATGCTTTGTGCATCTTCATGCAAGTGATGGATCGACTTTACCTCCACATACTGTCTCTAAGCCCGGCTAAAAAACACCTCATGTTCTCAGCCAATCAAAACAAGATTCGCCTCTCAGTTACTGTCTGAAGGTGTTTAGTCTCAGACTTCCAGAAACTCTTTCCTTGAGTTCAAACCAAACTTTACTACTTTTACCTTAAACCTGGTTTATGACTGTAGCATGAGCGTCTTATTATAATTACTCCAAACAGACGCGAACGCTGTTCAGTACACATAAACAGAAATCAGCCTGAATCACCCAAAATACGGACAAGATGTGAATAACAGCCATGACGAAGTTTGGAGAAATCTGTGCAAAACATCCGAGGTAACGTGACACCTGATCAGACTGGTTTTTGTTATTTTAACATGTATGTGTGCTCATAGTTTACAATCCAGATAACGTCAAAAATGGTCCAATCTGACAAATTATTAGATTTAGAGGGAGGAAATTACACATCAAATAAGCGGTTATGCTCTCCCAAGGTTTTAAAGCTGCCCTCAAGCGCAGAAAAAAGCCTGACAAGTTCACATAACGGCTCCTTTCACCTTTCAAACCTCCTGCAGGGAGGAGTCTGCAGAACCAAAATCAGACATGTCATCAAGCGAGCATTCCAGGAATATGTTTCAAATTACACCATCTGTATGGGACAAAGGCCACTGCAGGAAACCTGTGGGCAGGACAGGCTGTTTGTTCTGAGGAAACGTCGCGTTAGGCAAGATGGAAACTCTGAAACACGAGTCTGATCATGTCACAACAAAAAGCTCAAAGGTGATGACGAAGAGGTTAAGGTGGTTGCTTTATTACATTCTCTCGTGCAATCCTGGAAACGGGGGAGAAAATGTTTGCAAAGTTAAGGAAATCACTTACCCGGAGCAGACATGGTGATCTGGCTGGAAGTGGAGAGAAAAAAATGAGGTCACACTTCCTGAATCACTCCCAAATTTTCTCTGGGAAAGTGAGAGGGAGGAAAAAGAAGAGTTGAGTGAGAGGGAGGAAAGCAGTGATGTAAAATGTGGGAGTGGAGGATGGGGGGGGGGGCAGAAACAAAACAGGAGCCTCAGAGAGTCAGCTATCCACCAGATGTTTATGAGTTTACAGCCTCTAACGACTGACTGGGCTTTAGGTGTGCAGGAGGTCAAATAAATCAAAAATGCAAACAAGAAAAGACCCATTAGGTCTTCATGCAGCAGGTCTGTGAGATCATGACACTCTAAGTGGGCGTGTCATCATGTTTAACAGACGGGGGGGGGGGGGGGGGGGGGGGGG
>SSNR01000016.1:1307309-1317585 GCA_006937965.1 Callopanchax toddi
GGGGTTGGTCTTCTGAATAGCTAATAACAAAACAGTTAAACTCAAGTTTAGTTCAGACTAAAGATCAACTGGGATTCAGGAAAACACAAGTTCTTCATGTGAACACTCCTCCACCTGTTCCCTCCTTCATCCACCTCCCTCTAAACTCCATTAAAGCCCCTCCGTTCGTCCCTGTACTCTCTGAAGTAAGACATTGAGGACCTACCTCTGGAAGAGAGTCCGACAAACGCTGTGAAAACGGACGGGTTTTCGGAGCCAAGGTGGCGCCTGTCCGTCCTTTTCCTAACCTGTTTATCGTCGCTACGCTCTCTCCTCCCCCTTCAATTTTTCTTCGTTTCTCCTCCCATTTCCCTCTCCCAGAGACGGCTTTCCTTCTAAGGCTGCGTCACGCGACGCACGCTGATGGGCGGGAACCTTTTCTACCAGCGATAAACTTCTTTACGTTTGTTTTTCACTCGCTACTGCAAAGACTTTACATTTAACAGTTATGTTTCTTATTTACTACTGTTAAACTGAGTCACAATCGATAAAAGAACACAAAGAAAGCCTTCGTGGTTTTGTTGCGCGCACGTATACGTGATATTACGGTAAAAGACGGTCTTTTCACAATAAAATACATCCGCCTTCTTGGTGTTTTTACTTATTTCTTGTCAAAAAGTTATAAATACATTAAAACAGCAGTATAGTATAGTAGCTGTATGGTATACCTTAGAGTGATAATCATGAAAAACAGGGTATTCTGGTGTTGAATTTCACAAATAAAATCCTTTTGGTTTATTTTTTAACTTTTATTTAACCAGGGATAATCCCACTGAGATTCAAAATCTCCTGGCTAAAACAGCATAACAGTTCAAAAAAATTAAAAGCTAAAAAAAAAAGACAACATAAACAAAGTTTTTTTTTTAAATAAATTAATTTCATTCAAAAGAAAAAAAGAATAAAATACAAACAAATTATCATCAATATTTACAATACAAAATTGAATGAAAAGGGGCAGTAAGAAGAAAAAAAATCTTATATAATCTGCCCCCTATTACAAACAAAATTCTTGATAATTATCTACTAAAGTTACAGTATATATAAACTCATTTTTAAATTAACTTCCTGTTTCAATATTTCCAAAATAAACACAGTCACTAACTTAGCTTACACTTTCATAATTTCTCAATATATTTGATTTGAGGCATCTTTTAAATACATGAAGTGACTTTGATTCTTTCATATCTATATTAAGGCTGTTCCACAATTTAACACCGTTCACTGAAATACTCCATTCCTTTGTCTTGGTTCTAAATCTAGGTTTATTAAAGATTTGATTTCCTTTCAATAAATAACTACTTACTCTTTTCACAAACATCTTCTGAATATTAGTTGGCAGAGTATCAGTACTAGCTTTGTACATGGTAAGTAATATTTTCCAATTCACCAAATCATGACATTTTATTATTTTATATTTAATAAATAATGGGTTAGATGGATATCTGTCATAACTGTTATTTATAATTCTCAAAGCTCTTTTCTGCAAGATAAACAATGGTTGTGTGTGTGTTTTATATGTGGATCCCCAGATTTCTGTACAGTAAGTTTAAGGCAGTGTAATCACCAGCAACCTTTGGTAACAGGACTTGTGTAAATCTATTTAGAAAGTCCTTAATCAGGAGTCATCAAATAAAACCATTAATGTCATTTTATAATGCATATTACAATTCTGGTATATAGAAAATAACCTATTTGATTGGACTTATTGCTTGGTGACACACAAGGTAGAGCAGTAGTATTTTGATGTAAATGTGGAAATGATGAGATAATGTAGTACCAGTCAGGTTTAAATCATTTATAGCTGTTTATAGCTGATAATGAAGTGTTGTTCGTTGTTTATGGTCTGCAAAAGCAGAGCTTATATCAAAATCTGAGTTTAGATTGTCATTATTCAAAAATTTTTATTCAATCCTATTCAGCATCAGCAATCTTAATTTAATCCTAGACATGCATCCAGTTTTATAATAAATGTATAAAATGTAGTTTTATTTAAAGTGATGATGCATGAGGATTTTTATTTTAAAATGGGAGATAAATTAGTTTTTTTTTTTTAGGTTTTGGCTTTAACCTAAATGCCATAATACAACGTTATATTTTGTTATTGATGTGGCTGTATTTTTATTTTATTTATTATTTTTTTGTTAAGCGTCTAAAGTAAACTTGCTTTTTTCTTTTTGATAGTAGCAAATTAAAAAAAGAGCAGCTATTACCGTAATACCGACTACATGCACGCACAACAGACAACGTGCTTGATGGACCACACTGATTGAATCCAGCTGCAAGACATGGTTCGTCTTCAGACGTCAGCAGCAACCACTAGAGGGCGCCAAACCCTCAGAAATTAGATTTTGCCCGGAAATAAATAAATAAATAAATAAATAAATAAATAAATAAATAAATAAATAAATAAATAAATAAATAAATAAATAAATAAATAAATAAATAATAACAGAAGCAGAAGCCATCAGAACAAAATCAAATCCTTCATAAAGCCTCAATTATTTAAGTATATCAATAAATAATTCAATGTTTCAGAAGGCAACAAATAACTGGAAATGAAAACTTTCTTTCACTCAAATTATTAACAGTTTAGAACACAAAAAATATCAAAACAATTTTTAAAAAACAGCTACAATACAGTAGCAGAGAAAATACAGTGTTCCTTCTACCATCTCTTTTTGGTCTTTGTGACATCATCAGCATCATCATCTCCTCCTGCTTCCAGATTACTTAACCCGTCTGGGTTGGTCCATTATACTGTAGGGTGAACGCATTATTGGCTTGTATCTTATTTCTGCTTTTCAGCAGGCTTGTCAGTTCATACGTTACTCTCTGGAGACATTGCGGTTCTGTTTGTTGAAGCAGATTTTAGTTTCAGATATTTTTTAAAAAGATGTATGAACTGATCCTATATTTAAGCAAGGTTTTATTTGATCTTATTTGTTTGTTTGTTTATTCATTAGGGTGGAATTTAGATTCGTTGCCCACTTCAAACAATGATATCTAACCTAGTCCTCATTTTATGGAGGAGCCATAGTGGAGATGAAGCTTCTCCCTCTTTTTTGTTGAAAAGTGAAGCCACAGTGTCTCATTTATGGGTGACTCTTGTAATTTTGAGCACTCTAGTCAGGAAAATGTCCCATTCATATTGTGGGTGCACTGCAGCCAAGGGGGGATGCTATAGAGGGAGGGGGGGTTAATGTTGATCACACATGTCCAACAACTTGCTGTTCTCTAACAAGGAGCGTAACAGCAAAATTCACAACAGCTGTTTGATCCATGAATCGACCAATAAATGTCCTCAAAAAGCAGGATATTAAAGGATTTTATATAAATTTGTTTTATTGAGAAAAAAACCCAATTAATTAGTTTAAAATGTGATTTACGTCTATCCTTAATATAGTTGATTGTTGCTTCATGTCAGTACTCTCTTATCCTAAAACTGATTTTAAATCAGAGGTAACAAATGATGGTAAAACACCCAGATGTTCACGGTACATTAGAGGTTTTCAGAGTGTGGAGACGCTCACGTCTACAGAGGAGCGGCGGTGATGGTCTCTATATTTAGCAGAGTCTGATACTTATAGGACCCTGGACAGGGGTGGAGTATGAGCGTATTGAGCACACACACACACACACACACACACACACACACACACACACACACACACACACACACACACACACACACACACACACACAAAGATAAAGAGGACTCGTTAAACAGAAAAACAAGTTCACACACACAGAGAACGACGGGAAATGTTCTAATTTTTTGTGTATTTATTCTTGATTTATTTACTATATCTTCAATTTTTTAAAGGTTTAAAAAAATTATTTTACAGAAAAAAACAAATTATACAGATTTGCTATTAAAACAAAAAAGCTTTTTGTTGTTTGATTTGTTTTTCATTCACTACATTCCAACTTCATCACCCAGCAGCAGCAATCATTTTTTTTAAAAACGCACCATAAAAGTTGTAATCAGGACTTTTTTCAGCCGTGTGACTGAGCTGATTAAACATATTGTGACTCTGTCATCATCTTTGGAAATAACCTAAACAATGTTCAGGTTTTCTAAAAGCTTTTTTTTTTACTTTTTCTTTTTTACTCCTTTTTAAAAATCTTAGATGTAATTGTTTATTGCCAAATTGCCATTAATTTCATCTTATTCCATCAAAATTTGTGAAACATTTATCTGAGGAAGGTACTTTCAATATATTTGTCTTGGGGGACATAAATCACAGTTTCTTATGATTTTTTTTATTTAACAATAAAAAGTTATTCCTGTTTTTACTAATTTAGCTTTATTTTATTTTTGGTGCCGTTTCTGCTTTGATGACACTCTAGTTAGTTTCAGTTTTCTATCTCCATTTTTTTTTTCTTAGTGTTTTTTTCTTTTTTTTTTAAGAAAAAACATTTTGTTTTTAATTCTTTCATGTTCGAGCAGATCGGGAGATTTTACATCCAGTTTTCCTAATGGGTTCAGAAAAAGTCTACTGGACTTTTATATCGTCCTTAAAAATATTTTGTTTCCAATCTGAGGAGTTTTTTTTTTTTCAGTTAAGCTGAAAAACGTAAAATAAAAAGCTTGTAGTGCGGGCTCATTTCTAAATCCAACCTCTGACTCTGACCACACCAGGCCCTGGACGACTGAGAACCTTTACCAACACGTATCACATGACCTCTTTGAATGACTCTTCTTTTTGTTTCATCTTGTTGGGATCATGTTTCACTTCTATCAGCCGGACGGAAAAGCTTTCTACTATGCAAACACTAAACACAGACCTGTTTGTTTATTAGGACTTAGAGGGATTAGTTGAAACAGTTAAGAGTTTGGAACAACTTCAGTTTGGAGAAAATGAGATTTAATCTCACTGAACTAATGAGCTAATGGTTAATCAGATTTTAGCCAAGATCAAGTGAATTAAATCACTCTTAAAAAGCACACATTTTTAATGGTTCTTCTATGCTTGGGCATTTAAATTTTACATGGCAGCTTTTCTCTGTTTTATTAAGCACTCTACCTCTCCATCTGTCCATTTTTTGTTCTTGTGATTTATGGTCAAAAATCAAGTTTATTATTTAGTGTCTGTTTAAAACTAAACGCTACCACAAAAATATGTATTTGAATTTCATTGTAAACAGGCTCAACTCTGCCACCTGCTGACATAAATTGGTGACTTTAGTCTCCTGAAAACATGAACTCTGGATATTTTAGGCCAGAGCTCATCAGATCCGGTCCTTGAGGATCACCATCCTGCAGGATCTACATGCTTCCCTGTTTTAGGCTTAACTCATAAACTTTCTGCTGTTAAATATTTGTGCTTTCAAGACAAAACCCTGGGATCAAAGTATAATACATTTCAGTTTAACTATTTGAAACAACATTGAAGTGAATGCAGGTTTTAATAAACAGTCTAGTGCTTTAGTCGTCCCCTGGCTGACACTCCTTTTGTTGATGAGCTAAACTGAGTTCTTGGTGTGTTTTTGGATAAACGGGAGAAAAAGCATATAGCAACTCACCCTATGAGGCACTAAGATGAGTTAAAAGTATCTGGATAAGCCACATTGTTGAGATTAAAATAGCTTTAAACCAGAAGCAATCCACTTTGGTCTCAGCCCTGCTGTGGTGTAGCTCATCAGAACTGATCTCTAGTTCTCTAAACTGAGGTCATTCAAACAGGTGAGGTTTTGTTCACAAGCTTGATGCAAAATATTGCTTTAATACTAACCAATCTATCTCTGTAAATGTTTTTTTTTTAAGGATTAACTTTTTGAGAGCATTCCTCTCCATGTGGTCCATGTCCCACACCCAACCAGCTCCTAATGAGGCCTGTCCCTGATGATGGAGCTAATCAGTCGGGCCTATCGGGCCTGTCGGGCGTCTGCCCCTGCCGACATGCTATCACGGTTTATTTATACCCGTCCGATCTATCAGCACTCGCTCTATGTTTGGTGAGCCTCTGCCTTCCAAAATAGAAACAATTAGAACAGGATGGAAGGAGGAGGGAAAGTGAAAACGTGTCTGGGCGAGCGTACCCACCCCGTCCTCTCCCAGTCTGTTTTGTTTTCTGGAGACAGAGGCGGCAGGAGGAAGAGGAGCGGTGTGTGTGTGTGTGTGTGTGTGTGTGTGTGGTCTGGATAGGGTGGTGATCTGAAGTCGAGTGAAACAGAGTCATTCAGATTAACACACACACACACTCCTGATACCATCTCTGATCTCTGTTTAAGAGCTTCTGTTTGACTCTTTAAAACATAAATTTAATATTTAAGATAATTAAAACTCAACGATGAAATGTCAAGTTTGATAGTTCATTATTGTTTTTTATTATTGTTAATAATAAAGATTGCAGAGTGTTTTTTTAAAAAGTTGCCTTTTTGAATTATTTTAATCTTTCTGTTAAGAAAAAAATATAATTTTATTCCTCTAAACTTGTATGAAGTGGTTTGGATTACTGAAATAAAAAGTTAATCTTTTTTTTTATTTGTTATATTTTAGGATGTTAAGGGGGAAAAAAAGATGTAAATTAATCACCTAATGACTGAAATTGGCTATTTTTTATAATTGATCAGCTTGACCTGTGCCCAGCTAATCTGACTTTCAAAAATACTTTTTTTGTGTGAGTCAGTGAATGCATCATAGTCAAACTGCTGTGTATGTCTTTGTTCTGGTCTGTGAACACAACACAACCCTAAATGATACCAGAGAATACAGTATAAGTACTTTAGGGATGTACCGATAATACCACTTTTTTCAAAACCAATCTGATACCGATACTTAAATCTGAGTACTCGCCGATACCGAGTACCGATACCGATACTTCTACTACCACACAAAAAAATGCAACAAATTGGAATACGGGTTTTATTTTTTCTTCTCTGCTGTTTACAACAAATGACTGAGTTAGATTTAAAATATATATCCATCCATCCATCCATTTTCTGTAGCCGCTTATTCCTCCACAGAGGGTCGCGGGGGAGCTGGTGCCTATCTTCAGCGGTCAAGGGGCGAGAGGCGGGGGACACCCTGGACAGGTCGCCAGTCCATCACAGGGCCTGTCTCTNCAATTTTGGGACATTATATTAGAATGTACTGATACCTCTTTAATTAAAAGATTATTCATAGTTGCATGTGAATAATTATTAAATATGCGTAACAGACTCACTGCATTGACCCCAGAGAGCTGCTGAGAGAGCTGCAGCATGATGGAGATGATGATGGGCTGGCGGTAAAGAGTGGAGCGGAAGAGCTCAGGGATGGACACCTTCCTCTCCATGTCCATCCTCCTCTTCTCCTCCTTCATCTCTGCCAGCATGTCGCCCACCTCCAGCCGGCCCGTTAACCTCCTCAGGCCTGTACTCAATATGAGAATTTAAGTTCACTAAAAGAAATCATGTTAAAAATCAAAAAGCATCACAAACGTGCATTTCACAGCAAACATTATAAAGAAAAAAAATAAATCATTAGAAATCATTTCAGAAGGTTCTTGGATAAATTGGACAAAATAGGGATAAAAATTGTAATACCAATTGTTTCATAATTGCTACACCTTTTTCTAGGAGCTCTACCTCTTTAATGGGATTAGTACGTTCCTCAAGAACCTGTTGCACTGAATGTCTTCTGCCCTCTGGTGGAGAATCTAGATATTACAGGTGGCAAGTACCAATTCTATTATTATTCAGCAAGTTGCTATATTATTTATTCCTATAGACCCTGTGCACGAGAAAATGCTAACTTCCGGGTTTGAGACCGGATGTACTGTCTTTCGTTTCCTGTAGCTGTATTTGACGGTGAATCCTTACTGCGAAGATGGACTACAGAATCATGTCCAAATTACAAAAAGGAAAGGATCGGGTTAAAAAATGGTTGTTGTATATCAGAGGTCGCGCTAGACTTTTTGGTTTTCCGTCATTTTGACTGATAGGGTTTAAAAAATCCGGTCATAATCTATTTTTATCCGTCACTTATTAATTTAAAAAATTATAATAATTACATTTTCAGTAGCATTATTACTCAAACACCGGGCCCATTTAGCACATAAATCCATAGGATTAGACTCTAAATTAGTCGATCAGCCAGTCATCAGATAGACATTTCTAAAAACTCCGTTTGGAGTCGAGCGCCTCGCAGCGAAGTGCAGCTCTGTGCGCTCCACGGGACTCTGATTACAGAATATTAACGTTCATTATGAGATCATGAGAGACAGTGAGAGAGGGATGAGGGGTTCACATATTTTTCATTGAGATACTCGGGGGAAAACCTGGCGATGCTGTTTAATGCGGACCTCCTCGCGTTTGGAGTCCAGTTCTATGTGCGCACAGCGAGCAGATTTTTCATGTCAACAAGCCTCCACAGCCTATGAACGCTACTCTGAGAGCGCATTACAACAGGAAGTGTAGTTAATCCATGTCTGATCGCGCACTGAGCACCGGATTGCAAAGGGGCGTTTGAGCGGTTCGGGTCTGACACCTGATGCGCTCTGGAGGACCAGTGTTCTTCTGCTGCAGAGCGCAGGACGTCTGGATCACAGGTCTGCGCTCAGCAGCACAGAACCTCAGTCTGGGCTGCTGGTATTGGTGGAGATGCTGCACTATTTCTGCATCCTTGGTTCGAATTATTAGAGGGGACAATTCAGTGATTTCCTATGACGGTATGGACGGGCAGGCTCGTGCGCAAACCTGTCAGAATGACCGGCGCCCTTCAGATCTTTCCGTCAAAGTAAAAAAAATTTTTTAAACGGTTAAATACGGGAAATGTCCGGTTAACACGACCCCTACTATATATTAGGATTTATTTAGGGAAAACTATCAACAAGTCTGTGAACATCATCAACAGAAATATTAGGCAAATGCCCTAGACATCTAGAAAAATTTAAATCGCCGCTTAGTCCACTCATTTTGTCGACTTCTTCGGGAATACAAGACCGTAAATAAGGTGCGACCAGGCGAGAATATCAAACCGGAAATAAAACACTGGACAGGAGTCTTCCCACCGGAAGTAGCATATGCTAACGTGCACAGGGTCTATTACGCAAGTACCAGAAAAATCCTGTCCTATTAGCCCTTTTTAGCACTGGCACTATATTTACAATGTTAACCCTCAAACTGGCAATATTCTTGACCTGTTTTTTTATGTAACCAGGTGGTTGGAGTGTTAGGGGCCTCTAGCCTTGCCCATGGTCACATTTAATTAATCCTTAAAGAGGGAGTGATAATACCTCTCTTAGCAAGGTGCTCCTGAGAACGGACGATGTAGAGGAACCGGGGGCTCTCAGGGCAGAAGGGCAGCAGACCCATCTGGAGTACAGTCGGAACAACTGTTAAACCCAACAGGATGGGCCACAAGTCCTCACTGCCAAGCAGAGACTCCAGACCGAGAATCTGCATGAAGAGGGAAACGTATTCATCAACAGAACATTTATAAATATGATCTACAGTACAACGATCATATCACAAAACAATATGACAGAGGAGGAGAAAGACTAAAGGACACAACACAAAGTGACCTAAGGCTTACTTTACTGCCTTACAATCGAGGTCACACAAGTCATTGTTTTGCAAGTTACAAGTTAGTCTCAAGTCTTTCCATTTAAGTCCAAAATCAACAACAAGACATGTTAGTCAAGTACCAAGACAGTCCATAGTCAAGTCAACTACCATAACCTGCACGTCAAGTACCAAGAAAAGGAAGTTCCAAGTCAAGTACTATTAACATACAAGTTCCAAATCAAGTATCAAGACATACGATTCCCAAGTCATGTCAACTACCATAACCTGCAAGTCCGGAGTCAAGTACCAAGAAATGCAAGTTCCAAATCAAGTACTTTAACATACATATCCCAAATCAAGTCAAGGATTGAAGCATATAAGTCTTAATTTATGTCAAGTACCATAACATACAAGTCCCAATTCAAATCAAGTAACAAGACATGCAAGTTCTGAGACAAGTACCAAGATATGCAAGTCCCAAGTCAAGTCATGTATCATAACATGCAAGTCCCAAGTCAAGAATCATAACATGCAAGTCCTAAGTCAAGAATCATAGCATGCAAGTCCCAAGTCAAATTAAGTCCCAAAACATGCACATGGTCCCTATTAGTGTCTCTATTCAAGTTAGGAACCAAAACATGCAAGTCCTGAGTCAAATCAAGTATCAATAAATGCAAGTCTGACGTCAAGTCAGTTACAGAGACATGCAAGTCCAAAGTCAAGTCAAGATGCAATACATGCAAGT
>SSNR01000016.1:1317595-1417686 GCA_006937965.1 Callopanchax toddi
TGAACTATTTGGCACCATCTCCAGCTCTCAACCCACACTGTTCTTCTTTAGCTCAATAGCTCCCCCTAGTGTTCAATATAGGAAACTACAACAGAAATCACAAGTCACAGACAGTGAAGCCACTGGTATCGGTTCCTGGTATCGGGTAACTTTAACCGATACCGGTATTGTATCGGTATTGGGCCGATACTGATACCAGTATCGGTATTGGTGCATCCCTAGTACTAAGTTTTGAACTTTGTAAAGGTGCTATTGACATGAAACCCTCACTAGATGTCGGTAACAACCTAGCCGATCAACACATGCAAAAAATAAAATAAAATCAAACCATCAATGTTCACATTCAGTATTAAGTCAAATGGAATGACACAGGGACAAAGTGTTGATTCAAACCTGCGTTTCTCAGGCGTCATTTTGCCCATTTTCTTCCACACAAGCAGTCTTCAAGTCCTGAAGGTTCCTTGGGTCTTTCTATGAACTCTGACCTCTTTATAGGGTTTCTATAGGAGTCAGGTCCGGTGATTGGCTGGGCCGTATAGCAGCTTTATCTGAAACCAGCTGAGAGTGTCTCTGGCTGTTTGGTGAAACCTCCCCCGTTTCATCTTCACCATCCTGTTAAATGGCAGCAGATTTTTATCCAGAACTACATCTTTCCATTCATCCTTCCTTGTTGATTATATGAAAGGTTTCAATGCATTATTTAATAGGCCCGATACTGATTTGCACTAAGTGACAGGATTGGTTGGTGTCCGCTGGTTTCCAGGCCTTTTTGCTCCTTCCTTTCATCGTGTGTTCAATCCTTTTTCCTAGTGTTGTTCCATTTATTACACATAATAACTTCATTAATGGACATTGATGGCTTGAGGTCTTTTGGATGCATCATCTGGTGAGAAGTTCATGTCAATAGAACCTTTAGGAATACTTAGAAAAGGCATTGTGTTCAATAATTATTTTACCTGCTGTTAAAAAAAAAGTAGGTTTTTAATTCTATTACACGGAGGGGAAAATAAAAAGTTATAATTGTCTTCAAAACCTCTGATTCTTTTGACTATGTTGCCTTTAGAGATGAGACTGTAGTGATAATAGAAGTGGTGCACGATGTCATATTTTATTTAGTATTAATGAACAATAAAAAATAAAATAAAGGTACTGTTGATAGATAATACAACTTTTTTTATCTTTAGCATTTTTTTTTTTTAACAAAAACTTAAATTAGTAACAATCATTGGTGTTGAGGGGGGTTTCTCCTTTTAACCCCTTAAATTAAGGGCCAAAATGTGAAACTCATCCTGACATCCTCATCAGTTACTAATGAGCTGATGATTGCTGAATTTTCTAAAATTGTAATAAACTTGATTTTTTTTTTTTTTTAATTAAAAAAGTCTGAGGCTGGTTTCTGTCTGCTGGGGGCTGCTATGGCTTCTGTAACCAAGGATGGCTGCCCCCTGCTGGTCGTAGGTGCTGTGAGGATTATTCTCAACATTATGACTTCCACTCCAGATGACACTCACACACACTCACACACACACACACACTCTACAGACACAGTGCCCTGGTACATGTAGGCAACCAGCTTCTACTTAAGGTATGTCGAGGCAGGACCCATTAGATAAATAAGTAAATAAGTTTTAATTAGAATAACCTGAGAAAAACACATGGACCCCAAACCGAAAGGTTGTCAGATCTCCGCTCTCTCAGTTGGATATCGATCTCATCTGCATTTAATCTGCCTGATTATCAATATGAGAGGATTAAAGAACATCCAGCTGAAACCGAAGGGCCTCAAGGCGAGCCGTAAACACAAAGTGATCTTATCCTGCTATATCTGCTGTGTGTGTGTGTGTTGTGAATGTATCTACGTGTGTGGAGGCATGTTGTCATCACTTCAGAATGGCTATAGAGACTTGAGACAAACTATGCTGGCCAGAAAGGCGGCACATTTAATTGGCATGTCTGAACACACACACACACACACACACACACACACACACACACACAGAGCCCAAACAATCCCATTATATAAACCCACCCTTATGCGAGGCTACAAATACCCTCAGCACTGATGGACATCTCAGACTCTTCGAGAGGATAATCCTGCAGCGGGAAGCGAGACATTCAAGGTGAGAGGCTGTTTGACACTTTATGAATTCCTCTAAAACCCAGAGGTGGATGGAACTGATCCCAGCTGTTCTGATCCACCCAGATGTCCGGCTCCAGATGTGTGCTGATGTTTCTGGTTCTCTGCTTGGTGTTGGAGCAAATATCTGCAGCCGTTTTACCAAACGCAATGAAAACCAAAAGGGTGAGTTTGTCCTGATCTCATTAGGAACTAGAGAAAATAAGAAGTTTTAGTGCTAAAGGATTGATCGAATCTAATTTTAGGAAGTTGACTGGTTGGACCAGGAGCTCCTGTCTCACATGTCTGATCCTTCAGACGTGGACGACCTTTCAGTGGGCGATGCGGGGGACATGACCAGGGACAGGAGTTTGTCTTGGTTTGAGGCTGACATCGTTCCAACGCAGCACGCTCCCGTCCAGCGCCAGAATCAGAACCTTCACAACCGTAAGCCCTTTGAAAAAAGGTAAGACTTGTTTATTGGACGCATTATTCCACAGTAATTTGGTGCGTTTTAAGCAAAAGGTAGCTACTTTTGGAGAATTTTTCTTGTTGAAACGTAAAAAAAAAAAATTTGAATTTGATCTTTTCTGCTGCACTTACAGGTGGAAAGTGGCTCCTCTGGATTCCATCAGCCGCTTTCAAATCCCAACGTTGCGGAAACGAAAGGTGAACAATGACAAAAACTAGTTTTACTTGGAAACCTGGTGTTATAACAGGACTGTACCATGTTAGGAAATACATTAAATATTGGAATAATGCCACATTTTCCTCACTCCTGTCAGTTCTGTCACCTCGACTCTGAAAACCACCTGACATGACACATCACATTACGTATTCTAGTTTACACATTGGGTTATTTATTGTTAAAGCTCAACTTTTAGCATTAAAAATGTATATTTGTTCATGTCTGGCTCTAAACCGATCACTCATGCTTTTATTTTGTAGGATAAAGCACAAGTCTACAGTGAAGACTAGAGGTCATCCACACCAACAGTTTAAACTTTGTGAACCAGCCCCCTCTAGTGGTGGAAGACAAATATGACAGCCTGTTGTATGCCTAGGTCATTAAATATTTAATGAAATGTAAAATGTTGCATTTTGTGTCTTTAAAACAAATAAAAAAAAAAAACCTTTATGATCCCAAAGCATTTTATTTTTCAAGCTACATTTAAAGAAAACAATAACAGACTGCAGAAAATATAGAATTTGCTTGGGTATTCTCTTTCTTCACTTTCACATATGTACAAAGAACAGGATATGTACACAGAGTTTAGGTCGGACAGAGTGCAGCTGCTAAAGGAGACTTTCCAGGACTCTCACGTCAACAAAAATAAAGAAAAGGTTAAAAGAAATCAAACTAAATTAACAAACGCTGCAGCCTAAGTTCTTATATTTTGTACACTTTGTTCTCCAACCCCACTTCTTTCAAAAGCTAAGTAATAAACAAAAACTTGATAATAAAACAAATATTTTACAGCCTTTCACAAACAAAATCTCAGTCGCTTAGCCTGACGGCGACTCCGCTTTCATCAGACTCAACATATAACAGAACCGGAACTGGTTTTGATGTAAAATGTTTGTGGTGATTGAATAACGCACCGAAGAAGTTAAAACGGTAAGAGCGTGGTCACGAATGTACGCAGCCGGTTGCAGCTGTTTCAGATCACGTCTCTATATTTTGGGTTGATGTTTTTAAAGTTTTCTCGCTCACTAAAATGCGTCTTGTGAGCGACGCCAGGATGCAGTTGCTGATTTCATCAAACCGATCACCTCTTTTCTTCTCGTCAGTGAGAACTCTCTCATTTTACATTCAGTTATCACCACTGAAAGAAACAGAAATCCTTAAAATGAACAGAATACCTTTAAAATAAAAGAAGAAAAGAGCTGCCTATTAAGCATATTCTAAACAAACAGCGAATGAAAGTTTCCATCTCTTTAATATATACTATATATAAACTTTACCTCTGTCAGTGTGTAAAGTTTGCATCATGTTAAAGTCGATATTAAATGGCTATTGAGCTGCTACTAAATTACAAGTCAGAATGCAACCTCAGATAATATGAGGACCAGTTTGTGCACAACACCAACATCGTAGAAAAACAAGGAAGCCAAACAATGAGGGAAATATTTAGTGAGAGATAAGTTGATTCCCGACCACGACTGATCTCTTCTGTCCAGTTCGTTCTTCAAATAAAAACTGAGGGATAAATAAAAACGCCTGTGATTGTCGGAAGAAATTCTACAACTGCTCAAACAGTTGCCCTCCAGGTGATAATTTAGGCTGTTTTGGCTGTAGGCATCAAAATCGTCAGAGGACAGCAATAAAAAACAAACAAAAATGGGATGGGGGGGGGGGGTCCCCTCGTCCCTTCAGTCCTCTAAGTGTCCTTTTTGTGTCCCGACCTCCGCGAGTCTCTGCACTTTTGACAGTAAAAGATGTCGGGAACGTTCGACTTTTTGATCTTCGCGCACGACAGGTGCACCCATATGCTGCACTGGTTGCACTCGATCATCGGCCGTCCGGCAAAAGGCTTCCCGCAGTAGCAGGTGATCAAGTCCCACGAGTCGTCGCCTGTGTTGGAGAGGAGAGCAGAGTTAGAGGATGCTGTGGCTGCGTGAGAGAAGGTCAGCGGAGACTGTGGGGAAACGAGTGTCGTACCTGACTCCACCATGATGTCTTCATCCGCGATCCATGTCTCGCCCTCGCTGGAGCTCATCTCTGCGTCTCTGATGGATTCATCTGGCGGAGACTTTCCCAGCCCCTGCATGCTGGAGCTGGAGCTCCCGTGCGTCGACAGCTCCTCCCTTGCGGCTCGCGTTTCACTACTCCGCGCCTCAGAGTCCGTCTCGCTTTGAGCGGTTGAACTCTTCAGCTTCTTGGCTTTAGGCGGTTTGGAGGAGTTTTTGCTGCGTTTGATGCGCGCTCTCTTCTCGCCCTCGCTGCTGCCGCTGTCTTGCGCCATCACGGCAGGGCCAAGAGACAACTTTTTCAGTTTTTTATCTTTCTTGCGCTCGGCCTTTGTGCTGGCCTGGCTCCCGTACAGGGAGTCCTTAAGGCGCATCTTGTCCAGCAGCGTGCTGTCAGAGTGCGTGCGATGAATGCTTTTGCCTTTATTCGCACGAGCTTTACGAACAAATGTGTGGATGGTGTGAATGTCGGAGCTCCCGTCGGCCCAGGCGTTACCCATGGAGCTGCTGCCTCCACCGCCTCCATCTGCAGACAAACCTGAACTGTGTGCCGAGCTGGAAGAAGTTGGAGACCAGGAACTTTCCTACAGGGGGACAAAGAACCAATTAGAGTTTATCTGGCTCTGGAGAAAGTTGGGTAGTCATATGACTCAGTATGGCACCACAGTGCTAATGATACAGAACCATAATACAAGTAATGGTTATGTGTGTAGCTGAACAGCTGATCTGAAACCTAAAGATCTGGATTTTCTTTCACCCTCCCAGTCTGTGAATGCACCATCTCAAAGGTGACAGAGAGAGGGTGAGTCTTTGTGGAAAAAACATTTTATAAAACAGAATAGTAAATAAAATCAGAACTGGCCAAAAACAAAATAATGGACGCCGTTTTCCTGTGCTTGTTTTTATAATACTCTAGGCAATAACAGGTTCTAATATTTTATTATAATTAAGAGCCTTTTAGAATTTCCTCATGTTTGCCAAAATAATTTCAAAAATTCCAAGCACTTGTAAGAAGTTTTCAACATCGTCCAGCACTTTACATTGTAATAAACCGAACATACACCACCCAGAAACATCGAGACACCCCACTAAACCAATCCATTCTGTAATAAATTATGTCAAAGCGCCAATAAACTCCTAAACATACAGCAGCTTCCAAAAACGTTTGGAGTCGTTTTTGGAACTGCTGACCATTTACCCAGAAGTGCACTCATGAAGTGAGACGCTGATGATTTTTGGCTCACGGTCTGTTCCAATTCATTCTAAAGAAGTCCCATCAAGTTGAGGTCAGAACTCTATAGAGCCAGTCAAGTTCCTCCACACCAAACTCACTCATCCATGCATTTATTAGAACACCTGAATGCATTGATTGGGATGGGCTGTCCCCAAAACTTTTGATATTAAGAGTAAACATCAGGGTTTCTGCAGGTTTAAGGAAGCCAAATTTACGACTTTTTAAGGCCGATTTGACCAAATTACATTCACGGAATGGGAAAGGGGATGTGACCACCTTACAAATAGTTCTGACTAAACCTTTATTGGAACTGAAAGTGCAAAAAAACCAACAAAAAACCCATCAAGATAAAGATTGATCTGCATTATATCTTACGTAAGTGTATTGCATTTACCTAAAAATAATTTAAAAAGCTCTTTTTTTCTGAATTAATGAGATAACAGCCTTAAGTGACCTAGACCCTTCTAGACCCATGTGGTCTGGTGTACTGCTGAGTTTCAGATGTTCGTAACCCAGAAATCATAGGGCCCTAGAAATTTAAGACCTTTGGACACTGAATTTAAAAAAAATTTACCATTTTTAATGATATTTAAGGCCTTAATTTTATAAAAGCAAATTTACGACCTTTTAAGGTTTTTTAAGGACCAGCAGATACCCTGAAACATGCTCAAAAAGACTATTTCACTTCTTTGTTTCAGAAAAGCAAAATGGTATTTGAGCTATAACCAAATTCAGTTACCGTTTCAAGAGAATCAAAGCATTTCTAAAGATTTCCAGCATGCATAAAAACCCTGCTCTCACCTCTTTTGGACTGGGGATGTAACCAGCGTAAGCCAGGACGAAGCTGCAGAACTTGTTGAAGTCCTCAACAGTCCTCTTTTTCCTCTCTGGGGGCTGCAGGACACATTTACAAGTTTTGTTAAGAGTGTGTAAAACACTCCCATCAAATTAAAAAACATTAACTGAGGTACTCACCAGAGGTTCTGTTTTACATGTCAAAAGGGAATCTGGGGACAAGAAACAAAGGGTAAAGTTATAATTGTGACCTGTCTGGAGTCACTTAACGTTTGATCAGAACCTGGAGACACAACTAGGTAACCTAATGTTAGCATTAGCTGGCTAACAACAAAACAACAAGCATTGTGCTCGAAGTGTAACTTCTAGAAATTTGTATCCGTTTTTTTGCTGCTTGAGCAACCACAAATACTTTCTTCCCTCATGCCGTCATCATTCTAAAATAGATGACCTGTGCCAGTTATTATATCTGTTGTTTGCCTTGTTTACTTTATCATTTTGTAATGCATTTGCCATGTTTGTTTATATTGCGCAATGTCTGTAAATTATTGTTCTCGAGAGCTACCAAAAGCCAGAACTTATAAAAAGTTTGACTGTTATCTCGTCAGTCCACAGAATATTTCCCCAAAAGTCTTGGGGGCACTTCCAAGACACTTTGGCGAATGTGACAGGTCTTTAAGTTGTTATTGGTCAGTAGCGGTTTTAGCATAGGAATATTCTCATGGATGCAATGTGTGGAGCCTTTTCTTATTGCTGAATCATGACCTCTGGCCATATCTTTAACCAGGTGAGGAATGCAGTGCATTAGATGTTACTCTGAGTTCTTTTGTTCTTGAATTACTTTAGAACAAAGCACAGTGTGTTGCTTTTTGAGATCCTTTAGCCTACCCCATGTTGTCAAGATGGGTTCTATTGTAAGTGCAAGTTTCTTAATTCTACAGGACTGGTAGTAATGAGGCCTGGGTGTGGCTAATGAAACTGAGCTTAGCTTAGCAAAACAAAAAATTTGGTTAAGCACAATTAATTCATGAGGAGGCAATACCTTTTGTACACAAGGCCAGGTTGGTTTGGATAGCTTTAATAAATCACCATTTAGTAAATCAGTTTGAAATCTACATTTAGTATTGAAGTTATCTTTGTCTGATACTGAAACTGTTTGACTGATCTGAAACAGGAGAAATCTGAAGAGTTCTCAGCACTGTATATATTTGATTGTTGGAACTGTCAACAGACCAGAAATTCTCAACTATAAAAGACCGATTGCTTGGAGGTGTGTTCGTATAGAATTGGACTAATGTGTTCAGGACCAGCGTGTTAAGCTGTTTAAAAGCCACATTTGCTTTCAGACAAAATTGATGGAAAGAGGTAGCGGAATTATAAATTAGCCGAACTACGTGCATTGGTGATTTGCAAACCTAATTAACTTGTTATTGTACATCTGCATCAACCATATTGATTAATAGATTAATACAGTAAGGGCAGCTAGCACTTTAAGCTAACAGGTTAACCCTAAAGATAAGCGAATTTAAGTTAGTACTTACTTCAGAGTGCAACTGGCTAACAATTAATTGTGATTCAGGCAACGACAAATTGTACTGGTAATCGATAACTAGTCGCACTCTCTAGAAATGGAAGTGGGAGGCTCAAGTTGGAAGGAGAAGCAGCCTGATGGTAGCAGCTTGACGTTAGCAAGGTGTTGCTAGCAGTTCGTCGGGCGTGTCGGGATGTCAGTTTTGGGGTTCGAGAATATAATACACTTCTAAGATTTGTGGCACATACATTAGATTTTAAAGCGATAACTGAAGGGAGGATCTCGGTGAGGATGGTGCGTGAACACTGGTTAGCAAATAGTTAGCTTTTAACGTTAGCATGGTGGTTCGGCGCGGACTGCACAAAACGATAACATCAAGCTAGCTAACCAAACGTGTCGTCTCAAAATTATAAGTAATTCGATGCGCTACAACTTTCTCGGCAGTTCCAACAATCAGAAGCGAATTAATCTGGCGCAAACCGAGTTGATATAACAGCCTACGCAACCAAACGTAAGACTAGCGTTAGCCACGACTTAGAAGCTTTAAAGCCCACAAAGCGACAGTTTCACAACGAGCACAATACCATCAAAGAGTAAAAATGACTGACTTTAAATAGACTTCAACATACCTTGGTGGTCAGACATTATGTCGAGCATTGTCGCCTCACAGACAAGGCCTCGATCCAAAAAGGAGAAGCCGCGTTTGTGCTAGCCGGAGAGCATTGGCCGTCGCTCGGAGCCTTTTCCCCGGCGTGGTTGCACCTTAAAGCCGGGTAACTTAACGACTAGAAAGCCGAAGACACAGAGCAGCGGATAGACTCCCGTTGAAGACTCTTTACTGCGGTAATCTTTCAATGGTGCGGCTACGCAACAGCAGCTACCGTTAACAGCAGAAACAAGCCGCTGTTAGTCAAAAATAGTAATTCCTCTGTCGATTAAAATGTGGTCCACTTCGGGCTCCAAATTCTTCAAACGTGTATCGACGAAACATATCAAAACCGTAAAATCCTTTTTAAATGAGCACAAATGCCAAATGTAGCTCCATAATGGCAACTCGAATGAAGTTTATCAATTCTTCTCTGCGGGCATAGAAATCCACTAGACTTTGGGCTTTATTCCGCGCGGCAGCAGCCTCTTGAGGGAACCTAGGTTAAATTAGATCACCCAAAAGGACGCAGCGGGAGGGTTGTTCTCGTGTTATTGGTTGTTACGGCTAATGCGAGTTGACTGATTGGTTGTAAGGATTATGCTGGGCGGGATCAGCCATCAGAACTGATCCAATATAGCGTCAACCCCCCTGAAGCTACTACCAAATACCGTCTGTGATGCATGCTGGGTAGCGTAGTTTTATAGGACCAGCCAACCCCGGCTAAGGGTTGCTATTAAATTGTTGGAAAACTTCATTTCCCAGAATTATGGGAACGTGAGATCACAGGAAGTATGGTATAAGGTTTTTTTTCTGAATCCGAAGAAACTAAACATGCTACTAACGATACTTGCTGGACTTTACATAATGTAAATATTGTCTTTTTATTATGAAGCATATTTTACAGCAACTTTAGAAGCTGTTTGCGCTGTCAAATCAATTAAATTAAAATGTTATTTCATATTTTTCCTCATTTAAAAAGGTCAGAAGCATGCTAACTAGCTAATGCTATCAGTAAACCAACATGTTGACTGAACTGTTACAAGGCCCTGAGAGTGGAAGCTTTCTTATAATACAAGGTAAACATTTTGAATGTTATAAATTCAACATACCTGTGACTTGTGCTGTTCTAAGATGTAATTTATACATGTTCAGATACCTGTAGTTACTCTGGACGAGACCTTCTGAAGAGCTTCATCAGTGCTGTCTTGAACAGGTATCTAAAAATGTGGCTATAACAGTAGAACTTACTTATATCTACTAATATTTCTATTTGTTGTGATATTAGGGGGGAGGTTGTACATGTTCTAAGCTTTGATGTGTGTGAAGAAGAACTGAAAGATGGGCTGAAAACATCAGACTCTCAAGGGTAAGCAGAAATAAAGATGATTCCCTAGGTTTTGTTTTGATCTCAAGTCAAAGCTTTATTCAAGCACACAGTATTATTTGTATGCACATTTTCTGGTGGCTAAACACTTCATGTGCATCAGGCCACTACATGGTGTATGTATGCATTAAGCTGCTCAGTGCTGATTACTGCTTTATTATAATTGGCTGCAAATCAGGTTCAGCAGGACTCAAATGTTGTTTTGATCATGGACAGAGGTAGAAAAACGAACACGTCACACAAAATTACTGCTGCTGCAACCAAACTAGATGTTTTTCCAAGTGCACAAGTTCTGGTTGGCTTGTTTGGTTTTCAGCTTGGGGTTTTATTTCATTAAATGTAACATTCCACATTTTTATAGAGTTTTATTTTGGACCACAAAACCTCACACTGTGCATTAAGGCGTTTAGTGATATGTTTAAACGAAGCATTAATCAAAGGGAATATTATTAGTTTAATATGTTTTGTTTTTGTTTGTTTTGAATCTCAGGCTACATATTCACAGTGCTTACACAGACCCTCTTGGGTGGACCAACCACCCAGCTTTCACAGTTCACCAGTTCAATCTGGAGGAACTCACAAATCTGGTCAAGCAAACGTCACACCCCAGACCAGCTACGCTAATCATCGACTCTCTGTCCTGGATATTGAGGCATGTGACTCCGCCTGCTGTCTGCAAAACACTTCACCAACTCAGAAAAGGTGAAACCAAATCTAGTAATGTTCATCTTTGTGTTGCATAAAAGCTGCAAGAATCTTCCAGGGTTGAAAAGTGATTTGTTCTTTAACTCTTGTTAATTGCAGTGCAGAATATGATACATTTTGTGTGTGTTGTTTAATATAATCTCTCAGTTGGTCTATTTTAATATAAAGTGGAGCAATAAACTTCTTCTATTGCTGGTTTATTCCCTGTTTTCTCTTTAGGGGGCGCTGTGAGAGCGGTTATCGGCCTGTTCCATGCAGATTTGCATCAGAGGGGCACTGTGGGAAGCATCAGCCACTTGGCTACTTCACTCATCACTTTGGCACCTGGAATCAAAGGAAATGAAGCAGTAGCAAAAATTACAAAGCGCTTAAAATCGGGGAAAGTTATGCAAGATGTAAGCAGTGTTTGCATCAGGGATTGCGCTTTTATGGTCTCACCCTGCTAGAACATATTGATGGTTTTTGTTTTTAACTTTAGGAGGAGATATTTAGCATCAACAAGGATCTCACAGTCACCATTCACAGCAAATATCCTGAGTACAAACAGAATGATGCTGAGGAAGAGCAGGTGCAGTTTAACACATTTAATGCTTAATGACTGAACAGAGTTCACATGAGGAGGCGTAACAAGGCTGAAACTTGTCCTGCTTGTGTTTTAATAGTTGGACCCAACAGCCAACTTGACCTTCAATCTGCGATTGTCTGATGCTGAAATAGAGGCCAAGAGAAAACTTACACTTCCTTTTGTCTTCAGCAGAGAGAAGTCAGAAACTTTTTCACATTATTTTAAAATACTTACGTGTTTATTTTATGCTATATATACAAAAAAAAGTAAAAATGTCTCTTATGTTGCAGGAAATCAGCTCTGCTTCACTCAGGTCCAGGTTCAGGACGAATTCTGTACAAACCTGATGCCAACGATGACTATGATCAGGAAGACCCTGATGATGATCTGGACGTTTAGGGTTAAAGCATTAAATATTTGATCATACTAAAAACAATGTATTTCATTTTACTGTAGAAACTGAATTTTTTTTAATTATTATGTCATCTGAAGGAGCTTTAAAGATGTAAAATAAAGTAAGTTTTTAATAAAATAAGACATGAAATGCAAAAGTTATGAAATTTGTGAGTTCTGTGAGTATAGTAGTTACAATATTGTGATACATTATTGTTACAACTAATTTGCTACATGAGAAATAATCAAGAGGTTAAGAAGATGACAGATCTGGCTCATGTAGTGGTGAGGCTGGGAGTGTGTGTGATCCAGATTTTGAGATTAAATTAAAGGTTATTTATTTATATGGTATCAAATCACTAGAAAAAGGTTCTTGAGCCATTAGCCCTTTAATAGATAAATGCTAAGAGAATCTTTGTTGTATGTTTCTTCATTTGGTGCAATAAGAGTTATAATTTAATATAAGGTCAAATTAATATTTTTGTAATAATTATATAAGGTAATCATCTTTTTCAAACTGACTTTTTTCCAGTAAAGTTTAGTTCATACCTTATTAAGGTAATGAGAACTAAAATGTGCTCTGAACTGCCAGTTGAATGGGTCAAGTTCAAGTCTAAATGGTCCATTTCAGCCCACTTCAATACAGGCAGACGTAAAGTAAAGATTAAATGGTTTATGATTACATTTTTGACTAACATGTTATGAAAACTGGAATTTTAGGTTTATTTTTATCATCTGGTGTAATTTAATCTTAGCCAACAACTAAATGCCACTGGCATTGATCTCATTTTTGTCCTAGCAATCTTAAAAACTGTATAAAAAGATGATCAAATTCTAAAATTTGCACAGTAGCGATTAGTTTAGAGTTCTGCTATAAAATAACCCCCACAGTTATTCAATAAATCCCTAAAGTGTCAATAAAAAAATAAGCTGAGTTCAGATACTGTTTTATTGTTGTATTGCTTTTTATCTTCAGATCACTGTGATGCAATCAGGTGTTTTGACACTCTTCAACATAAGGTGTTTATTAAAATCGTTACAAATTCAGCACAAGACTGTCTAAGTCTAAACGTTGTGCTGAAATCCCAAGCTGAGCTGTTAAATAAACTCCAATCTGTAACATAGGTGGTTAACTGTGTTTGGAGACACGCGTTTTGCTCGTCACCGTCCGTTTGTTTTCTTTCCACGTGGACGTGCTGCGCGCAATCGCAGAGCTCGTCGCGGAAGTGACGGCAAGGCGGCGATGGCGGCTCGCAGTTTCATTCCGGACTTCCACTGGACTACAAACTGATTTTAACCGGTCCGGTTAGACTTTGGGGAACTTCTGCAAAAGTGTCTCTCTTCGGATGCCGCAAAGACAGAAGTGGCGTTGAACCGGTGCCCGTCGACGAGCGTCCCCACGGCATTTTTGGGGGTATTTTCGTCCTGAGTTCAAGGTGGTCACCCTGTCGAGCTAGCGGTAGCTTTGGTGGCTATCGGCTAAACGAGCTGCGTGTTAAGGTCCAAATAGCAGCAGACGTCGAGACTTGTATTTTTCACAACGTTAGCTTGTCTCTGTTACAATACTCTGTGTAATGTTATTCGTCCCACAAAGCGTGCACAGCTCGGCCTCCTGGTGGTAGCTAGTTTTTGGCGGCTGAAGCTAAAGACTGATCCTGACTGTAAAGTCTCAGAATCACATTCACAGGAGCGACTTGGCTCTAAAACGAGCTACCAGCTGAGAATTGAAGGCGACTCGCTGTGGGGTCTTTGCGTGCTCATCAACATGCTGAAGACCCGGCAGTGTCTACTCGGCATCCGCACTTTTCTCAGCGTTACGTCCAGAATATGGGGCTTCATCCTGTACATTCTCAGGAAGCACCTACGAACGGTGAGAACTTCTTCAAATCAAGGCTTTACACCACTTTATTTGATAGAAATAACTGCCTGGTACTCACAACTACACAGTCCATATCTATTATACTCTGTCTCAACGTGTGTGTCCATTTAAAGCAGTATTTAAACGGCTAATCATCACAACAATAGCTTGGAGTGTAAAAATGTAAACATATCTGCAGCACAAGAGTTACATAATAAATTCACCCAGGATGCCAAAGTGCACTAAAATATATTGACTGTTTTCAGTATTGAATCAAATCAACTACAGCTGAATACATTTATTGATCTTTTCCCAACAAATTCTAGGAAAAGAAACACAAACCTAAATTCAGTTTGTCCAGCACTCTCACAGGTGCTTGAAATCCTTAAAAATCCTTTATTTTTAATTTGGCACATTTAAAGTTTTGATAGTCAAAACTGTAAATGAAATTGGTTGTGGCACAAAAAACATTTATAAGATGAGTAGAGTCAAATCTGACATTTCTGATTAGCCTAATACAAATTATATTTTAAATGACACATTTAGGTAAAACTAGGTCAAACGGTGTGCTAGTGTGAGTACTAACATATAAGTACTTGTCGATACCGAGTACTGATATGAGTACTAAAAAATACCATTGATCTAAATCATGGTTTGGTACAGCAAAAAAAAAAAAAAAAGTCAAGTGCTAGTTTAGCTTTTTTTTAAATATAGTTTTTAAACACAATAACTTTGATAATCATCAGCAGGTCAGGTGGTTGATTCACTCTAAAATAAAAAACTCACATCAATCTGAAGTAAAGGTTGAAGCTTTAATCAGCTGCTGGTTTCTTCTGTGTACCTGTTGGCATTTAAACTAAACATGCTTTGGGAATTGACCAGGAATTACAAACAGATTTCTGGTACTTTACCCCAAACGTCGGTACTGTGAGGATTCGGACAGCGTGTGTATACTACTGCTACATAAAAACAGCAACTACTACTAATAGCTCCAGTTTGCTGCTGGTGTCTGTCTCTCACTGCAGCTCAACTGAGAGCTGAGCATCATGCTACGTTAAATAATATCAGTTCCATAGTATCGGAGTACTTTTATGAGTACGAGTATATGACTTTAGTATCGGACGAATGCAGGTATCAGTGTCTGTGCATCCCTAGGTAAAACACTTGTGAAAATATAGTATACATGCATTCAAGTCATCATCAGTGTCCTACCTTGATCACGTTTGAATTTAGTTTTGGTAAAAGTTTGAGAATTCTGCAATTAGATTGTAAGCAAATATCCAGACATGTCTAAACTCAAATAAAAGTCTGTAACAGTTTATGTCATTCATTAAAATGGTTAAATAAATTATTTTTAGCTCTAAAATCATTTGATTTACCTGTAATTTAGGCATCTTTGTGTAAATCTAGTTGTTTAGAAGCGCCCAATCAATAGGTCACACAATATATCCTCATAAAAAAAGTAAAGCTTGCACATTGAATATGACATTTGATGTGAGAGCAGAAGCCACCTGCTTGTAACTTAGTCACACACACACACATAAATGTGGTGTAACATGAGAGGACTTCGACTCAGACTAACAAAACCTGGAGGTGCACCCTTTATGAGCGTGTGTGTGTGTGTGTGTGTGTGTGTGTGTGTGTGTGTGTGTGTGTGTGCTGCAACCAGCATCTCGCCACTGCTCCAGGTTTGTCTGCGAGGCAGGCGGTCACACTTGCAGGTTGTCAACAGGCGCTGAGTGTGAGTAGTTGAGTCCATGCTGTGGCTGAAGTGAGAGGGATTATGTCAGCACAGAGAGCACACTGTTCTCCCAGTCTGTTTCACTCCTTCTCAATTGCAGTTTAACTCTGTTGTTTACAGCCTGCGATCCACTGGAAGACTGTCCTGATTCTTAGAGTGCTTTCTGCACCGAGCGCTGAAATGTAGTAGATGGATAGGTTTGACTGACAGCCTATTATAATTCTCTCTCTCTGAACCCCTTTTTGTGAATCAACGCAGAGCGAGCTGATCCTAAAGTTTGGATCAATACAAGCGTTATGGGATTAAGAGCATTGAGAGCTGAGTGTAATCCCACACACACACACACACTGCCCTGCTGGACTATAAACAAATGATGAAATGATTGTTTATTAATCTTACTGACATCAGTGTTGAATAATAGTTTTAATTATCTCACATGATACAGTAACGGTATGTAGCGTCAATACAAAAACTTTGAAAGTTAAATTATTATCGATTAACAAACATTAAACTGTAACAATGCTGATATTTAAGCTCTAATGCAAATTTATTCTAATTTCTGCTTCTCATTTGTAAAAATGTGCCGTTTTCTTAGTCATCTTTAGTGTTTAGATGTCTTAGAACACTGGTTCTGAAACTTTTCAGCTTTTGACCCACAGAATAAAAGCCTCAGAGATTCATGATCCCTAAAATGTTTCTGCCTGAAGTGTTCAAACTCTAACAAGTCATTTTTAAGTGAATTTGGTTTTGTAGATCTTCTAAAGACCCCAGCTGGTGTTAAACAACCCACAATGATGTAGGGCTGCACAATTAATTGTAAAAAAATTGTGATCTCAATTCAGACTTGTATGCAATCCCATTTCCAAATGACAACATTTAAAAAAATAAAGAAGATGAGGATTGTACAGCATTTCATCCAGGACGTAACCTGCATGAAAACAAGCGCTCCCTCTTTCTCCCTCAAATGACAAAGTTCAAAATTGTTCAAATTATTCAAAGGCTGTGCAGACGAGATGCTTTTATTGTTTTTATGTTCAGTGTCAGCCGTTACGAAGTTGATGTGCAGGTAATGAGTGCAATAAATATTTATTATGGAAAAAAAATTGTGAGAGAATTGTGATTCTCATTTTATCCAGAATCGTGCAGCCCTACAATGAGGTCATGACCCCAGGTTGTGATTCCGTATTTTCGATGAGGGAAGACATCTTTAATTTCAACTTCCTCGTTCCCATCGCAGAGCCTTGCTCTCCAGTCACCTGAATTTCCAACACGTTTGAATGTTTTTCGTGACAGATTTTCTTTTAAAAACAGTCGGATGTTGCGAGCGTCTGGAACACTTATCATTCAAGTTTCTGCAAATCAGTGCAAAAAAAATCTTAGGCATAATTAGGACACTTTGTGACCAAAGTATGACAAGAACATTTGCATGACAGTTACTGTTTATTTCCAATCAGATCAAACATCCCACAGGACCTGATGTAGGACCTGGAAGTGTCGTACAAACTAATTTCAGTGTGATTCCAGCCATTGCAGCCCAGTGAGATATGGCTTAAGGCCTATAATTAGCTGACCAGTAATCATGAAAAATAAATATGCACAAAATGCCTTATAGACTACAAGTTATTACTACATTGTAGGTTTTGGAATGAGTGAAAAAAAATGGGATGTGATGTGAGAGATGCCGGTGGAAGGATTGAATTTTGATTGATTGTAGGTTTAATTGAATAGATGGAGATGAGAATAGAATGTGTCTCCAGCTGGATGGTGACATGTGAATCTAAAGCCAGTATCGCTGGGCTGCTACTAGATGCAGACACAAAACTGAGTGAAAATATACAAAATTTGAGTTGGAACCACAATGAATTTTACCCATGTCACTTTAGAGACACGTTTTCTACATAGCTTGGACACGTGGGAGATATGAGGTAATTGCAAACAAACTGCAACAGCTGTGCACAATTTTTTAATGCAGTTTAATCAGAAAGTGTCTTAATCATTCCTCAATTTGTTCACAGTTTAATTGTAATTTGGTTACCAACCCATCCTAAAGTTTTCTCACATTTCGTACTCGTGGAGGCCAAATTGAGAAGATGCTCATAACGACTCTGACTATTTTGAGAGGAAATCTGGACACGCTTTTTCCAACAAGTTCAAAGTTGTAGTGTCTTAATTCTAAGGCCTCGCAACTCACACCTAGAAGTTAAGAGCCCTTACAAATGTGTTGAGATGTTTTAGTTCAAATGTCATTTGCAATTTGTCATCGGCAGTCAAAACCCAGCTGGATACCGGCTTTTAGTTGATCAGACTACAAATTAGAGTCTAATATTAATAATTGTGTTGCACAAGTTGAGAAAGAAAACAATCAAATTCTGATTGGAGCTTGAATCTGGATGCGAGGAGTTTGCACGTCAGGGGTCCAGATGGATGCTGTTAGAGATGCAGGGAGTTTTGTGGGACACCCCCTGCCTCCATCTCTGGGTTTACTCTGCCAGGTGGTAGCAGCAGGAGGGGGGGGGGGGCACACAGGGAGGCACTACGGTACCGAGCAGCTCAGTCAAAGTCACTCAGCTAGTCTTCCTCTCTGCCTGTGCCCCTGAGCTCCACTGACACCGGTCGACAGCTGGGGGAGATAAAAATATCCCTGTGAGGAGGAGAGCAGAGCCCCCCAGGCAGGAGAGGCTCTCAGAAGGATCCTCAGTGTTCTGATTGAATCGGAGCAAGAAAATTCCAGGGGAGGAGCTGCAAGGGTGGACTGGACAGAACAAACCTGATACTGTCCTCTTCTGTTGATCCTTTATCATGAATTTACACACAGATCAAAATCAGTTCATTTGTTTATAATCGTGTGAATTCTCATCCTGTCAGCGTTTCCTCGTCACGTTTTGTATACACTGCTTTGTATATGTTGTTTCGTTTTAACCGTGTTCTCTGATGACGACTGTCTGTCTCATTCGCCTTGTTTTTATACTCCTCCTCCAGATAATCCAGTATCAGACGGTGCGATACGACATTTTGCCCCTGTCCCCTATCTCCAGAAACAGACTCAGTGAGTACACAGCTGTTTTCATGATTCATCTAAATCGTCTAGAGAGGTTTAAAGATGTTTTTAAACAGCTTTATGTGTTTTTGTGTTGTTTTAGCTTTGGTTGCATGAAGTAGAGACACAATAACGATGTGTTTCCATTGTGGAAATGTAAGAAGTTAAACCAGTTTGTCAAGTAGGATGTCATTGTGCAGAAAAGCACTTTTTTATGTAAACGTATCAACGCACATTTGTGCACCACTTCCTCACCTCAGAGGATGTGACCATCAGCTCAGACTTTATAATCCAGTGCATCATGAGGAGACTCAGTTCAGCTCCGGTGATCTCATCAGTTTGAAGCTATAACTCAGAGCAGATTTTTAGACTCAAATCACGCTTACGTTGTATTTTCCTTCCCCACTGTTTCATTAAACTCTATTTTTTAACAAAAAACAAAGAAGAGCTGACCCTACAAACCAAATAATTTATGATATTATTATGGGAGTGAAATATGTTGAATAACAGGAATTATAGTCTTTCAGACAGCACAGCTTTAACACCTTTAAAGGAAGTGTGTCGGCTAACTGGAAATGAGCAATGTGACTTGTTAATAACCACGCTGAGTGTAACGTCGGCGCTGGATATTATAACCTGCATCACATCAGGGTTTTTCTCAGTCGTTAAAAGGTTTTAAGCCATTAATTTAGCCCAAAAACACTAAAGCCTTCAGATCTCCTAAAAACTAAGAACATTTGAGTTTCCTATCCCAAAATTCTGAGTGACACAACCTGTTTGTTGTGTGAAAAATGAGAGAAAATGCAGATCTTGAACACTTGCATCATTCTGGACTAGACTGGTGTGTGTGTGGGTGTGTGTTCACTCTGAATGAACTTCCCCTCTGTCAGCGGAGAGCTCATTCAACAGCACACTCTGGAGGACGGATTGTATTTCAGTTCTACTTGACTGATCCCTCACTTCACCTGAGCTCAGACGGAGATCCAGGTCAAGTCTGATTCCTTTACATTCATTTAACTGGGACCAGTTGGTGCTGATGAGGAGATTGTGCACAGAATTAAAAGGGCAGTGTCTAAAACGATCTTTAAATCTACACGTGAGAGAAAAGTTTTCCTTGACGTTATATGTCAAGTAAAACTACTCTTATGCATATGCCAACAAAATTACCCTTGTATCCTCTAAAAGTTCCTTCCTGGTCATTTTTTGTTGCCTTTACTTCACCTGTATGATCACAGGCACATTAATACATCCTCCAGCTGTTTGCTTTGTCATTAATTCACAAAAATTCAAACATCAGTCCTAAAAGTTTTATCAAATTCTTAGTGAACGGTTGCAGCAGATCATCTACTGAGGAAGAAATAAACACTGGAGCTTTAGCTAAAAGATTTACGCTTAAACAATCCTCTGACTCTATCTGGAAGGTTTCTGTTGGAACAAGTGGGAGATTTTATGTATTTTATTTACTGCCTGAAATAAAATAATACTTAATACAACAGCAGAATACAGTTAAATCAGCTGATAGCATTTAGCTTTCTCTGCTGCGTTCTTTAAAAATACCATCAGCATCATCTTTATGATGAACGACTGTACCGAGCTGTGGATTCACCGATATTCTTCTGTTTTATTCCATAAAAACGCGATCTATAAAGCTCTCGTTTATCAGTTTCTGATCACCGTCACAAAGCTCTGTATCGGCTTACAGAACAAGACTGATTACTAAGACTTCACATTCATATTTGCTGTTGGTTCAGCAGATTTTACTTCTGTAATTAAAACGCCTTCGGGGCCGTTTCCTTCAGTTACCCTTGCAGTAACTGATCAGTAGATTTTTACTGAAATTTGGTTCATTTTTGAGCACTTGTCTGGAAGTCATCCTACAAAGTTGTGAAAAACTGGAAGAGTCAAACTGATGGTCAGTATCACAAAACGCTGCCTGCAGTGGATTAAACCATAAACTGTTGCGTTCAGAATGCTGTGCGTTCACTCTGGCCAGTCTGATGGAAATTCTTTTTTAATTTCTGTTAATAATAATTTAAAGTTAAGTTCTCATGTGTTCATTTCACATGTTGTCCATTGAACTCTAGATGCAGTAAAGAGGAAGATCCTGGTTCTGGACCTGGACGAAACCCTGATCCATTCTCACCATGACGGCGTCCTCAGGCCCACAGTGAGACCTGGCACGCCGCCAGACTTTATCCTTAAAGTAAGTTCAGTCACACATAAAATGACCACATGTGAGTGCTTTGTTTCTTGATGAATTCTGTGTGTTTCCTCGCAGGTCGTCATCGATAAGCATCCAGTCAGATTCTTTGTACATAAAAGGCCACATGTTGACTTCTTTTTAGAAGTGGTGAGTGTCAGTCGGCCATCCTGTCATCCTCCGTTACCCAGCATTCTGTCATCAGCCAATATTTGCTGTGCTTATAAAGATTTAAAGGCCGACGTTACCTTGTGTGGGTCTGTTATTGTGTTTTGTGTGTGTACACAGGTGAGCCAGTGGTATGAGCTGGTGGTTTTCACAGCCAGTATGGAGATCTACGGCTCAGCAGTCGCAGACAAGCTGGATAACAACAGGAATATCCTGAAACGCAGATACTACAGACAGGTACGGCTCGGCTCTGTGTTTATATAAATAGAGTGGAAATCAAAGAGGACTGGAGTGAAAGTGACTTTTCTCACATGTTTGTGTTTTCCAGCACTGTACATTGGATCTAGGTAGTTATATTAAAGACCTGTCTGTAGTACACGATGACCTGTCCAGTATCGTTATCCTGGACAACTCACCTGGTGCTTATCGTAGCCATCCAGGTAAGACTTCCACAAATTAAACGTGTGTGAGAAACACACCGATGTCACAACACGTAACTGAACACATTTATGAAGAATTCCTCTAAACTGCTTTGTTCAGTCTACAGAAGTTCAATCTTTTGTTTCATGTTAATGATTGACGTTCAAACATTTGAATAAAGTCACATTAGGATGTAAAACAAAATATACCAAGACCTTTTGGAGGAGGTGGTCTCAGTACAGTTCCAAACCAACTTTAACCACCTGTATGCTGAAAGTTTGAGTTAAACACCTCCTGTAGCTAGGTTTGCTTTGCATTCTGGGATACAGGAGGACACATGCATGCCAATAGCTACCAAATAGCTCCTAACTAGCCTAAAATGAACTGAGGTCTTGCATAAACAAGCAATATTTTCAATTTTATGAGTCTGAGCTGATGAATCTAGTCGTCTGCTTAAATATCAGCGAGGTAACAGACCTTGTAGATCCACATGATTTTCAGCCAGCTAGTAGCTACTCTAGCTACTGATATTTGTGTGCCCCCTACATCCCAGAATGCAATGCGAACCTGGTTAGAGGAAGGCGTTTGGCTCAGATTTGCAGCGTACGTATGGTCGTTATCTGATTGGGATTGGATCGCGTTCACACTTAAAACAACCTGCTCTGGAGTTGATACTGACACCCTTTGGAGGAGGTGGTCTCATTATGTTCCACGCCCTAGTGCAATGACTATTCTCAGCTGAACAGAAGAACCGCCCCAGGGGGAGAACAGACCAGGGTTCCACTTAATCAGACTAAACACTGCAGGTGGTGGGGTTTAGACCACGGTGTGGACTAGCTCAGGATCAGAACTCGACACCTTCTTCCTGTGTTTACTTCTGGTAGTCCCGCCCCCAGACAATCTGACCAATCAGCAGACTGACTGTAGTTTGTACTGACAGTGTTTTTGCAGTTTTTTTTTCTTGTGTAAAAATAAAAAATCAAACCAAGAAAAACCTACAAATAAAAAAAACTCGTCTGATTCAGACCCGACTAAACAACTGGCTATAGTTGTCACATGACATCAGAGCCACTAGAAAACGGCCACCTGCAGGGCAAAACTCTTCTGCCCTTCAGCCATCCTTTAATCATTCTTGTGCTAAACTTTGCCAGTATTGGATAGTTGTGGTGCTACTAGATACACTAATCAACACTTGGACAAACCAGGTGATTTTACAGATGCTTCCATCAGAAAAAGAAGATCTAGAGAGGCGATTGTGAATTTGATCCCTTAGATGTGCTTCTTTACTGGTGTTTGGATTAACACAGGACTGGTGTTAACTGGTGACCTTCATCCAGCAGCATTAAACCAAACGGACAACACAAACACAACTGGTGGTACAGTACTGTGCAAAAGTCGTCGTACTCGTGGAGGCCAAATTGAGAAGATGTGGGAAGAAGTTGTGTTTAAAAAAACTATTTTCCTTCAACATTACCAGACTTTCTTGTAATGTAGGAAGTGTTGCTTCAAACCATTTTGACAGTTTCCCTTTGGATTTTGGCTTATTTTTTTCTCTGTTTGATACACACACACACACACACACACACACACACAGTCTCAGCCACTGGGGGACAGGATGGACACACCTGCACTGAGGTGATGTTAAATCCCTCTGTAATGCTACATTGTGTGTAGCGATCATGAAACCTTCAACAGTCACAGAAATAATTCTCAACTCCAGTGCTTCCTCACAACTTCTTATCACTACATGGATGCAGGTTTATTAACACATTTTATCAATCTCAGCCTGCTTCGTTAACACAGTCAGTGAGACGTTTTAACAGCGAACACATTCTTGTTCTTAAAGCACCTTGTGATCTACAGTATATCTGGAAAGTTTCTGTAGGAATAAGACTTCTTCTTCACCTCCCTCACGGTGACATTATTTACCATCCACATGTAGCCGTTTGTTCCTTAGAAAATGTTCATCCTGGAGGTGGTAGAAGGTGAAGATATGCTACAGAACTGGAGCTCTTTCAGTTATTTTAATAAAGCTGCTGAGGCAGAATATGATAACAAATTTCAACACTTACAGCTCACTACCATGAATAGGTGATTAAAGTCATTTTGGCTCGAAATAAGTGGAAAAGTACTGCAGTACTACCAGTTCTCCAAACTATGAGTTGGTGTGAAAACATTAAAGGTGCTGCTGAATTTTCTGAATCCCTACTGCTTGTGAAACTTTTTATGCCTCCTATCACATTTATATATTTTCCCTTCTGTATTGAAATGTGTGTTAAATTACATGGTTTTGTTTCTTATAACATATGAACACGTTGTTTCCATTTTAAATAACTTCAGTCTACAAAATGTCATAGCTGATAATTCACTATTATTTATAAACTTTTTAATGTCATAAAGTGAAATAAAAATTGGTCTAATAGTTTTTAAATTAATATTAGCTTTGAAATTGAGTCGATTGGAACCATTTTTTGTGTGTGGAGGGTTTGATTCTCACCTCATCAGACAGACATCAGATTGGTGTCGTGGTCGGTGTTTTGCTGCTGAATAATCAGAATAAACTTCTGCAAGTTTTTTGTTTCTGATTTCAGATCTGAATGAAGACGTTTACCTGTCTAACATGTCTGTCTGTCTGTTCTTTTCCTTTCAGACAATGCAATACCAATCAAGTCCTGGTTCAGTGACCCTAGTGACACAGCACTTCTTAACTTGCTGCCTATGCTGGATGCACTAAGGTAACGGGTGAAATAAAGTCTGCATTAAACCAAACTGACAACACAAACACATGAATGGCTCCTGAACTTAAGCGATGAACCGGTGTTGTGTCAAAACATAACAAATGAGTTGGTGAAAAGTCATTGACGGGCTGCTACTAACAAATGAACAAAAACACAAGTTATTTATTCACTTAAATCCTTTTTAAAAATACCAAATTTAACAGTTTAACATGCAGAAAATGTATTTTGGTGACGACAAGGTGATTCCCAAAGGCTGAAAACGTCACAAAATTTGCACAAATCTTGTTTCAGGTTTTTGCTAGAATTTTTTCTATATTTCTTAAAGATTTGACTTTCTGTTCATCTGCTTTAGACTCTGTCTTTTTCCTTCCTTCACAATATGCGCTGGGTGAGTTTCCATTATGTGGTCCTTTTATTTACCCTGGACCCTCAGCATTTGTTTCAGCTGCTTTTTTTTGCATTTCCACTTTGTCCTGAGCATAGACTGTATAAATTAATAGACAAATGGCCATAATGCTGAAGTAGGAGCTAATAAAAGTCATGGTGCCACCTCTGGCTGTCTCCACTCCCTCTATGTAAACCAATGGGACATATGTACGTAGTTCTTACTTGGCTGCTGCATGTCCAAATATTCTTATACGTTTGTTTGTAATTAGTAATGTGATCGTTGATAAAATGTTGTTGTTAGCAGCAGAGTACCGTAGGTAGGACTTTTACCCGTGCATTTTTATAGACTCTTGGTCCAAAATCACAACATGGCAGCCCCTGAAAACGGGATCTGGTGGCTTCACGTTTCACCGTCCATGCTCCCTACCAGGGCCATTTTCTGTGTTGTTTTTCTACCCTGTGGTTCCTGTTGTTCAAACACAAGGAGTAAAGAATGGTCTGCACTTCCACTGAAGGGTCAAAACAGATGATCAGGGTTGAAATTTACCCAAGAAAACAGCCCTGTAGTCAGGCAGTACTTCCCAGCATTACTGATGAGCATCCATTAGAAATGTGCATGTGAAAGGACTGAGCAACTACCTGCTGGCTGACAAACAGCAACACTTCACATCCACAACTTTGTCTAAACACCACCCTTAAGCCGGGTTCACACTGTGCGACTTTCAGGCGTCCTGCAAATATCGTTTGTCGTGAAAACATTCGTCAGTAAATTCTCTTGTCGTGGGCTTAAATCGCCGGGCAATGATCTTGCAGTGTGACCGCGTCACCGACGCAAAATTTTGCAGTCTCACGGCCAAAGACAAGCCGCAACTGATATCAAACACTGCTAGATATTCTACGACTTGGATTTGCAATGAACCAATAGGAGATCACCCAGAGAGTGACGCAAAAGTGATGAGCACAGGCGCGCCGGGCTCATCACCGGCTTGGATCATCAGTCTATGAAAACAATTTATTTGTTTCTTCCTTGGACTCAAAATACTGAAACACATTAATTGTTTAGCTGATAACAGCGAAAAGCTAACCTCGAGCTCTCTTTGAAGAACAGGCATCCCATATATTCCACGTTTTTCCACCCATGAGCGCATCCACAGACGTTTTCTTCGCTCGACTCTTCTTTTCCTCTTTTTAGAGTCAGAATCCGACAAGTCTACTGCGAAAGCGAGTACTTGTTGTACGTCCATTGTTGTTGTGTTATTGTTGCATATTGGTGACGCAGATATGCGGCGCTTGGACGCACCCGCCCATGTTTGAACGACCTTTATTGCATTCAGTACGTTTACAATAACAAGGCAAGAAGTGGCACAGTGTGGCATGTAATCAATCTTCCCTCGTACAGTGTGGCAGGGTAAGCATAGTCGCACAGTGTGACAGGTATGAGTCTTTTACGGCGGCCGAAAGTCGCACAGTGTGAACCCAGCTTTAATGGAAACACTACAAATCAGGACTGGAACAGTAGTTGATGGTTTAATAATTACTTCGATCAAAAGGTTCTGGGTCATATAGTGGAAACGCAAAACTACAGAGTCCTGAAAAACCTTTCAGAAGTGGAAATCTGTTTTTTGGTCAGGCACCATCCACTGGACTGAAAGTCTAAAGAAAAGGTTTAATAAAAACCATCAGAGAGCCTGAAGATCTTCTGATCTAGACCACAGCAAAATATTAGAAGAACGTCTGGCTACTTGGAGATAAAACACAAGAAACTAGTCTAGATTTAAAACTTTTGAACAGTAGCCTGGCTTAGCATTAAATACAGTTACAGTAGCTGTGCAGTTTGTTGAAGCAACGTATTAAAATAATTTTTTAAACGTATAAAAAGGACAGGTTAGTCATCCCAGGCTGATTTTGTTAACTAACTAAACAGAAGTTAAACTGACTTCTCTCATCGTCTCACAGGTTCACTGCTGATGTTCGCTCCGTCCTCAGTCGAAACCTCCACCAGCACCGGCTCTGGTGATTCGCTGATTGGAGAGGGGCGGGGCTTGTTGACCGGCCTCGTCCTCTCCGCCGGTCCCCATCCTGCCCTCCGTTCCCCACACAGACGACCCACCAGCCCTCAGGAGGCGAGGGCTGGGGCGACCGCCTGATTTGGGATGAACAGTTACGGGATCACCAAAAACTACTGGGGAGGGGAGAGGGAGCCATCCCCCCCCTTTCTTGAATCTTTATTTGTATTTTTTTTTTTTTCCAAAACAAAACAGAGCCTCTCTCTGCCTTACAGCTCCTGATACTGACTGGGTGAGTATGGAGGTGAGCTTGTGTACGTGAGCTACCGAGTCCTTTTTAAACTTTTTTGGGAAGAACTGGAGGCGGTAAAAAAAAAAAAAAAAAGAAGCAACCAACACAATTCTACACTTTCCCTCAAGTTGATCATCATCATATTTTCACCTCTGCAGACAACTCACCGATCTGCTTCTCCTTGAAGCAAACAAGTCGGGGGGGATTTTAAAACCCATTTTTAAAAACGTCATTATACCCCAGTGCTGATTAATTTATTCCCATGGTACGTCTATTTCCACCCAGTGAGAATGGATTGATTTCATTCATGGTGATGGACTTTGCTTGCAACAAAACACCCACAGGCCGTTTTTGTGAAGATTTTTTTTTTCTTCCTTTTTTCTCCCAGAGCTCCTTGTGGGATAAAGACTTTGTAAGTTGTAAGAGGAAAAATAGAATGGCTTATAAACGATATGTGGACTGCCGTGCCGCCGTTTCCATATCTGATTGTTTCTCTTATCATGATAAATGATGGAATGAATTCTGCATACCAGGACATTTTGCTCTCCCCCTTCATCCCCTCGTTTTTTTTTTTTTTTTTGTTATTTGAAACCATCCTGATTACATCAAATAGGAATTGCACTTAATTTTCCCCATCCTCTCTGTTTTTTGTTGCAGATTGTTTAACTCAAATTTGGAACCTTCCCTTCCCTGTTCTGTTCTCACCCCCCGATTGTATGGGTTTGACTATAAAAACCCTCTATCTTAAAATGCCTTTTGAACAATGTCAGTCTGGTCAAAACTCACAGCGGCTTTTTATCGGCTCTATCTCCATGTTTGTGTTAATAATAAAACACTTGTCAGTATCGACCACTTACTATTCACCTGGTTTTCTTTCAACATAATCCAGTTGTTTTAGTTTAAGTCCCAATTTTTTGCAGTTTGTTGAATTTGCTGCCACCTTGTGGTAAAAATGGAAACTGACATCAAAAGATGTGCTACCTCTATCATTTTTTTTTCTATTTATTCAGTGGTAGGACCTCATATTTTTGTTGAGCTATAATTATTATCAGGATTCTCATGAAGGGACTTAAAAAGTAAAGCTGCTCAAGTCTTGTTAGCTTACAAATAATTTGATTTTCGTATTGTCAAATGTTGTGGAATGTGTCATTTTTAAAGTGTTTTGTTCAAACAATCATAAGTTAACTTTTAACAGGTATCAGTGGGTTTGTTTAACCTGTTTTCATCCATCAGATATAAACCCAGTCTTGATAGAGGAAGAGCAGGATTCAGATCATTTCTTATTTCTATTCAACAGCATGTTAGAAACACAAGAGAACAAAATGTAACTCAGGCCAGCATAAATCTCAAATCATACTGTAGTAAAATGGAGACGGGGTCAGAGTTCATGAGCCTCACAGCCTCTGGGAAGTAGCTGTGCCTCCTCAGCCCTGTTGCCTGAGTTTTGAGTCTGCTTGAAGGAAGGAAGGTGAACAGATCATGGACTGGATGGCTGAGGTTCCTCGCTCTGCTTCTGCATCATTATCTATAGATTAAAGTCTACTGTGAGTCATGTTTTAGCAGATCCAACAACTCATTTCTGTTTACATTAGAACAGTTCTCTTACCAGACTGCTAAATACATAAACTGCTTTTGAAAGTATCAGGACACTTTCCACCCCACGCCAGATGTTTGTTTCATTATCTGGAGGTTTTTAGGGGCATGTCCCACTGGGAAAAGATCCAGAATTTGCTTGAGAGATTATCCATCCTCTGGGCCTTTGAACACCTTAGGATATCCCAGGACTGAGAGGGGGTTCCTCCAAGCCCTGTTACCCTCATCATTCAACCTTGGATATGCGTGAACATCCCATGAAGCAGTCGATCAAGGTTTTGTTTGACAAGTTTATGTGGTTAAATCTTTGAAAAGTCAAAAGCAACACCATTCTCCTATTTTAGTACACATTGGTATTATATGCTAGAATTATATTTTATCCACAGCATTCATGGAAAATTGGGGAACTTTGTATAATGAAGAGAAAGATGGCAATGTCCTTATTGATAAAATCTGAACTGTAAAAGATGCTGAAAGTTATTTTGTGACCAAGAAAGGATCAAACTCGAGTGGAACAGCTGACTCTCTGGTTTAGTCAAATTATTCCACTTTCAGTTCAGTGAGGCAACATACCGGTAAATATTTTAACAGGATTTTCAACTCCACCTTAACATAACTTGAGATAAAAGCCGTCATAGGACTGTTAAGCACAGGGAAGTCACATGACATGAGTGTGAGTCATTAGCAGGCTGATTGAGCAATAAGCAGGTTGTACAAATGGTTGATTTAATAATTAAATATGACAGATTTATGTGTATTTTTAATTTTCATTTGATAAAAAGTTATCTATAGCAGTTCATATGACATTTTTCTTGCTAATTAACCCCAAAGTGATCTGATCTTAGATTGATAAAACTAATGTTTTAACAGCAACTTAATTGGAACCTTTTAATTTGACTGGCAATGTTTAAGTTTGTGTGAGGAAATAAGTATTTGATGACTTAAGACTTTTTTCCGACCATTCGAGCACATTTTATCACTAAAACCAAAAGTAGGATTGAGTGTATCGTGATGTTTTTGGAGTTTCCTCTCAGCTCCTGCTGCTGGCTGGGCCGCGGTCATATGACAAGGACAGATGCCTCCTCACTGCCATGACCATCGTATTATTACGCAGGGGTTCGTAAAAATAAAATAGTACCCCCGAAAACACAAATTAGAAAAACAAAGTTCTTAAAATATATCAAATAGAAAACTAATGAGTTTACTGGGGCTAAATATGAACGCTACTTGACGGTAAATACGGGTTAGTTACGCCCTACGAACTAGACTACGTCATGTTGTTATTGTATCCCTCCGCCGCAGTCGCACTAGGAAAAACAGCTGTGGCGAGCTAAAGCTAAAGCTAGCATCGCCTGTGTTTGTGTGTCAGCGAATCGAGTCGCCCTTTGAGGAAACAAACAGCTGCCCTACAGCAAAGCCGGAGTGACCGACTTGTTGTCTGTCATCTCTTAACGATGAAGTTTCAGTACAAAGAGGAGCATCCATTTGAGAAGAGGAGGTCCGAGGGAGAGAAAATAAGGAAGAAGTATCCGGACAGGGTTCCAGTAAGTAGCTCGATGTGTGCTGTTAGCATTTCTCAATATTAGCTTAAGCGGTCCTTTACGGCTAGCTTTGTTAAGAATGTAATTTGTGTCACTTTAAGGACGAATTTTATGATTTGAAGTTATATCCATACGGATTACAAAAATATGATGATTAGGTTCGACTGCCACGTTAGTAAACACAGCAGGTACTAGCTAACGATAGAGGCGATTTCCGCGGCCGATTCGAACAGGCCGAGTCATAGCAGATTAGCTTGGCACAATTCCTCGAGATATGGTATTTGAGTTTATTAAACGCACTGGATGCTTATTTTTCAGTTATTAATCCTGGGTGTTTAGGAGGTTTGAGCAAAATATTTTAACGCAAACGACAGCACGCCTCAAAATGGTCGGTGTCAACAAACGGGCCACTTGTTTACTTCGGTCTGCTTTTAGAAGACAGATGAAAGAGTCTTAGTTCGGATTTCTGTTGCTCACACATTAACCGAACAGAACTAGCTGACTGGATTAAAAGTCTCGTGTGTTTTGTGCGTGTTATTTAAAGAAAAAATATTAAAAATACATTCCTTCCTATTTTACTGACTTTCATTTCACTGCTGTGCTCTTAAAAACTAGCCAACAACTAATCTAGTAATAGAACAAACACGCTTCTATTGTTGAGTAATGAAATATACATTTTCAATTTCCCTTTTTTGTTTTGAACGCCCTCACACCCAATAGGTAAAACTCATTTATGTCGTAGTAGTTTAAAATTCTAACATAAAAGTTAAAAAGGATGACTAAAAGCTATAATTCAAGCTCTCCCCAGAGGGATGAGTTCCTTTTATCTCTTTGCACAGTGGCTCATGAACAGATCTTATTTTTAGATCTAAAAGAAGTCAGGATACTTAAAACAGTTGTATATTTTGCTCTCCTGGTTTCCCTACTCTGGGTTTAAACTGGAGTGTTTCTAGTGTAAACATTCTTGTTTCTGACTGACTACATGGGGGTTTTCTGACCATATTTAAATCAAATCCACATTTAGATTATTTAAAATCCCACTTGTCTGAAAGTTTCTCAGATCCCTTTTCTGAAGAAGATGAAACGCATGAGCAAAAAAGAAAAACCTCTCAGTCAATAGACACAGCCTCTGTTCAGGCAAAAATGTTAGATTATTTTTGTTTAAAAGAGCATTGTGAAATATGTTGCTTTTTTTTTTAGGTAATTGTGGAGAAGGCTCCCAAAGCGAGAATAGGAGATCTGGACAAGAAGAAATATCTTGTCCCCTCTGACTTGACAGGTATGATTGCAGTTTGTAAAAAGCCTGATTTCTTTTTTAAGAATTTCCCTCACTAAATGAACTTTTTTTTCTCCATCGATAGTGGGTCAGTTTTACTTCCTAATCCGGAAAAGAATCCACTTGCGAGCAGAAGATGCGCTCTTCTTCTTTGTAAACAATGTCATTCCACCCACCTCAGCTACCATGGGACTGTTGTACCAGGTACATCTCCTACTCTTAACCAACATATCATTTTACTTAGAATAAGGAGTTAGATTTTGTATTTTTTTATGATCAAATTTTGTTTTTCTCAGGAGCATCATGAGGAGGACTTTTTCCTCTACATTGCCTACAGTGACGAGAGCGTGTATGGGAACAGCCAAAGGGAAATCTGATCCCCCTTCATCCCTCCCTCCTCCTACCACTACCCACCTTTCGGAGACCTTCATCATTCAGTCATTTAAATATTAAATCCAGCTCTGCAGCTTAGAGTTCCCACAGTAAACATGTCAAATGCACTTTCATCTTTACTATACATCACTTCTCTCTCAACTGTTTCTTGTTCTGCAGTCTGAATTGTATTGCCTCCCATTTTCAGTAACTCTTTTCAGGTGGTCTCATGGCCAGTTATGTTTCTAGGGTCATTGTTGATCGTAGTTTGTTTAAAAAGATTAGAAGGAATAATATAATTATCTTAATTTAGAGTAGTTAATCAAGGGTTAAGAGAAGAACGTGTAAGATGTTGGTTTAAATCAGCTCTTCATGATGAATAACTTCATTTGTCCTGCTTTAGGATAGGGACTTATCAGTTAAAGGCTTGTAGTTTTGTCTCTGGCGGGGTAAAGGATAACTGTTTTGCAGCAGTTGTTTCTTAGAAAAAAATCAGAAGTGGCTAGGATTTTTGTTCATCTGCAATCTAAATATATAGACATGTGCTGCCCTGCTTCTGATCTTAGCAAGGAGTACGATAGAATTCAGACTACACAATCATCCTTTGCTTTCAGTGGTAAAATTAATTATGTTGACTGCTACTATGATTATTGTTGTAATTTTAGATGGCTTATTTTCTAAAGGTATTGTAAAGCTGAGTGCAATTTTCTTTTTCTTTTGTTTTCTTTTTCTTTTTTAAAAAAAAGAAACACAATTTGAACTCTGTATACAGCTGCATTACGGCTCTTTCTCTCCATTCATTACCATACTTGATAAAATGTGATTAAAATCTATTTGTGTTTCTTTTATTGAATAATTACAATTTGACACATTGTAGTTATTGACTTTTAATGTCAGCTTATAGATTATTTTCCTGTATTTGCATGATATGCCTTATAATGTCCCCATCTTACAAATTTCAGGAAGGTACTTTTTGTTTCAGTGTTAGAATGATAATTTCATAAAATCTTGTCGTTAAAATAATTTACTCAAATATTGCGCAATAAAATGCAGATTAAGAAATAATGGAAATGCCAAATGAATTAAATAGTCAACGGTGCTGCAGAAACGTTTTGAACAACCACTAATTTCTTAATATCTAATAAAGAAACAGACTTTATTGTAAGTTTAAAACAAAACATCTTGATTAATAAGTTATTTAGTTTCTGGGGTATGTCGAAGATTAAATGGAAAATGGATTTGCATTTGGACGAGATGAGCTTTAATAGAAGAAAAACTACAATTACCATAATGCATTTCGGAGGAAAACGCCCCACCGGAAGTGTAACTTATCACCCGGGCCTAAAACCGCTCCTTCTGTTTATATTTTTGGACAGAAGTTCAGAATAAAGACGTTTCAGACGGAAAACAAGTGGATATTTAAATTCTTATTAAACGACCCACAAAACGACAAAAGTAAGTTTAAAATTATTGTAATACTTAGCAACTTTAAAGTACAATAAAATATGTAGTAAAATGCTTAACGTTGTTGCGTTCCTAGCATCAAGCTAGCACACGTTAGCTCTCCAGCGTATAGTAAAATACATATTCGTCACAGTTTTGTATGAGTAGAAGCGCATACTATTTTTTAAATCCTGTAATATCTGATGAAATGAAAGATATTAATAGAGAACGTGCTACATGATGTTAGCTTAACATTTAGCAAACAGCATCACATCCCGTTACGCTAGTTTTAGCCTAGTAGCTATTATTGCTCTTTTTGTAGTTCTGAGACTTTTCGTGACCTTGTACCCTTCATGTCCACATTAGCTGGCCCCTCCACTGCCTGTCACCATGCCCGCCCTGCTGGAGAGACCCAAGCTGTCCAACGCGATGGCCAGAGCCCTCCACAAGCACATCATGAGGGAGAGAGAGCGCAAGAGACAAGGTGTGTTCACCCGAGTTGGTTCTTTTTAACAACAATCAGAGACGGATCTGAAACAAAACTGACCAGGATTAATGCAGCTGATGCAATTTACTCAAGATTATTCAGTGGGTTTTTGTTACCAGTTACTCAAGAAATGTTTAAAAAGTTTGTTTCCTTCTGTAAGTGACTGAATTCGACATTTCTAACCAAGAAAACACATGGTTCTTACAGGTGCTTGAAATTCTTGAAAATGTATTTTCGAGGTATTGAACATGTTTAGATAAGTGGAATAAAATGGAGAGCGATATGGATGTTTTCCCCCATTTGAATGGGTAAATGAGTGTAATGTAAAGTGCTTTGTAGTTTATAGAGTAGATTAGATTAGAATTACTTTATTGATCCCACAGTGGGGAAATTCACTTGTCACAGCAGCATACACACAAGAATAGAAAGCAAGTAAATGACACACGAATTTCACATGACACACAGACAATATAAGAGGATGAGATAAAATACAGATGTGAATTTACAGACTGTACAGAAATTAACTGATATTAGAATATCAATACAAAAACAGAATGCAATAGTGAATTTACAAACTGTACGGAAATGTACCGATATGACCATTACACAGACCCTACTGAGTTAGATAAGAATGAAACTAAACAGTGGAGTTGTGCAGCCTTACAGCCGTGGGAATAAGTGATCTGCGGTTACGCTCTGTTTTACATTGTGGATGTTTCAATCTGCCACTGAAGGAGCTGCTCAGAGCCCTCACAGGCAGGTGGATGGAGGTCAGCTTCACCAACATCCTTCTCTCACCCACCTCCTCCACAGAGTCCAGCAGACAGCCTAGAACTGAGCTGGCTCTCCTAACCAGCTTGTTCAGTTTCCTCCGGTCACGGTCGGAGCAGCCTGCTCCCCAGCAGACCACAGCGTAGTGGACAGTAGAGCCAACAACAGAGTGGTAAAAAGTCCTAAGCAGATGGGTGCTCACTCCAAAGGACCTCATCCTCCTCAGGAGGTGGAGGCGGCTTTGGCCCTTCATATATAGGGCGTCTGTGTTGTAGGACCAGTTCAGTTTATTGTTGAAGTGGACACCCAGGTACTTAAAGGTATCCACTACTTCAATTTCTGAGCCCTGAATGTTCATCGGTGTGGGGGGGGGGGTGATGCATTTCTCTGAAAGTCAGTCACCATCTCCTTCGTCTTACTGGTGTTTAAGCACAGACGGTTGTGCTCACACCAGCTCACAAAGTCCCTGATGACCGACTGATATTCCAGATCGTTCCCTTCAGTAACACAGCCAACAATAGCTGAGTCATCAGAGAACTTCTGGAGATGACAGCTGCTGGTGTTGTAGGTGAAGAGGCTGAAGAGAAACGGTGAGAGAACCGTTCCCTGTGGAGCTCCAGTGCTGCAGACGACCACCTCAGACACACAGCCTCACGTACTGAGGCCTGTTGGTGAGGTAGTCCCTGATCCATGCAGTCAGGTTTCATCCACTCCTGCTGCTCTCAGCTTCCCCTGCAGTAGAGATGACTGAATGGTGTTAAAAGCGCTAGAAAAGTAAAAAAACATGACCCTCACAGCATTTTTAGGTGTCTCCAGATGAGTCAGCGCCCAATGCTGAAGATAGATGACAGCGTCCTCCACTCCCATGTTTGGCCTATAAGCAAACTGTAGTGAGTCTATTGCTGGGCTCACTACAGATTGAAGGTGGGTGAGGATGAGTCTCTCCATGGTCTTCATCAGTGGGAGGTTAAGGTGACTGGTCTGTAGTGGTCCAGCTTCCTGGCGTTTGCAGTCTTTGGAACTGGAACCACACAGGAGGTCTTCCACAGGGTGGGGACCTTCTCCAGATGGAGGCTCAGGTTGAAGATGTACGTGACCACTTCACAGAGCTGGTCAGCACAGTCTCTGAGCAGTCTGGGGCTGATACAGTCAGGTCCTGCTGCCTTCCTGGTCTTAAGCCACCTCATTTCTCTCCTCACCTGATCAGATGTGAAGGAGAGCAGGGAGAAGGAGGGGTGATGTTGTGGTGGGGGGTCGATGGTGGAGGGAGGAGCTGTGGAATGTTGGGGTAGGAGGAGACTGATGGGGACAGTGGAGATGGGATAGTGTTGGTGTCAACAGGATCTGGGAGGTGTGAGGCGGGGGGGTTGACAAGGGGTGGGGTGGTGGAGGTTGTAGCAGAGGGAGAGGTGTTGGAGTCAAATCTGTTAAAGAACATGTTCATGTCATTGGCCCAGATCTGATCTCCATCAGCAGTCCCCTTAGCTCCGCCCTGTCCAAGTCCAGTGATGGATTTCAGACATCTCCACATCACGAGCGTTGTTCCCCTCCATCTTCTCCTGTAGCTGTCCTTGGTCTGCCTGATGCTGTAAGCTGGACTCTGCTCTACTCGTCTCTGTCCCCTGAGATCAAAGCCCTCTTCTTCCTGTTCAGCAGGGCTTTAAGCTCAGGGGTCACCCAGGGCTTGTTGTTAGAGAAACACTGTACCCTCTGTGTTGGTACAGTGTTCTCTACACAGAAGTTCATATACCTGTAGTCAGTGATGCAGTGGGTCAGGCTCATGTCATGTTCATGAGGACTACAGAGCGCCTCCCAGTCTGTGGCCTGGAAACAGTCCCTCAGTCTCTCACTGGCTTCCTCAGTCCACACCGTCAACATTATACTCAAACACTTTGTTTTTCACCCTCAGAACAGTACCCCCCTCCATTTATACCAGCTACATAACAACTATCTCATTCAGAACTCACACTAATATAATCTATTTATTATTTATTTAGAAGTGATCCACAAATACACAGTCTAACGTTTTATATGATGAATATTATGCGTGTAATCTTTCAGAGGAAGAGGAGGTGGACAAAATGATGGAGCAGAAGTTGAAGGAAGAGGAGGAGAGAAAGAGGACAAAAGAGATAGAGGAGAGGATGTCATTAGAGGAAACCAAAGAACAGGTTGGTGGGGAAAATAAAAACGTTTTAGTCATACTTTTACAAGTACTTGTACCAAGTAGTTTTTATCTGCTAATTCTGTCCGTGTGTAAACACCAGGTGATGAAGATGGAGGAAAAACTTCAGGGACTTCAAGAAGAGAAGCATCAGCTGTTTTTACAGCTAAAGAAAGTTCTCCATGAAGAAGAAAAGAGGCGCAGAAAGGAGCAGAGGTATTACTTTTAAAAGCTCTATTACACTGTTTTACCAAAGTACTCCTGACAGTCAGTTGTTGTTTTTTCTTCAGTGACATCACAACCCTGACATCAGCTAGCTACCAGCCCAGTTTGTCCATGCACACAGGACAGCACCTGCTCAGTATTCCAGGTGAGAGGCCGTACCGCCACCAGACCCACGGCTCAAACCGGTAACAGTATTTAATGTTTGATTCACTTTGCTCAATGTCGTCTCAGGAAGTCCAGTCAGCCACAGTCGACCCGGCGCCCTGCTGGGAGAACGGAGCAAACAGCTGTTCTCTGCGTCTGTGATCCCTGTGAGTAAATGTGTTACACAATAACACAGACAGTAGTCGGAGTAGTTTTTTTTTTTTTTTTAAGTTGCAATGTTCAAGAAATTAAAGCTAAATTCTGGCTACTTATCATAGTTATCATCAACTATGACAACTGTTTGTGGTCTAACTTTTAATCCTTGTGTTTTCTGCCTCCATCTCCTCCCTCAGACCCGCCATTATCAGACGCCCGGGTTCAGCTCAGGCTCGGCAGAACATGGGCAGTTCAGTGGAAGCCAGGGGGTCCACGAGCCCTACGGGGTGGCTCAGGCCCAGCATCCCTCCTCCTACGCTCCTGGACCTTCAGTACCAGTCAGTTTTGCCAGCAGCTCTCAGATCAGAGGTACGGTGTCTGGAGAAATCTCTCTTCTGTGTGCTGATCAGATAAAAGCTCAATCATGTCAGTGGCTGATCTGATTACCTTCAGGTGCGTCTGCGTTTCAAGCGATGCAGTACCTCCCTCATCAGCAGGCGGGTTATCCTGTCCACAGCCACTTCACCTCTCAGCCAGGTGAGTCACGTCCTCTTGTTCAGCTCTGAAAACGATGTCTCGCGTTATATTGTGTAGAAGGATCCTTTTATTCACAGTGACTTAAAAGTAAAGCGTGTGTTTCAGGATACATCCCCGGAGCATCGATACCTCTGCAGAAGCAGCTGGAACACGCCAACCAACAGTCGGGCTTCACTGATGCTGTGAGACCATTTTACCTTCATATATTAGCACCTGCACATGATTAGGGTTTTATACATTATGCAAAACGGCACTTGTGTTTTCATCTTTATGTTTAGTGTTTTCATTCTGTTGATGTTTCAGGGTGGTTTGAGGCCGATGCACCCCTCAGCCATGCATCCTTCAGCTCAAGGTCTGCTGCCTACACCCATGGTCCAGATCCCTACTGCAAAGGTAAACCACCACTTTTCTTAGGCCTCTTATGAACTACATAGATGTTAAAAATACACCCTGTTGGCTGAGTCTAAGCTAGTATTGATGCAAACGGCACATATAACACATTTTCTAATAAGTTAGAAATTGGAGGTTGTTTTTGTGACTAAGGTCTCTAATACTGATTCATCAACTCTGCTTATAGTTTGGGTCCAAAAAAGGGACATTTCAGCCAGTTAAATGGTATTTCTGTCAAAAGGTTATAGTTACTACCTGGTCCTTTGGTCTCAGTCTGGAGAAATGAGTTTACATCAGTGGAGTCACAGCTTTGTAAGACGTGGGCTAAAATCTTCAAGGTACTCACAAGATGCAAATCATTTATTTTTATTTAAAAAGATGCAACAATAATGTGTGGTTTTCTATTTTGACACATTAAACACAACGTTTTAATGAAAAGAACAAAGTATTTGTATTTCTGTAGAAAAGGATCTAAGAGTCTTTGTAGATACGAGACAAAAAGGGTCGTGTTGGTTTAATTAAAGAAAAGCATCTGGGTTTGAATGGTTGTTTTCTACGTTAGTGCTTTATCCATTAGTTAGTCACTCACTCTCTGGTAATGGTTAGTATTTAGTCAGGTTTTCTGAATGGTGCTCACAAGTCTGCTTTTTAATGTCTTGAGGTCTGATTTACCATGAAATTAATATAATAGCCTGGTTATTAGATGAATATTTTTATTATACTTTACCTTTTCTATTTAAAAAAAACCATCTGCATTTATATTAAACCTCGCCTTAGGTACGATCTACAGTTAAGGGCCTCATAAAATCACTTAGAGGACCACAAATGGCCCACAGGCTGCATTTTGAACACCCCTGATTTGCATGAACCGCAATGAAATTGAGTAATTTTCAAGACAACGTCAACACACTTTGGAATTGGAGCCATTTTTTTAGGAAATAATCAACTCCAAAGGAGGTTGCTGCCATTGTCAAACAGCTTCAGGAAGCTCTACAACTAGGACTGTAATTATTTATAACTTGATGCAGAAACACACCTCTGTGGATTAATAAAATCCACTCAGGGGCCGTTTTGGGTAAAATAGGCCGTTCAGTTTATTTATCTTTACGTCAACAGAATCGGTTTTATTTTATTTCTGGATAATTTTCACTTAGTGTCGTCTGTTTTCTGCACTTTTTTATGTCAACATTTAAAAAAACAAGATTTCCTTATGTATCTTTTGATCAGGCCCCGTTCCAGAGCTCTCCTCAGGGTGCTCCTCGTCACAGCTTCCTCTCTCACAGCCAGGGCGGACAGAGGTTTTATCATCACGGCAAGTAACCCGTTCAACACCTGCTGCTGCTGCTGCTGCCATTTCACTGCTTCACTCGAGACTCTGGAGATCACGTTGGACCTGTTTCTGATCAACTTTTTAAAGTAGTCATTTGGTTTCTTGCTTGTATAGTATCTTTTACTGAGCTTTACTTTGACTTTAACAACTTAAAAGTCTTCAAACTTCTGTGAACTTTCAACACTTTTATTTTGTTCTTAAAAACTTTAAATAAAACAAATTTGTAAAATGACCTATTTTGCATTACAGACCTGTAAATGTGCACACATCTTGTATAAAGCCTGTTTCTTTGTTCTCACAATCACAACACTTCTGTTCTCAAGTAGAGGAAATGTACCTTAACCTTATAGTCTTTGGTTATGTGAATTAAACCGATGTGTTTCTGGTCCCTCACACTAGTTAGGCGTAAACACCTCCTCCTTACCCAGACCGTACTTTAACATGTTGCTGATTTGTATTTGATGATCATTTGTAGAAAAACTCTGGAGGAAATCCAGCATTTATTTTGTCCTCTGCAGCATAAATCACATTTAGATCTGGTCTATTTTAAAGTATTTACCTAAATGTTGCTAAATAAAACAAGAAATCACATCCAACCGTTTGTTCCATCTTTATTCTTCCAAAACAAACAAATCCCAGCTAAAGATTTCATTCATTTCTTCACAGAGTTGTGCATTTCTGCAAAGAACTTCTTAGAATTTAGATTTCTGGACACAAAACAGGGATTTGTTTAGATCAGGTGTCATGCAGAAAAACAAATCCAGGTCATGTTTGGCACATAAAGTTGATCTGAAGATGAAGCCCTTTATAAAGGTGGACCCAAGCAAGACCTATTTATATTTTTAACTATGCATACCTGAACTCATGTACATTTAGAACAAGCCCATAGAAAGCTCAGGAAAATGGAGGGAGGAGATAGAATATAAACAAAGAAAAGAGGGGAGACTAGTGCTGACGATTCCTTTCCCCCACATGTCGATCGTCCCTGAAACAGAAGCAGGGAGGAGAGAGAGGAGGGAGGTAGGAGTCAGGAAAGATGCTTCAAAGATTTACAGGAGAGAAAAAAAGATTTTAATGAGCGTTTTCAAAACATTGCACAGTTAACCTCGACATTTTGTTGGCGCTTGATTCTACAGCCCACAACGTAAAGAACAAAGTGGCCTAACGAGGCTGTAACATCAAGCTCCGGTTCACACTGTAAAGTGCTACATCGCTCATTAAAGCGTCGACGTGGAACGGGAAGGTAAAGCCACAGCAACGCACTTCATCCAGTCAGGAAATTAAACATGTCTTAAAAAATAACAATAAATTAAGTCCATCTTAAACATGTAATAATAGTGCAAATACAGATTCCTAATTTAGCAGATGGTACACGTAACATCAAATCTAACTTCAGCAGCAGCTTTGAGTCTTCATGATGAGTTGCCTTCCCCTTGGCTCTGCACACACACACACACACACATGATCTGACGTATCACTCCTCTCCAGGCAGGTCTGGGTCAGGCGGTGAGAGAACAGCTGATTCTCACAGCAGCGTGTGGTTCTGGATTTACCTGCTGTGGCTCATTTACCCAAAGCTTTGATGCCGATCGCAGCTTCTTCATCCATTGCATTTAGAACGGTGATCTGAAAGAGTAAAGAAGAAAAAGGATTGGACTTTTTTTTTTTCTATAAGTTCCTACCTACTAACCTGAGGGCCTGATTTTTTTTCCTCTAGGTGGCGCCATTTAGCCACACACTTGCCTGAACATGTACAGGTTCATCTCAATAAATCAGATCATCAAAAGTTCATTTATGTCAGTGATTCTGTTTTTAAAAAGTGAAACTTAAGTTTTATGTAGATGCTTTACACACAGAGGGGTCTATTTTAGGTGTTTTGATGATTAAAGTCAGCCTTAATTTCCCAGCAGGACTTGGGGCACCTGTCCACTCTACCAACAATACCAGTTCCTGGTTTAATGAGCTGATGGCACCGCGTTTGATTGGCCAAGAGGAAGACGAGGGACACAAAATTCACCGATGAAGATGACCTGAAGGCCTCTAGAACACCTCAGCAGCAGCACAACCTGACTACCTCCACGTGATGCTGAAGCTCACACAAAATAAGTGTCGACTTCATGCATGTGGACATAGTGAGCCACGATAGATGTAATTAATCTGTATCATATTTGAGTTTCACCTCTTTGAACTGAATTACTGACATAAACAAACTCTTTGATGATGTTCTAACTCAAGATTTTAAGTTCAGCTGACGGTTCTGACCAGAATCTCTTCTCCAGCTTCGTGCCTGCTCTCTATTTCTTTTCCCATGTCTCCCTCAGGGATCTTCAGGTCCTCCCTGACCTCACCGCTGTCCTGGAGCAGGGACAAGTACCCATCCTGGATCCCGATCAGCTGGGAGAGAGCAATAACAAACATAGGAATGAATCACATGGAGTTGTGACCCAAACAGGCCGTTCTTGGTCTGTATTTAATGTGTACACACACTAACGTGTTATTCCTCTATACTCGTCCTGTTGGACTGTTTCCTTTAGTCAGTCATGACACACACTTTGAGCTCTGGGACTATAATGTTTCCCTTCAGCAGGTAACACTACACCACCCGCTCTATGGTTTGATGAGCTGGGTGCATCAAACATGTTTTAGTCTAGGAACCTGTTCCTGGTGAGAGTTGGACTCCAACAGGGCTGCTATCTGTTCAGAACTTTCATGGACAGAATTTCTAGGTGCAGCAGGAGGATCTTGGCTCCTCGTCACACTATGACCCCTAGCTCTTGCTGGGGAGGTGTGCAGCTGAGCAAAGAGGCCAGGGTGAGGATCAGCACCACCAAATCCAAGGTCGTGGTTCTTCATCAAAACTCCAGGTGGGAGAGAGGTCCTAGCTCAGGTGGAGGAGTTAAAGTATCTTATCAGGCGGATCGGGGCAGCATCTGTGGAGACGTGGACGCTGGATCAGTCTGGGGTTGTGAAGAGGGAGCCAAGTAAGAAAGCAAAGCTCTCAATTTATCAGCTGATCTACGTCTCACCTATGATCACGAGTTTTGAGTGATAACCAAAAGATCGTCGGAATGAGTTTCCTCCGCAGGCTGGCTGGACTCAGCTTGGGGAAGTGTTTCGCGCATGTCCCACTAACAGGACAGGTCCAGGTCGACCCAGAACAAACTGGAGGAAATCCATCTCCAAGCTGTCCTGGGAACTCCTTGGGGTCCCAGAAGAGGTCCTCCCTACTGAGGATGCTGCCACCACAACCCAGACTTGGATAAGCAGATGACAACGTGTGATGAGTGGCATTTTTAAACGTGTTTTTTTTTGTTACAGTTGTTGATCTATGTGACTCTGCTCTTCCTCTACCAGCTCAAACACTGAGTGTAGGTCTGGACCTGATCCCTCTCACCTGGTAGTCCATCCTTTTGATGTTGGGGACGTCCATGTTATGGGTGGAGGGACAGATGTCTTCATACTTCTTTCCAGAGAAGATGTCAATACCAACCAGGTGAACCTGCATGAGTCAAAAACAAAGACAGAATCAATTATATGGGTCTATTGTGCAGCCAGTGCATTTTGCATAATTTATAATAAACATAGATTTATACTGACTGTCTCCATTAATGCACATTAATATTAAAGACCTAAAAAAGTAGATAGAGCACAATAATAGTTGCTTCCTGTCTTTTAGCGTGTCTGTGTAAAGATGAAATGACAACATTTATACAAACTCTGCTACATTTTACTTAAACGGCTTCACATTATTTAAAAAAACACATTTTTAGTAAACAGAGCAGATTTTTAAAACCTTTACTAAAACCTGAGTGTCCTTCGTAGTGAGGCACTGACCTTGGCGTGGCCGTGCTTGCCCGTCTTGGAGGTGGACATCTCAACTATCTTGCAGGGTCGCCCTTTGAGCACGACAAAGCCGTTTTTACGCAGGGCAGAGCACTGCATGGGGTAGGTGGCTGACGCCCCGGCATCGCCCGTCTGGAAGTCCAGCTCTGCATCTGCCATGTCCGCTACAGAGGAACAAACACACGAAAATCAAGATGTCTGCACTCTCCTTCCTCCGCTAATTAAATGATTTCATGTTCAGACTCACATCCAGCCTGAGAATGGGGTCGAGGGGGCGCAGCTCTTCAACACACAACTCTTCTTAATCAGTTAGAATTGGGTAAATTAGCATCATTATTATTGAAGTGTGCTTTATTAATGAAAATTGTTGAGAATCGTTTGCAGGAAATTGCAATCTGAAGGCTAGAACCAAAAGCATCAACACAGACTGAGTTTCTTCTTTTATAAATCTTTTGTCTTCATCATTCAGGGTGTGTTAAACTGTTGTTTGCTTGTGAGTCTGTCTAGATTTGTCTTTAGTAAGTTAAATGCAGTTTATTTGCTTTAAAATTTATACAAATTTAGCATTACTTGTTAAAAATAGATACAAACAATACTCATACCGGTAGGTTCTTTGTTAAAAGGTTTACCAATGGTTCTATAGTGGTCGGGATCACGAGTCTCTGGGACTTTACTTTGTGGGTCAAAAGCTGGAATGTTTGAGAGCTGCTGAATAAATGGAACAAACTGAGATGTGGGAAGGTTGTCTCAAAGGGAACGACATCATCGTATGTCAATAATGCTGAGCACAAGATAAGAAAAGAGCAGAGGTAGTAAAACGAAGCACCAAAGAATCATCTGTTCCTCAGAATCAGACGACGTTCAGTGTGAGGTGATCGACCTGTCACAAACATAAACCCCACAGTAAAAAATCTGACTTTTTTTTAGTTCCAGAATCAGAACTTTCATGTTAATCTGAAATTTTTCCATAGATTCTGTTAATTATCAGCCCTCAAACTAGAATCTGTGCCTCTCTAGCTAAATTTACTGTGAGAACAACCAATGACTAAATAGGAAAATTTAGCTTAACCGACTCTTGAATGTCAAAATAAAATTTGCTAACCATCAAAATATTTTGTGGTGCAGCGCTGCTAGTGCTGTTAACTAACTCACAGAGTACAACTGACCGTTAACTGATAAATAAGCAGCTCACTCAATAATAGTCAAAGAAATTAATAAACTAATGTACTGAAACACCTCAAATAAGGAGCTAACTGCAGCTTTGTGGCTGTGCGTGGACATTAGGGCAAGCCGTTTTATCATATAGTAGCTATATAGAATAACGATTCAATTCATAGTTAAAGTTACACATATCTTAAACTCATTATTTTTGTGGAGAATGACATTATTTTCTTCATGTGTTTTAATGTTTCAGCTGTTTTATTGAAGACAAGAAAAACAACAAAAACTTAACAAGAAAAAAGTGCTAAAGAATTTTTACATTAAAAGTTTAACATTACTCTCCCTCATTAAAATGACCTTAATATTAATATAATTGTTTTAAAATAATAATAAATACAGTATTTACATTATATTTCAACCCCTATTGTTATGTTTTCTTAAGCGCTTCATCCAGTGAGGGTCACGGGGAGCTGGTGTCCATCTCCAGCTGTCACAGACCATGGACAGGTCCTTATTGCTACAGCTTAATATAAAAAGCAAAAAAAATAAATGTTTTCTCAGCTTTTTCTTAATGTGGAAGTTAAAGGGTTAAGCTTGGATCTCAAGAGGTTGATCTCAAGTTTTGATTTATTAAAAAAACTGAGGACTTTTATGTCATAGACCACCATTTAAAGTCCAGTTAAATGGACACTAAGCTATTTTGCGTTTGCTCATTTCACTATTTTGCTGAAGTTTTTCTAAATCCATTTAGATGTTTTCATGTTAGGAAAAAAAAACAAAACCCTAAAGTTCCTATCTAAAGTTCAATGACTTGGCTGAGGCAGTGTCCTAGCATGAGGCAGCTAAAAATGTGGTACAAACTAATGATTTTACAAGGTACAAGAAGGACTCACACAGAATGTGCTTAAACACTAAACAGTGTGTGTGTGTGTGTGTGTGTGTGTGTGTGTGTGTGTGTATGTTCCTGCTTGTTGTTACGATCCTGTGTGTGTGTGTGTGTGTGTTGTATAAATATGTAAATATATTGAAAAATATCTGTTCACGAACTACTGGCGTTATGGGATAAAGATACTATAAGAAAGACAGGGTGTAGATGAACTAATTATTAGAGAGGGGGTGGGATTAAATAAGTTTAGGCTTCCTCCCACGCCTTTTTGAACATATATATTAATGGTTCTGAATGGTATGATTGATCACTACTATCGATGACTAGTGTTATTATTACGTTATGCTTTTTCTTTTTCGGTTACTTTTTTCTATATGTGCCTAACAATTTCATTTACAGATGTTCAAAATAAGCCATATCTATTGATTAGGCAATATGATATATGAGATATATGATATATTATACAGTATGATATACAAGATATATGATATATATTATATGATATTATACAGTATGATATACAAGATATATGATATATATTATATGATATTATACAGTATGATATACAAGATATATGATATATGAGATATAGTTCTATGATTATATGGCATATGATAGGAGATACGATCTGTTAAATGATATATGATGTGATATACTATGATATGATATGGTGACATATGAACTGTTAAATGATATGAGATAATATGATCTGATATATGAGCTATGATATATGATGTGATAAATGATGATGTCATGTAATGTGATAAGCCTCCATGATCCATTGCTCTCAGACTGAGACCCTTCTGGTTCTTCCTCAGACTTTAAATTAGACCTGGACTGACCGGGTTTCTGTGAGCAGTCATTAAGCTAACAGATAGATTCTGGGTGTAGTTCAGGCAAGTTTCATGGTGAGAACACAGCCCACATTAGCCTAACTGACACAAAACAACCCATGTATGTTTAGCTAAGGGACTCACTGTAGTGAGAAGTATCTTCTGGTGAACCGTCCTCCTCCTCTTTGCCTCCTTCTAGCGGGCCTTCGGGGCTCTGCTCCCTCCTTGGTAGCTGCTTTGCGGAGTCGCTCCCCTTTTCGTTAGCCTCTAGCGATGTCTTCTATTTCTCTTTCATTCCAGTCGTTTCCATTCGCTTCTCCTGTTCGGGCTGAAACCCAGACTGTTGACCTCCTCCAGAGGCGGACAGCCGCTCATGAGAGCTTTGGGCCGAAAAGGACCAGAGTCCTTCCCCGGTTCGTTTCTACTGTCGGTCCCTACAGTCCACCTTCTCTGGCTGTCCCTCATCCAGCTCCCCACCGCCGCCTGGACAACACAGAAATCAACCAAGAACCACTTCCTGCTGGGCCTGCCACAATAAAAGCTTCACAAAATACAAGTTGTATTTACGTTGTTATTGAACTGTGCTGATAAAAGGACACCCATCTATCCCAGGAACATTCTTAGATTTCAAATCAAACAACCTCAGACAATAGACTTAGAAGAAAAATCATCAGGCGTCAGGAAAACTATCATCACATAAAAACCCAGAGCAGTCAGACAAATGTTCAGAAAAAGATGTAGTGGTGGGGGAAATGATTGGTTACCAGGCAAAATGTTGTCAGATGAAAAAGGAATCAGAAAAAGTGTCAGGCATTAAAAAAAGCTATCAGACAAAATGTGTCAGGAAAAAGATTGTTTGACAACAAGGCATCAGGTTGAATGAATGAATGAATCATTTATTTGAACATATCTATAATAACATAATTTCAGCAAAATAAAATAACAATAATAATGAGAATAATACTTCAATGAGAAAATATAAAATAAATGAATGAAGGTTAAAAAAAACTGTCAACGTAAATCAAGTTTTCAAAAGGTCAAACACAATGGTGTCAAGTATCACAAAAAAATGTCAGATGGGTATTTTTAAAAAAAACTAGTCTGGTGAATATACATCAGAAACTGGATAAAAGTTGTTAGACAAAATGGCATCAGGTATAGAAAAAATGTTAGAGAAAAAATATGAATCAGGGTGAAAAAGTTGTCAACAAATAAGGCTTAAGGTATACTGTAAAAAAGTTCTCACACGAAAAGGTATCAGATATCTGAAAAGTTCAGAAAAAGTATCAAAGTGAGCACAATGCTAAGTTAGCTTCAAATTCTAGCTTCTGATCCAGTGTTTGTGTAAAGGACGAGTCCATTAAACATGACTATCTAAACCATCTTTGATCAGCTCTAGTTCAACTACAATAATTTGTCCAAATCTGGGCTCGTCTATTTTAGACTAACTGCAAAACATTTAAATATAGCTTGTGATAATGTTTTTGTCTGTTGGCTATTTTCATGACACCTGATCATATCGGAGTCTGTCTGATCTGAAATCTTGACGTTTCTTGAGACTTGAGCATGTGGTCAAACGGATCCTGTCATGATAGATGCTCCTCATCAATGCTGCATGGAGGACCAGGACCACATCTGTGGCGTGGCAGACAGGATAGTGGTCCTAATTTTGTAAAAGTGGGACCAGAGAGTGAATTCCAACTATACACTGTTCAGACTCAAGGTAAAATCTACTCTAGACTCTTGGAAAGGAGGCTGCTTGGATCAATTGATGAATCTAGTCCACATATATTTGTCCACATGTGTTTGTAGACTCGGAGAAGGCTGTGTACCCTGAGACCTTTTGTGGGGGTGGTGCGGAGGGTTATCAGGTCTCTGATCCTTGTGGTGTTCATGGACAGAATCTCAAGCTGTGGTTGTGAAGAGGAGGGTGTCTGGTTTGGGGAACCTCAGAGTCTCACGCCTTCTTTTGCACATGATGTGACCGTTGGTGTCTTGACCTTCAATGTGCAGTTGGATGGTTTGCAGCGGAGTGCAGTCTTCAACATCGTTGGTTCAAATAGTAGTCACCTATCATGCTAATAATATTTAAGAAAATAAAATATGCTCAGAACCAATACTTTTATTTTGAAGTTGAGATTGAAGCACTTCCTGTGTAATAGTAAAATTTGACTTGTGATGTTCTTTTCATACAAACACCCATTAAAGAAACCTTGTAATTTGGCGTGTTGTGCGCATGCGCATTTTTTTTTCCAGATTTGCTCTAACTGACTTGGACACCACTAGGAATAGTTTATCTGAATTGATGCAGTCAGGTATCAAAATTGAATTTAAAATATATTTAAAAATGAGCACAGTCAGGATCAGGATCCTTTTGATTTATGGTTATATATTGCATAACAAAAACTATACTCATGATGCAAACACCTTTTTACCACTAGTTTTCCATGTCATTCCTCAACTCTGTTGCTAATAACCACAGTCTAATTATAGATAATATTTTGATTCTCTATAGTCATAGTCACAAGTGTGCAGCAAATGGTGTTGTGGAACTTGGCTGACCTCAGGCAGAGAGTTAAATTTAGTCTGATGAAATTAAAGTCATATGACCTACTGGATGCACTTAAAAGGAAAATGATAAATTTAAGTTTAAATAAAACCATATCAAAGAAGACCACAAAAACCCATAAGTTATTGTAGGGACTGTCTCTAAAAGTAAAAGAAATACTATAAATTAGATCAAACAAAATATATTTTTGGGTAAGACTTCCACTGATGTAGAATTGCATATTAACAAGCACTAACTATAGTTATTGATGTCTCTGAATATAAGAACATCCTGATCACTTCTGGGTGTTGTTTTAGATTGATTCATTAATTGATTTGCTCCCCCTACAGGTTGAAAACAGTATTACCTCAAATCCATTCAGCAGATTATGACAAATGTTTGGATCTCCTGATTATAACTAATATAAACTACTTTAAAAAATGTCCACAGCCCAGAACAGTTTTTTCTCTTGAGTACAAAGTACAATGCTGTACAAAAGTTTTAAACCACATCTAATTTCTATATAATTTACCACCAAGCAGCCAGAGTTTCTTGTAATCTTTAATTGATCAATAGTTGTTTAGACTTTCTGATGGCTTTTCAAAGTTGTTTTTTTAGGACTTTGGCTGGTTTGTCTTTTTGTTCTTGTCCAGCTCTTGTACCTGACTAGTTTGTGTTTAACTGAGGAACAAGTGGAAGCAAAAGGTAGAAACAGGAGCGCAGCCTGAAACAGAGAGATTTATCATTCTTCAGCTCTTTGAGAATAACCTAGTGTTAAAATACTATATTATGCATGTACATTTTTGCATTATCATCTTTGGTATTTTTCATATCTTGTTGCTATCAGGCAAAAAACCTTGTACTTCCAAAAATGTGACTTTTCTGGAAATGGAAAAAAAAAAGATAAGCTGATGATGATTAGATCATAGATATCATAACAAAAAAAATAATTCTAGAGATTTACTGGACAATGAGTGAAAAAGCAGCTAAAGATAAAAAAAAACAATGAGTTGGAAAAGTTGGAAACACCTTTAAAAAGACCACTTTAAAACAATACACGACTCTTTGGCACCAGGAAAACACAAACACAAGAGATGACTCGAGATATCTGCATATTTGCATTTAATTCAAGAGAAAAAAAAAAGCTTCAATGAGTTGCAAAATGTATTATTTTATTTGCGTTTATATATTTTGTGCTTCATAGTGCAAACAGAATATCAGGAAATTCTCTAACTCGTTACTTCCAGACTTGATCACTCAAATTCTCTGTTATCAGGATGTTCTGATGTTCTCTGTACCAGAATGCTGCTGCAAGAGTTCAGATGAGAGTTTGGAGGAAATATCAGATGAATCCAGTTTAAAACGTCACTTGCTCCCTGTAAGATCCAGAAGTTTCAATCTCTGAACGATCAGGCTCCATCTTCTATTAGAGATCTTTTTGTTCTAGATGTCACTGGGTTCTCAGGCTGCAGGTTTACTTGTGGTTCCTAGGCAGGAGGCTCTGCTCATCCTGAGCCCAGTTACTGGAGGTTTCTTCCTGTTAAACGGGAGAGTCATTCCTTCTCACTGTCGCCCTCATACTGTGCTGCTCAGAATGGAGAACTGAATGGAATAAGATCTATTATTTGAATTTCTTGGAGATAAAAGCTGTTGATCAACCTCCCAGTGGGAGGCTTAGAGTCCTTAGCCAATCAGATTCGAGAGAGGCGGGAGCTTCTCACAAGGTTGGTCTCACACTGCGGGCTCCGGGCAGCCGTACCCTTCTTGCTGGGTCTGACACAGAGACGTATCGTCTCAAGAGGTGAGTCGATAACTTTTGGATTATGAGTTTGATTTTATAATTATAAATGTACTGGAGCTGCTATATTTTTTCAGTTAGCTAAAACCGAAATGATATAGCAGGGGAAGTGCCCAGTTGCAGTTTGTCCGCCAGTGATTTAAATAATTTTAACACATTTATGAAAATGGCAAAAATCAGTTTTGGTGGTGTATACCTACAATACACGTGCTCATAATTTATAGAAGACCACCGTCTTGTCTTCGAATAACTTTATTTTTGAGCATGCTAGTTGCTAACAAAGTAAAGCTAAAGGCTTAGCTAGCTTGCGCTGCTCAGGCTTCGTGGGTTTAGCATGGCAGCTAGCCGCCTTCATTAATTGTTTGATGCCAATTTATTCTTCAGTGAACAGTTAAATAAATTACATTTTTTACTTGGATTCAAAATAAATGTAGGGCTATTCTCAACCGTCTCTCTTGGCGGTAAGGTGTAATGTGATGAGGGGACACTTGCTATGGTTGTGTGTGTGTAGCGAGAGGTCATTATTGGATTTGCGGGCTTACTGTGACATAAATCTACAGAAGGCTGTAAAGTGCACCTTCTCGGCTATCAGAATGAGAAGGTCTTGTAAGGAATCAGTTGGAATTTGTTCTTAAGGCGCAAACTCACAGAGTTACGGTAATGAAAAATACTTGGGGACAGAATCGTACATTCATCTGCATTTTAAAGCAGACTTAATTTTATTTTTCACATTTCCTTAAAAAGTCTTAAATTAGCTTTTCTAAAATTAAGGCCTTTAAAAAATGACAAGTATTCCTTAAATTCAGTGTCCAAAGGTCATGAATTACTAGGGCCCTATGATTTCTGCAATAAGGAGAATGCAAACGGAATGGAGGAATTCCACAAATGAAATGAAATCATGTTTAAAACGCGGAATCTCACAGAATTAGCTAATATTGGTGAGTATGGAAAGATGGATTTAAGTTTTTGACATATTTTGTCCACTGGATGATATAGAAAAAAAAGCATATAGATTAAAAAAAACTTTAAAATATTTTTTAAGTACAGCCCTGGTCATTTTAAGCTATTCTTTAATGAACAAATTTTAATAAAGAACACATAAATTAAAAAACACACAAACTGAATTCAGTTCAACCTTTTATTAAAACATTTTAACCAAACTGACCTCGGGTCAGCTGAATTATTAAGTTAATTGATCAGGATGAGTCAAAACGCAGAGAGTGAGAAGGGGAAGAAAACTTGTGTCATAATTATAATAAAAAAATCATTTAGAATTTTGTTCTGACTAAAAAAAAATAAGGCTTGGTAAAAGGGCTGGGCGATAAATTGAAAATTACAGAATACTAAATTTTATATATGTATGTATTAGTGGTGGGCCGTTATTAGCGTTAACGCACTGCGTTATCGTCAGACTCTTATTGCGTGACAAAAAAATGTTGCGGTTAATCTAAATTGGGTTGCTGGGTCTAGACCAGGCATCACCAAATGGCTGACTCCGGTTCAGATCCAAACCCAGATCCAGTTCTGTCTGGACCCGCAGCCAATCCAGGTCCCGGTCCCCTGGTTCAGGTAAAGGAGGCGTGCCCGGGAGACGCACAAGTGCCCGCGCCAACCTCGGCACCTGGCTGGCACCCCCCCCTCCTGAACTGGACCGTGTGGTTCGGAGCTTGATTCAGGTTGGAGGAGGCGTGGCAGAGCGAGTCACGAACAACTAGGTAGAGTTTGCGCAGAACTCCGACCACGCCAGCATCATTTCGCTTTGATCCTGCGTGATTCGGCAAAATAAAAAATAACAAGAGGCAGCATAAAATCCTCTCAGCATAACAGTTTGTTTTTGATGGTCTGAGCGACCTATTGATTATTTTCTCCAGTCACTCCTCCTCTCTTTGGCTGGACTATGAAGGCTCCGTTATCTGATCACCCGTCATCTGGTGAACTCATCGGTGCACGCGCGCTTCTTGTTAATAAAGTGAATGCGGCAGCGCGCGCTGCTCAAACATGTGTTTCTCAGCATAACTGACAGCGTAACATTCAACAAATCAAACAATATCAACACTAAAAACACATTGATCTGTCAATGACTTTATCAGAGGGTTGTCTTTAGTTTTCAGAGCCTCACATTAAATACTAATGTTTAAATACCCCCAAAGTAGTTTTATTTAACAAAAACATGATGCAAAGAGCCCTGCATAGGATAATGTGAAATAAACAGAGAAATAGACATTTTAAGGCAAATTTATTTAGGGATGCTCCGATCGATCGGCCACTGATCAAAATCGGCCGATTTCCGTGAAAAAAACATGATCGGTAAATTCCGATATTCTCCTTTCCACGCCGATCATACCAGCCGATCTATAGCTCCTAAACCAGACGTCACTAGGCGCACATCAAATCTGCGGCGCTACCGCGAGTTCATTGCGCAGCTGGGACTCGCCGTCCCCAGAACGGACCGTTCCATTTATAGTGGGTTCAGACTCGGAGCTCAGACCAGGAGGCGAGGCTGGGCGGCGAGTCCCGCTGACTCACGCAGCTGCTTCTCATGCGCAGCAGGGTCCCATGTCCGCGGGAAGGCTGACCTACAGATTATATCCGACGGGAGGGGTGAATGCTCTGAGACGTGTTTGTGTGAAATAGCTAGTGATACCTAGCCTGTTTACCAATCTACCGAGTGCAGCTTTAAATAAATTCATGTCCACTTGAAATAAAAATAAAATGTTTCTGAAAAAAATAGTTTAATTCAGATTTTTTTTGTCAGTCAATTTTGTTTATTTCTGTATTTTATTTTTATTTTTTAATAATGTATTTTTTCCAGCTTCCTGCTTGCAGCAGCAGATGATGGCTGCAGTCTGATCAGACCTGGCTCGCAGAAAACTCCGCCCCCTTATTTGAATATAACAAAATCAAATAAGGGCACAAAATGTAAAATGGAGTTTCAAAATAAAAGTCCCTGAAATACAAAATAAAACACCATTATGAAATAAATACAGAAATACATAAAAATTACAGAAATAAATAATAATAAATAAATACAGAAATAAATAAATTATAAATACAGAAATAAATGAATTATAAATAAATACAGAGAATAAAAAATAAATACAGAAATAAAAAATAATTATAGATATAAATAAATAAATAACACAGAAATAAATTAAATTGACAAAAAAAATCTCAAAATGTTTTTCATATACATTTTTATTTCAAGGGGAAATTAATTTATTTCATGGAATATTTATTAATTATCGGCCCTGCGATGGACTGGCGACCTGTCCAGGGTGTCCCCCGCCTCTCGCCCCTTGACCGCTGGAGATAGGCACCAGCTGCCCCGCGACCCTCTGTGGAGGAATAAGCGGCTACAGAAAATGGATGGATGGATGGATTTTCTAATGACAATTTATCTAAAATGGCTTTCCATAATAATTGGGGTCTAGTACAGCAGAGGGTGTAGGCTTTTTTTGTACAGGTGGCAGCAACAGGAAGCTCAGCTCAGACTGTGACCGGTCCCGGTCCGGACCAGCACAAAGTTACAGGCCCACTGGGATTTAATTTAATCAAGTCAAGTCAAAAGTCATCAAAATTATGACTTGAATCTGACTCAAGTACAAGTCGTGTCTGAAGTCCACACCTCTGGTAGCTGGCTAACTGGTTGCCCACTTCCAGAAATTGAAATGAGAAGAACATAATGCTGGGAGCACTTTGATCTCCTGTCCTGTCCTGTGTGACGTCATTAAGACAAATGCAACTTGACTCATTAAACAGGTGTGATATGAGCTCTCAGGTAAAGGTAATATAAAAACTAATATTGTTCTTTGTTGCTGTGAGAATCTAGTTGAGATGGATGTTTATTAACAATAATGTGATGCTAAATTGTAGACGAATGAATTCTAAAATCAAAGTTTAGCCAAACGGATCAAATCTGTCTTTTCTGAACAGGATGGCATCTTTCTCAGTAACATCATCTGCTTCCATATATGAAAATGAGAGACAAAACTTAAGACTTGGAAAATAAATATAACTAGTTGAAAGTTTGTCGATATTTTTGTCTAAGTCTGTTGTGCAGTCACCACCAGCAATAACACTGCTGATGTATGTGTGAATGTGAAGTTCAGTTGTCCATCATGTTTGTGTTTCAGTGCTCCCTGTGCAGACGCTGCTGGTGACAGTAGCTGGTCCTGAAGAACAGAGGCCTGGTGTGGACCAGCAGGACCCAGAAGCTCTCCACATAAAGGAGGAACAGGAGGAACTCTGGACCAGTCTGGAGGGAGAACAGCTCAACAGGGTGAGGAGACTGATGCCACCAGATTCACATTCACTGCATTTCCTATGAAGTGTGATAATGAAGGTAAACCTCTGTTCTCTCAGCTTCATCAGCACCAAATGGAAGACGGAGATGTTCCAACCAGCAGCTCATCTGACCAGATGAAAGTAGAAGCTGGCGAGGAAGACTGTGGACGAGCAGGAACTAGCAGAAACCCAGATCTAAAAACTCACGAAGATGCTTCCAGCTCTTCAGAGACTGAAATGACTGAGCATTGTGATGTGGACGAGGCTGGGGACAATCCAGAAAATGAGCCTGAACCTAAAGATGGGGACTATGACTGGAAAAAGAAAAGGGCTCCAGAGTTTGGTGTAAACACAGTCAAAGAATGTGTTAGCTGCTCTGAGTGTGGTAAACAATTTGTCTACAAGGGGTCTCTCCAGAGACACATGACATGTCATTCAAGAGCCAGGTCTTCAAAATGTTCAGGTAAAAAGAAAACTGTTGGAGTTAAGAAAAAACTAGAGTCACGCAGGAAGGTCCAGACAAGAGAGAAAGCTTTTAGTTTTGATGAATGTGATAAAGGATTAAAAAAAGGTTTAAACAAACACATGAGAATTAACACAGAACAAAAACCTTTCCCTTGTGAACTTTGTGGACACAGATTTAGACAGAAGACTCATTTAAACACACACATGATGATCCACACAGGACAGAAACCTTTTCCTTGTGAACTTTGTGGACTCAGATTTAGACAGAAGACACATTTAAACATACACATGATGATCCACACAGGACAGAAACCTTTTCCTTGTGAACTTTGTGGACACAGATTTAGTCACAAGTCAAGTTTGGACAAACACATGAGAATCCACACAGGACAGAAACCTTTTCCTTGTGAACTTTGTGGACACAGATTTAGACACAAATCAGGTTTAAATGAACACATGAGAATCCACACAGGACAGAAACCTTTTCCTTGTGAACTTTGTGGTCTCAGATTTAGACAGAAGACACATTTAAACACACACATGAGAATCCACACAGGACAGAAACCTTTTCCTTGTGAACTTTGTGGTCTCAGATTTAGACAGAAGACACATTTAAACACACACATGAGAATCCACACAGGACAGAAACCTTTTCCTTGTGATGTTTGTGGACTCCGATTTAGTGAGAAGTCAAGTTTAAACAGACACATGAGAATCCACACAGGACAGAAACCTTTTACTTGTGATGTTTGTGGACTCAGATTTAGTCAGAAGTCAAATTTAAACAAACACATGAGGATCCACACAGGACAGAAACCTTTTCCCTGTGATGTTTGTGGACTCAGATTTAGTCAGAAGTCAAGTTTAAACAGACACATGAGAATCCACACAGGACAGAAACCTTTTACTTGAGATGTTTGTGGACTCAGATTTAGACAGAAGACACATTTAAACAGACACATGAGAATCCACACAGGACAGAAACCTTTTACTTGAGATGTTTGTGGACTCAGATTTAGACAGAAGACACATTTAAACAAACACATGAGAATCCACACAGGACAGAAACCTTTAACTTGAGATGTTTGTGGACTCAGATTTAGTCAGAAGTCAAGTTTAAACAGACACATGAGAGTCCACAAGAAGTTCTGTTTTGTTCAGGTTGTATTTCTTTTTAATAAGAATGTTTTTAAAAAATTCAAATAAGTTCTTATTTGCAACGACTAAGATAAATGTTTTGGTACAAATGACAACCTTTTGTGTGATAACATTTCAGCATTTTTGTGTTTTAGTTTTTTGTTCATGTATTAATTTAGTTTTTTTGGTGTTTATGACAAGTTCTGTAAATGTGTTTATTAATCAATAAAAGTGTTTATTTTTTCCAGATGATATGATGAAGCAGTCTCTTCTTTTACTTGTCAGGAGATCAAATAACTTGTGAGGTTCTCAGCAGCTGGAACATCTCATCAAGTCCTAGTAGCTTAAAGGTGTGGTTTACTAAAAAAACTTTTTTTCCATGTTTTTTCTGATTAAAGCAGCTATCTGGAGCATTGTTCTATGTATCAACCAGTGGCGGCCCGTCCATAGGGGGCGCTCGGGCACCGCCCCACCAGTCCCAAGAGGAAGAAGAAGAGGAATAGGGATCACAAAATATAAAAAACTAACATAAAAATAAAACTAAACGAGCCATCCATTATATATACAACAAGTGCTGTGTATAATCTGCATTTAGGTGTAGTTTAGAAAGGTTTTCTCACTATTTTTTACTGGACCAATAGGTCGTGTTTCTTTGGGTTCTACTGCGCATGTCTGGACGGGACGCCGTCCCAACATAGCGCATTGTTTTCTGCTCCTGACGCATGCGCACTGGCAATTTTTTCCTGCCGCATGCGCACTGAGGGCAAAAAATAGGAGATCGCTCGGGACGCAGGTCTTCAGCGTCCCTGTGTGACATGCGCACAACGGCAGGAGACCGGAGTGTTGCTCAGACCGAAACCGGAAATTCTTGCTCTCTTTATAATGGAGGGTAGAAAATGGATTTTTATTCAAAGAATCCTTCTTGCCCGCTTGTGAAAACAAGCCGAATGATTCCATTTGTCCTGATTTCATCAACTCAATGGTGAGTGACTTCGTTTGTTTGTTTGTTTTCTTAATGACTATGTGTCTGTCGCGGATTTTCCCATTCAAAAACCCCATAGGCGGAGCTAGCCGTGGCTAGCAGTGCTAAGTCCTGATGAGTGAATTTATACCTTAAATAGCGAGATGTGTTTGTTGAGGTGTCTGCCGAATGTTAGAGAAATACAGATACTGCTGATTGAATACGTTGGTTTATGTAGTTTAGCCCGTTTTTCATGAATTTTCTCTACTTTTCATTAAATTATTATGGCGTTTTAAGGAAGTTTGGTCTGACTGGGTTTGATGGGACATATCAGTGGATTTGACTTTATTTTGTTGTTAATTCACTTCATTAGTTGAACTGATTGTCATGACTTGCTTGGTTAGTGGTTGTTGTCTGAATTGTTACATTAATTATCTGACTGTATTAGTTAGAGATGGATTTATTTGTTTGTGGTGTCAGTAGAATGCTGATTGTGAAAGTAATGTTTTTGACTTTGCCAGGTTGTTTTTTCCTTGAAACTCTTACAACTTCTGTTGTGACCACATTGTGGTTGTTTTTTAATTTTTATTTGTATCTAATTATATTGATATTATTCTAAGGTCTCCTTATGAAGACTTTATGATTTCTTTACTGTTTGATGTGTAGAATTAGACCTAACAGCTCCACATTTCTAGAGAACTGGTGGTAGGGATTTTTACCAGCAAAATATTTAGTCAGATGAAAATATTTTACTTCATTCCTGCTCTAGTGATGAGATGTGGGGTTTTGCTCATCTGAAAACTGACTTGCAAAAATGCGCCCCACCAAAAAAACATCACCAGCCACCACTGCTCACAAGGCATTGATTTACACTAGAGAACACTGCAAATGTATTAAATAAATGAGTAAACTACACCTTTAAGGTCTTGTTGCTTTGAGTGGATGTGTGGCTCATTGGTCTGTGACAACAGCCTGCATCCATGATTTTACTGTTATACGACATTAAATATAAACAAACGAAGAAAATCTCTTTAGTTACTAAAACATCAGAACTATAATAGTACTTGTGTACAAAGTAGATGCTCATCTCACAACAGAGTAACTCAAGCCAGCATTTTTCCTTCATATTTAAGGTTCAAATGAAACAGATTAAATCTAAAATAGTAGTTCTTTTTTCTGTTTTTTGTTCTTTTTTCAGTTTTTTGTTTTGTTTTTTTTGTTCTTTTTGTGTCTTTGTTCTTTTTTGTGTGTTTTTTGTTCTTTTTGTGTGTTTTTTGTTCTTTTTTGTGTTTTTTTCCCCTTTTTGTGTCTTTGTTCTTTTTTGTGTGTTTTTTGTTCTTTTTGTGTTTTTGTTCTTTTTGTGTTTTTTGTTATTTTTTGTTTTGTTGTTCTTTTTTGTTCTTTTTGTTTTTTGTTTTTCTTTCTTTCTGTGTCATTCATCAGTAGCTACTTTGAATGAGGACAAACGGAAGCGAGCGCTCACTCTGACCATTTTTCACTGAAATATTTTTGAAATTTGTTATTTCTGCATGCAGTCGCGTTTGGGGGGGCAGTCATGGAATTTGGGGGGGCAATGCCCCCCCCTTGCCCATGCCTACATCCGGCCTCGCCATACACTCTGAAACATGTTGACTCCTACAACCACAAACACCTGGAGTTTTTGCTGTAACATGATGTCATTTAAGGAATCTGAGTTTTAATGAGTACATGTTTGTTTTACTTAACAAAAAAGCAGGAAATGGTAGAACTGATGTAACTAACAGATCGCTTTAACAACCAAGCTGTATTTAAAGAAAATGAAAGAAGATGATTCTGAATTAATTACAAAAACTTCTAGATGATCTGAATAAAATCAAATGTTAACTCATCTTTAAAATCTGATCGTCCTTACAGACATGAGACACATGGATGAAGTATTAAAGTTTGAGTTAATCTGAATTGTTAATGTGAGGTGCAGATAAATTAGCATCAGTTCAACAACATGACTTCAGTCAGAAAGAAGAAGAGAAACTTCATTTCATCTTAGTTTTCATGGACGAGTTTCAGAAAATATAATTAGATTCAATGATTCTGGTTTTGAGGGATCCAGAATTTAGATTCTGCTCCAGCCTGTTGATGTCGATTTATCTCAAACTATAAATAACTGAAGGCTTATTGGTTCAAACCAGTTTCTGATTAGCTCTAAAATGATGATTCTGGAAGTCAAAACTTCCACCTGTAAGATCTGAATGTTTCCAGCATCAGTTAACCATTAGTGGTGGTGAGTTCATGAACCAGGAAAAATGTAGGATTCTTATTGTCTGCTTGGCCATGGTGCATTCATGGACAGGAAAACTAATGGATGTTTGAGTGTCAGATTGTCTGATTCTGATCAGCAGACGATGTTTTGGTGCTTCTGTAGACAAAATGTGATTTGATAACTCCATCTGTGTGGATGGTTGGAGGTGTCTTTGTGTCAGTTAGACACAGGAGTCTTTGAACGTGGATCAGGAACACAGACTGCTGGAGTTTGGTTTGGTCCCCCGTCTCCACCTGGCTCACATCAATAAACCAAAGAACTAAACATTTGACCAAATCATTCTTTTTTAAATAAATAAGATCCAAGATAAAGTTATTCTACAAATTAGTTGAAAAGATGAATATCTCCTTAAGTTTGCATTTGTTGTTTTAATGTTTGGTAAACAAACTAGAAGAGTTCAAAAAGCTGCTCTTTGCCATGTTCTGCTGCTATTTGAGCTCATTTCATTGGATTACTGTGCAGCCAGAGTCAACCAGAGCACTGAGGGTGAACTGACTTCATGCATCAGATGTGCTTTACCGTGATGCTCCATGAAGATGAGCTCCTTTCACACTTTCTTCCAGACCAGCCATTTGATCCCAAACCCCCAAAACTCCTGTCATCAGGCCGATGGTGACGTCATGGATTCTGTCTGTCAGTCCAGAACTGAACAGGTTTTGATTTCATCTTGTTGGACCATGTTGTGCTTTAGGTTCACAGTTTAGGAACACAAAACAAGTTGATTATTTTCACCCTGTGTGAGCAGAAATAAAGTTGGATGTTTGTGGCCACTAGGTGGCAGCATTTAGCTCCAAGTGGCTTCATGTGACTTGCTGTTTTAAAATGACATCAGTTTGATTTCCTCTCCAGTCAAAGCTGAAAGTGTTCTGAATCAACCATTAACATGAATCAGGGTTCTGTTGTTCAGACTCGTGATATTAAATAATAAGTGAGTTTTTAGGATTCATCATTGGACCAACACTAAACTGGTCCACAGGTTTTAGGAGAAAAAAAAAGCTCTAAGATTTATCAATGAATCCAAAATGTTGCAATCCAACAAATCAAATCATTCAATGACTGACTTTTACATTTGACATTTTAGTAGAGCTTTGACCAGCTGATGATCAACTCCTTCAAGATGTTTGTCTGACGCTAGAGTCAACATCCAGTCCAAGAAGTGGTGGCGGCCATGCTTTAGCTGGGCCCAGAACAGCGTCATGGTGATCAGCTGGTACACAAGGCTGCATGCTATTTAGCCGTTTCACAATCGAGTTTGTGAGGTTTGACTCAAAGTCGTCGCTAGTGCTCAAACAGTGGTGATATCCAGACCAACATCACAAACTCAAGTGTGATATTGCTTTTACAGATCATTCTACATATGAGGCATGACACTGTAGAAAGGGTGCTATTGATGATTCATCAACAGCATCACATGCAAACAAAAACATGGCACATTCACGCATCTATCATGCTTGTTTTGTCATTGATTTAGGTCCTGGAAAAGAGGACTGGTAGCCCAGACCCTTCTCCAGCGCCATGGAAAAAAGCCAAGTAGGCAAGGCAGAAGATCTTCAGTGGTAGTGGTGATAACTGATGCCACCAAACCACTGACCCTGCAACACTGGTAGCAGGTACAGGCGATGCAAGAACTGTGGTGGACGCACACCATTTGCATGTGGAAAGTGTGATGTGCTTCATGTGGAGTACTTCAACAAGTACCACACTGATGCATAACAGATGATGGAATGGGAAGAAATATGTCTTATACATATATATGCTTTTAGAGGTTCAAAGAAAAAAATGTCTGTTGAGGTTTTGAATATAAAAAATTGGGAATAAAGTAGAAGAGAGGCATTCATCTCATAGAGTCGTTCAAAAAAACTGGCTCTTTTATGTTTGTTTGTTTTTGTTTTTTTTTTTTTTTTTGCTATATTTTGAAAATGAAATATCACGCTGAACTTTAGGGACACTGTTTTTTGTGACACCTACGTGTGCGTCGCTAATTAGCTTCCCCGATAGAACTGATGTCTGTGGAACTGATGGGTTCACGTTGCTATGCTCGCTGATGTTGCTTTAAATAAAGATCATAACATGCCTCATAGGGTGAAACTTAATTGTATGGAAGTCGATTTGGGTAAAAGCAACAAATAAATGAATAAACATAAAGAGCAAGTGTCGTTGAATATCGCCTCCTGGCCTTAAAACGTCACAGTTAATACAAAAAAATGAACGGTTCTTTACAAGGACTCGGTTCTCCTCGTTCAAAGTGAAGAGAAGTTCAAAAGATTCGACTCGTTCATGAACGTCACATCGCTAGAGTAAAGAAACCAGTTCAAATTGTTTCTTGTTTTGAATTTTATACACCTGAGGCTGCACCTTTCTGCAATTATTTATTATGAATATATTGTTATTTTGTTATTACTATTGTTTCTTTTATTATTAATAGGTGACATTTGACCTACTGACAAGCTGTGTGACTTAAAAATGCTATTTTATTCACACAAAAATATAAAATGGAATAAATAAATAAATAACATTTTTCAGAGGGACTCACTCAACTGATAAATGATATGCCTTACAACTCTGAAGAACATGTGGGCTCGAACGGGTTAATTGGCATTTTGAAATAAATAGTGGCGCTTTATAAATAAATTGAATTGTGTTTAATGTAACCCTGCACTGTAAAAAACACATTTTTGTAAAGTGAAATAAATTAAAATGGAAAAAAAAAACTCGCAAAATATAACTTTAACCTGTAAACCGGTGCAAATTTTAAGTTTCAGCCATGTTGTTGGGGGCTAAGAACATCTTCCTTTTTTAAAATTTTACATTTTTCAATAGTTTTTTATTTTACTTTTTAAAGTATCTTTTAAACTAAAAAAAAATACAACTTTTCTTAAAGAATTCAAACTTTTTTTTGTAAAAGTTTCAATCTTAGACTGCAAATCAAAACGTAAATCATGCACAGCTGATCAATATGGTCATATATCCTCTAAGAATTAACAGCTTATTTTTAGTTCTTTTAATTATCAAACTCGTGTCAGAAACTGCTCCTCCAGCGTTAGAAATCAGTCATTTTGTACTCCTACCTGTCCACCTGTCCATTTCCACCTCCAATTGGAGACCCCGCTCAGCCAATCAGCTTCCAGCTCGCGCTCTTGTGAAACCAATGAGGGCGCGGCTTCCGTCCGGCAGCCCGAGGGGACGTCGGGATAAAAACTTAGCCCTGCTGGGTGGAAAAGTTTCGGGAAGAGCAGGAGAGCGGAGGGAGGGGGCAAGAGAGAGAGGAGTGTAGTCGTCCGACAGCGAGCATGACCGACACCGAGGCGCAGAGCGCTCCTCCACCGGCTCCGGTAACGGCTCCGGTGGAAAACAAACCTCAGCCGGAGAGGAAAGTCATAGGTGGGTGGAGAGGCTTCACGGCAGCCCGGTTAGGGAGTTTAATTTACTCTGCGGGGTCACAGATGGGGGGATGAGGTCGGCAGATTGCTGTTTGTTTCGGTCTTTGACTCTCGGAGTCACTGGTGAGGTGAAATGACTCGACATGATTCAATAAACCGTCACGCGCGCTGCACATTTAACGGTGGGTTCGTAAAAACGAGGTTAAATATACACAGTTCCACTTTTATTTGGACTTTTAAATGATAATTCTGTACTTACTAAATTAAGATACAATTTTTTTAAAATAAAATTAAAGGTTGAATTTTATTACAGTTTAGTGGCAATTAAAAATGGAGTAAAGGGCGATATTATCAGCGCGTGGAAGCTTATTAACCTGAAGGTGAGAGCACGTGACCTGATTTCTTTGCCCCCCTCTATCAGTTGTGGCGTGCTCAAAATGCGCACGCGCCCTCACAGCTGCAAATAATTTAATGAGATTCAAATGGACCAATTAAAGACGTAGTTGAACCTCCACCTCTTGTCCTGGGGAATAATCGGACATATTTTATGTATTTTAAGTGTAATTTATGACGTTTAAACGGGTTCTAGTGCTGCCTAGGATCTCTTCTTTCTCCTCGTGACCTAAAGCAGAGCTGGTTTCAAAGTCTCACTGTTAATGATTGATGTTTTGAAGCCATTTATCCAAGCAAGATAACGTGTCCCTGTGATGGCTGGATAGCCATCTTATGTGGGAAAGTTACTGTAAAATCTTCATTAATGTGTTCTTGTTGCAGCCACAGCGGTCCAAGGGACGGTGAAGTGGTTTAACGTGCGTAATGGCTATGGCTTCATAAATAGGTATTTAATTTGCAGTGGTTTTATGCATCAAGCTCAAACCTTCATCTGTAATCGCTAAGCTGTTGTTTCTTACAGGAATGACACTAAAGAAGATGTGTTTGTTCATCAGGTAGGGTGACAGTTTTCGTTCTGTTGAGGTTTAGTAATCTGCAGCTTTTTAACAATAAACTTGTTTTCCTCAGACTGCCATCAGGAAGAACAATCCTAGGAAGTTTCTCCGCAGTGTTGGGGATGGAGAGGTTGTAGAGTTTGACGTCGTCGAAGCGGCAAAGGTGAGAGGAAGAAATTATGAATTTGAAAAAAGAAACGAGTGTTCCAGATTATTATAGTGGTTTTGTGGGGAACCCACCAGGGCTCGGAGGCGGCTAACGTGACTGGTCCAGGTGGCGTTCCAGTCAAAGGCAGCCGCTACGCTCCCAACAAGCGGCGTTTCCGTAGACGGTTCTTCCCCCGCAGCCCTCGCCCCGGTGACCAGAGCGTGCCGGTCGATGGCCAAGTCGCTGCTACGGGGTCTGAGACGGACAGATCTGGAGAAAATATCTTGGGCAGGCCTCAGCCACGAAGTCGCAGGCCACGAAGACCACGACAGGAGCCACAAGATGTAGGCTGAAGCTCAAACTTTTTATAGTTACATTGTGGGTCGTTTCCAAACCAATGAAGTTTTATTTTGTGGCCTTAAATTCTCAGGGTGAAGTCGTAGATCAAAAAGATGGCGTTGCAGATGGCAACGACCAACAGCAGCGACCACCGCGGCGCAGATTCTGGCGTCCATACCGCAGGTAATCTGACATAACTGCTAAAATCAAATCAAATCTCAAAGCATTTTCACATTTCTATTCCAAACCCCTGAGATCCAGCTTTAAGGTTTTTATTTCCTTAAACGCAGACCATTCCGCCCTCGCCCGCCTCCTGATGAGGCTGCAGGAGATCAGAAGCCACCTGCTCCAACAGAGACAAAGGAGCAGGCTTGTGAGGAGGATCAGGGGGAGGTGAAGCAGGTGGAGGCTCCTGACAGCCCCCAGACCAACGGAGAAGCAACCGAGGACCAAGGCCAGAAGCAACGCCGGCCGTCACGACGACGCAGGCAAAGAACCTCCGAGTCCTCCACTTCAAAAGCAAGTGATTTTATCATTTTTGTCAAACAAATGAACCAACTGCATGGTCCTTTTTATCAAACTATTAGTCTAGTGCAGAATAGTTGCACAAACATTTCTAATGAAATGTTAAAGGATGCCAATGAAATGTCCCACTAAAAGATGAATCTGTGTCTCACATAAGGTCCTGTTCCATCAAAATACTTAGTTTTTCCCAGAGAAGTTGGAAAATGCAGAGCTACTAAAACAAGCTGCCACCTTGTGCCAGATTCTAGAAATTACATTTTTGTTTGTCTCTTTCTAACCACATCTGTTTTGATGCACAAAGATAAACCCACTCTGTGACCTGTTTAAACATTTTATGTGGTGTTGGTCTGAGCCACAGGGTTTGGTTTTCTCATGTCCCATTGTTTGTGGTGAAATGTTTGTATTTTGCAAAAAAAAAAATTTCCCTCTTAAGAGCTACAGGGGTTGAAAACGGACACTAAAATTGCTAATAGAATGGTATAAAGGTTGCTTTAAAGCATCAACTGATGGACGGTATGATCCTGGACTGAGCGCTGATTGTTCATTTACAATAATGGAGCATTTTGAGTGTTAATCAGCAATCAGTGTTAAGTGGTCTTCAGCTGTAAATAACTTCTGTTTTTTCCTTTTTTTTAAAATGAAGAATGATACAGAGAAGTCTGCGTCAGACCCTGGTACCCCGCCTCAGACCTCAAAACCAACAGAGTTGAAACCTACATCAAAATCTCCAAAGTCTTCTCCTAAAATCTCCCCCAAAACACCAAAATCACCTGAGGTAAAGTGTTGTTTTTCCTCATGTCTGGTTGTGCTGACCTAGATCCTAACGGTTTCGATTCCCTCGGCAGGCAGCTGCTCCAGCAGCACCAGAACCAGCAGAGTGACTTGAAGCGGCTGGTCACGTGACCCCAGGCGGGCGGTGGGACCCCTCACTGGAGTTGAGCCACCCTGGTTTTAGCAGGGTGTGTGATAAAGGACGGTTTGGGGTTAGGCGCCATGCGACCCGCTGGCTGTCGCTGAAGGCCTTGTGACGGACATTAGAAGGGTTAAAGGTGGAGCGATGGCATTAAAGGGATATGGAAAGAATTTTTATGAAGTCTTTAAGGACATTTCTTATGTTTGGACTAAAAATTTGCTTTGTCTCAAACTGGAAACCCAGGATTTCAAACCAGTCTAATTCTTGTTTACCTTCATTGTTTTTGCTTTTTCGATCCCTGTGCCTCCTATTTGCTTTTGTTTTGTGGGTCCTGCGGTTGTTGGGCTGAACCTCCGTCACAACACATGCATTGCTCTCCCCTCCCTGCACTCCCCCATCTTCATGTTACCCCTCTGACTCCCGTCTCTCCCCATGATGTCGTTTTCTGTCCAGACGTGATGTTTTTGAGGCGTGGGGTAGAGTTTAAAGGGTACACTGGAGGGTGTGTGTGTGTGTTTAGAAAATTAGAAATCTTAAAAAAACATCTGCTTGGTGGTCCTATAATTTAAACCCCTGTAAAAGGAATATTTTCTTTACTTAACCAGATGGGGTACGTCGGGTAGTTTAGAGGAACCACTCTTTGTTTTTTAAATTTAGCTTTTTAATTTGGTTTGAGGGGAAACTCGAGCAGTTTGTGGTGCATGACGTTTAGTCCCGTTACCACCTGAATCAGTCCTGTTCTACACTTCATCTCCTCAGCTTTCAACGGATTGATAAGCTTCATTTCCTGAGTTATATTTGTGCTTTATTTTGGAGGGGATTATGTGCAATGTCAGTACTTAATACTGGATAATAAATCATATTTGCAAATCTCATGAATTTGTCCTTTTTTTGTTTTTTCTTTGACTAGATGTGGCTTCGATCATTTTAAATGTTTTGATGCTGAACGTTTATTCCGTTCAGTTTCAGTAAAATGATTTCCAGCTCTTTGATAACCACAGCACCAGCTCCACTTAATCTGTTACTCTCATCTACATGAGGACAGGTGGCACAAACGGGATGCCGATTACAAAATAAACCATATGGATTTGTAAACATTTGATCTATAACCTTGAGTAGAACCTGATTCAAGATGGCTGCCAAAATTTATTGACATAAGAAAACATAAATGGCAATAACTCGATCATATTTAGATATTCAGCTCAAATTTGGTGTCTCCATCACGTGCTCTGAGCTACACAATGCACAAGACTACTGTAGTTACCGAAACCTGTCAAGAACCACTGGATGGATGTTCAACTCTCAAATCATTTGATCTACAACTGATTATGAAGTCAACCCAATAAAGAGATGATCAACCATGACTATACCTGAGTCAGTTTTACAGATTGTGAGTTAAAGTTTCACGTGGTTGCATCAGTCATTCATAAAATGCCAAAAGATCTTAAACTGCTCGAAACTTTGATTTTCAAGATTTGGTCAAAACAATTCTAGCTCCATCAGTTCTAATATTAGTTTAAAGCTCTAGCATGACAAAGACGGCTCAGCCTTTAATTACAGCGAGTATTAGACCCTAGGGGTGATGGTCAATATGAAATGAATTACTGCTTAGCCTCTTGAATATGTTGGTTTTTCCCATCTTCTAATGTAGGGGTGTCAAATTCCAGTCCTAGAGGGTCCTCCTGGACTGGAGTCTGACATGTGTTCTAGTGTGTTCCCATCTCAGTTGAAACCTTCAGTACCTGTACCTCCAAACATCTGTGGATATGTCCTTGTTCATAAAGTGCAGGAATTTCTCCATCTTCCTTGGTGAATACTGCAGCTGGAATAAAATCCCCTCACACTGCAGTCAATGCCACAACAGTCCACTTTAAAAAAATAAAACTAAAGCAGTCAGTCTCATACAGTTGTTGAGGCTAAATTTAAAACCACTCATATAAACTGCTGTGAACCAGCCAAGGACAATTGCGAAACAACCAAATGGTCACACACCCCTAACACTGCTTTGGCACCACAATCCACATGGATACATTAATAGATCTCAACACATATCAGTAGAGTTTGTGTATAAAGTTCATCTCAACTCATCAGCTGAGATTTAATTTAAATGGGACTTCAGTTGATGCCATCTTCCCCCAAGTAGTCGAGCTCTGTGCTGGGCTTCTCCAAGTCTAAATCCATGTCCATGTCCATCATCCCTCCTGGTGAGTGCTGATTAAAGTTGGCTGAAATCTGGTCAAAGGTCTTTCCCCGGGTCTCTGGCACCCGGAAGAACGTGAAAATGAGGAAGAAAAGAAGGAGTACCGCGAAGATCAGGAAGACGTATGGCCCACACAGATCCTGGGAAGGAGAGGAGAACGTTTAGGAGCCTCCTTCATGTTGTCCAACAGGTTCTATTGAAGCGCTTTTTAAAAATTCTACAGGTCTGACAGTAATCAGATTTGGGTGTAGCTAGTGGAACTGAATCCTTCTTTCAAAAATGTAGTTACAACGGGGCAATTACGTTTTCACATAGTGGCCAAGTTGGTTTGCATAGCTTTTGTCCTTCAATAAATGAAATCATTTAAAAACTATTTACTCAGGTGATCTTTGTCTGATATTTAAATGTATTTGATGATCTGAAACATGGGGACAAACACTTTTTTGCAGCACTGTAAACTTTTTAAATATGTTTTGTTGATCAGCTCCTTGGGGGATGAAGCTACTCACAGCAACATACTGAAAGCCCATGCCAATGATGAAGTTGGCGGTCCAGTTGGAACAGCCCGCCACAGCCATGGCAGCTGGTCTCGGACCTTGAGAAAACAGCTCAGCTACAAAGAACCAGGGAATGGGACCTGGGCCCACCTCAAAGAAGGCCACAAAGCCAAAGATAGCTAGCATGCTGATGTAGCTCATCCAAGGAACGCTGTCCTGTCAAGTGGAAGAAAAGAGGAGTTTAGGCTGGTAACACTAGCACTTAAAATATTCAGACAAGTTGGAACTTTGATTCACTCACCAGTAAAGCCAGTGCTATGGTCATAATGACGGCACAAATGCACATTCCTCCCAGTCCCAACATGTGAAGCGTCCGCCGACCCATCCTCTCCACGAGGAAAAGCTGTCCCAGGGAAAACAGAGGGGAGTTTTTAACCTTAGCTGCTAACTGGGACCATATTTTACATCAGCTAGCTCATCACTGATTTAGTGGAAAAGTCTTTGTCAACACAGAAATTAGGATTTACACATATGCTAACATCTCTGTGACGTTAATGACAAAAAGGTGCCAGCTAGCATGTTGGCAACAGCTCAATTTTAATTATATTAGGATGCTAGTATTTGATAATTAGCATCAAATGATAATTAAAGCCACTATTCTAAAACTTGCTGACAAAATAAGAAGTCACCTATATGATTTTATAGTGTTTTTAGAAAGACCTTTTAACAAAAAGTTGAATAACTTGAGGTTTTAGCTTGATTTATGACAATTTTCCCTTTCTACAATCCAAGTTTAACATTAGTGAGCTAGTAATTGCTAAGTGTGAAAACAGCAAGTCAAACATGCAATTTAAATCAAATTTTGCCCAAACATTGTACCGGTAGTTTAAAATGACAAATATCAGCTATAAGGTGATATTAAATAATTTATAATTTTCTATGGAAATATTAGAAACAATATTTAACATTTTCCTCACTCCACAATTAGCATATTTAGTCAGCTAGTGCTTGCTAATTAGCACCTTAATAATAGTCACATTAGTTTTTCAAACATGTGGAAATAAAATAAATTATTAAACATAATTTCAAATCAAATATAGGCACCAATACAGACATTCGAGTTTTTTAAACTTTGTTTTCAAGATGCCATTTGGCAAGGAAAAAAAACAGAGGAAACATTTTATTTAATTTTTATTTTTTTGAAAAGTAGGCCTGCTAGCATATTTGTAGAATTATTTTTTTACCAGTATCCATAACCCAAGGTCAACTTTTATTATTGTATTTGCTAATTAGCATCCAATGACAACTACAGCTAATGCTAAAGAAAACAAAGCATCTGTTAGTTTGTGCCATAAAACAGCTAAGGGTTAGAAACATGTGGTCTTAAAACAATAAGCTAAATAAGAGCTAACACAAGAGATTTTACAGGCCTTTGTTTTTAATGGACATCAAATTAAATGTACTGGAGAATATTTACTTGAATTCACTAAAGTCAGCTGATTTATGAAAGTAAATTTCCTTTTTGATCATTTCAATGAAACAGAAACTTCAAACACGGCACATTTGGAGAAAATGAGTATTTGATGAGCCAGCTCATGAAACGAGTTGACCAGCCAACTCTTATCTTATTTACTGTTTGATAGATAACAGAGTTAAACACTGAAAGAGACACACTTATTGATTCACTGCAGTACATAACAGGCCGGTAGAATTTATTGTCCTAAATCTGAAAATAATTTAACGCTGTAATGCTATATTCTCTTGTGAGGAAGCGGGAGAATATTAAAGTTAGATGCATGTTGTGATTCCTCACCGACACCACAGTGAAGGCACAGTTTACCACTCCTGCTCCTATAGTGGCATAGACTGGACTCTGGACTCCTGCTTTCATGAAGATACTGGTGGAGTAGTAGAAAATCTGCAGGAGGGGGTAAACAGATTTAGGTCAACATCACGCATCAATTTTGGGACATTATATTAGAATGTACTGATACCTCTTTAATTAAAAGATTATTCATAGTTGCATGTGAATAATTATTAAATATGCGTAACAGACTCACTGCATTGACCCCAGAGAGCTGCTGAGAGAGCTGCAGCATGATGGAGATGATGATGGGCTGGCGGTAAAGAGTGGAGCGGAAGAGCTCAGGGATGGACACCTTCCTCTCCATGTCCATCCTCCTCTTCTCCTCCTTCATCTCTGCCAGCATGTCGCCCACCTCCAGCCGGCCCGTTAACCTCCTCAGGCCTGTACTCAATATGAGAATTTAAGTTCACTAAAAGAAATCATGTTAAAAATCAAAAAGCATCACAAACGTGCATTTCACAGCAAACATTATAAAGAAAAAAACTAAATCATTAGAAATCATTTCAGAAGGTTCTTGGATAAATTGGACAAAATAGGGATAAAAATTGTAATACCAATTGTTTCATAATTGCTACACCTTTTTCTAGGAGCTCTACCTCTTTAATGGGATTAGTACGTTCCTCAAGAACCTGTTGCACTGAATGTCTTCTGCCCTCTGGTGGAGAATCTAGATATTACAGGTGGCAAGTACCAATTTTATTATTATTCAGCAAGTTGCTATATTATTTATTCCTATAGACCCTGTGCACGAGAAAATGCTAACTTCCGGGTTTGAGACCGGATGTACTGTCTTTCGTTTCCTGTAGCTGTATTTGACGGTGAATCCTTACTGCGAAGATGGACTACAGAATCATGTCCAAATTACAAAAAGGAAAGGATCGGGTTAAAAAATGGTTGTTGTATATCAGAGGTCGCGCTAGACTTTTTGGTTTTCCGTCATTTTGACTGATAGGGTTTAAAAAATCCAGTCATAATCTATTTTTATCCGTCACTTATTCATTTAAAAAATTATAATAATTACATTTTCAGTAGCATTATTACTCTAACACCGGGCCCATTTAGCACATAAATCCATAGGATTAGACTCTAAATTAGTCGATCAGCCAGTCATCCTATAGAAATTTCTAAAAACTCCGTTTGGAGTCGAGCGCCTCGCAGCGAGGTGCAGCTCTGTGCACTCCGCGGGACTCTGATTACAGAATATTAACGTTCATTATGAGATCATGAGAGACAGTGAGAGAGGGATGAGGGGTTCACATATTTTTCATTGAGATACTCGGGGGGAAAACCTGGCGATGCTGTTTAATGCAGACCTCCTCGCGTTTGGAGTCCAGTTCTATGTGCGCGCAGCGAGCAGATTTTTCATGTCAACAAGCCTCCACAGCCTATGAACGCTACTCTGAGAGCGCATTACAACAGGAAGTGTAGTTAATCCATGTCTGATCGCGCACTGAGCACCGGATTGCAAAGGGGCGTTTGAGCGGTTCGGGTCTGACACCTGATGGAGGACCAGTGTTCTTCTGCTGCAGAGCGCAGGACGTCTGGATCACAGGTGTGCGCTCAGCAGTACAGAACCTCAGTCTGGGCTGCAGGTATTGGTGGAGATGCTGCACTATTTCTGCATCCTTGGTTCGAATTATTAGAGGGGACAATTCAGTGATTTCCTATGACGGTATGGACGGGCAGGCTCGTGCGCAAACCTGTCAGAATGACCGGCGCCCTTCAGATCTTTCCGTCAAAGTAAAAAATTTTTAAAAAACGGTTAAATACGGGAAATGTCCGGTTAACGCGACCCCTACTATATATTAGGATTTACGATGGGGAAGGTTGTGAACAACTCATCTCTCTCTCTCATGAAATCATAATGAACGTTAATATTATACAGAGTCCCGCAAAGCGCACAGAGCTGTGCCTCAGCTGCTGCTGCGCTGCGCTCCACTCCGGAGAGTTTTTATTTCTATATGATGACTGGCTGATGGACTCATTTAGTGTCTAATCCTATGGATTTATGTGCTAAATGGGCCCGGTGTTAGATCAATCGAATAGGAACCGAGCGATCTGCAGCTTCTAAACAGGTTCTCCAAACCGCGACCGTCAGCGGAGGATTACACAGCATGTAAACAAACCGTAAAAAAGCCACAGCATATACACAAATAATTTACGTTGGTAAGGGTCTCAAACTGTAAGTATTGACAATGGGGAGGGTTGTGACTTACCTTCAAAATTAGATAAATCCTGCGAAATATAAAATGTGAAGCCTTTCTCTCGTTTGCTCTTTGGCGCAGGGGGAAAACTATCAACAAGTCGGTGAACATCATCAACAGAAATATTAGGCAAATGCCCTAGACGTCTAGAAAAATTTAAATCGTCGCTTAGTCCACTCATTTTGTCGACTTCTTCGGGAATACAAGACCGTAAATAGGGTGCGACCAGGCGAGAATATCAAACCGGAAATAAAACACTGGACAGGAGTCTTCCCACCGGAAGTAGCATATGCTAACGTGCACAGGGTCTATTACGCAAGTACCAGAAAAATCCTGTCCTATTAGCCCTTTTTAGCACTGGCACTATATTTACAATGTTAACCCTCAAACTGGCAATATTCTTGACCTGTTTTTTTAATTAATCCTTAAAGAGGGAGTGATAATACCTCTCTTAGCAAGGTGCTCCTGAGAACGGACGATGTAGAGGAACCGGGGGCTCTCAGGGCAGAAGGGCAGCAGACCCATCTGGAGTACAGTCGGAACAACTGTTAAACCCAACAGGATGGGCCACAAGTCCTCACTGCCAAGCAGAGACTCCAGACCGAGAATCTGCATGAAGAGGGAAACGTATTCATCAACAGAACATTTATAAATATGATCTACAGTACAACGATCATATCACAAAACAATATGACAGAGGAGGAGAAAGACTAAAGGACACAACACAAAGTGACCTAAGGCTTACTTTACTGCCTTACAATCGAGGTCACACAAGTCATTGTTTTGCAAGTTACAAGTTAGTCTCAAGTCTTTCCATTTAAGTCCAAAATCAACAACAAGACATGTTAGTCAAGTACCAAGACAGTCCATAGTCAAGTCAACTACCATAACCTGCACGTCAAGTACCAAGAAAAGGAAGTTCCAAGTCAAGTACTATTAACATACAAGTTCCAAATCAAGTATCAAGACATACGATTCCCAAGTCATGTCAACTACCATAACCTGCAAGTCCGGAGTCAAGTACCAAGAAATGCAAGTTCCAAATCAAGTACTTTAACATACATATCCCAAATCAAGTCAAGGATTGAAGCATATAAGTCTTAATTTATGTCAAGTACCATAACATACAAGTCCCAATTCAAATCAAGTAACAAGACATGCAAGTTCTGAGACAAGTACCAAGATATGCAAGTCCCAAGTCAAGTCATGTATCATAACATGCAAGTCCCAAGTCAAGAATCATAACATGCAAGTCCCAAGTCAAGAATCATAACATGCAAGTCCCAAGTCAAGAATCATAACATGCAAGTCCTAAGTCAAGAATCATAGCATGCAAGTCCCAAGTCAAATTAAGTCCCAAAACATGCACATGGTCCCTATTAGTGTCTCTATTCAAGTTAGGAACCAAAACATGCAAGTCCTGAGTCAAATCAAGTATCAATAAATGCAAGTCTGACGTCAAGTCAGTTACAGAGACATGCAAGTCCAAAGTCAAGTCAAGATGCAATACATGCAAGTCTTGATCCAAGTCAAGTTTCAAGACATACACGTGTCACATCAAGTCCCACATCATGTAAATCTTGAGTGAAGTTCAAATATCGAGACATGCAAGTCTTGAGTCTAGTCCAAGTTTTAAACAAGTCCTTTGATCAAATTATTAATTTAACTACACATCAATAAGAAATAATGTTCAGAAATGATGATTGCTTCTTTAATAGAACAAGCAGTAATGCAAATTAACTTCATTAGAAACAACCGTGTGCTGATGTTTTAATTCTCAGTAAAGGGTTAGGGTTAGGCCTGGCTAAGGCATCATGTTCAACATGCTCAAGTCCAAGTGAGTCATGGGTCATTAGGGTTAAAGTCGAGTCCCAAGTGTTTTGCGATTTTGTCAAGTTGAGTCTGAAGTCACCAAAAATTGAGACTCAAGTCCAAGTCATGTGACTTGAATCCACACCTCAGCTAACCATACCTGTGCTATGAGGATCCCAGTGACTATAGCCAGCTGGTGCAGCGTCCCAAGTGCACCTCGAAGACTCGTAGGTGCTATCTCACCTACATACATCGGTGTCAGGCCAGACGCAAGTCCTGTGGTAGAGAAACATATGAAAGACACCCAGCATGAAGGAGGAGAATACACGTGAAACAGCTTTAATCAGAAAACCAGTGAGAAAGGAGTGGACGGCTCACCACAGTAAGCACCGATGACAAAACGCCCCAGGATCATCATCTCAAAGGAGCGACAGAGTTTGGACATTCCCATCAGACTTCCAGCGACAAAGGCAAACAAGTTGTTTGCCAGCATGGCTTTCCTCCTGTAAGGAACACAGAGCAGCTGGAATGATGCTCAGTGTGAATCAGACATCAACTAACCACTAGAGGGCAGTGTCACACAGACATTCAGTCCCTTAAAGCTTCAGTCATTAAAATGATGTTTTTATTTTAATTTCTAAAAATATTTATTAGTTATTTAGTTGACTTTTTTAAATGTCTATTTTTAATTTTTTTAATTTTTAAGTCAGTTCACTTTACTTTTGAAAAGTGTTGTAATTTCTAACTTTTAAAAGTCTATTGTTTTATTTTTTCAAATGCATTTTAATTATTTTATTTACTTTAGTCAACATCTGTCCTTTAAAAATAGCTTTTAAATTAGCAATTTTTTCTTTTATATTTGGTTTTTTTTTTTGTTATTTAGTAAATATTTGTACATTTTAACTTTACACTTTCTGATGTATTTATTTTATATACTTTAACTCAGTTTCTTAACATTTGTACTTTTTATTTGTAAAGAAAAATCTTTACTTTCTTTCTTTACATTTTAAAACGTTTTTGTAAAGGTTTCGGAGTTAGGCTGCAAATCTCGCAAAACTTAGTGATCAAATATGGTCACTTGACTTATAAAGGTAAGGAACTGTGACCGCTAATGGAAACAATCCATGAAAATCAAGCTATGATAAAATGTTTAAATAAAGAATGACAGCATTGTTTTGAACTCACAAACAAAGATATAAGATCTCCTCAGGCATCAAATCTGACAGAAATGACCTCATCACAATCCCAAAATCTATAAATACGTCAATGTTTGATTTTATACTGTATTCAAGGTCCCGTTTATGAATTTAATCAGAATATTTTACATAGCAAAATCTCTATTAGTTTAAGCTTTCACTCAGAAACGAGGACATTTTAAATCTACATTAAAATATCTCAACACCGCTCTATTCTTGTATTTTTACTACAACTAGTTCACTAAAAGTATCACATGTGTATCCGTCCAAAATCACTCGTTCACAAATCCAGACTTTGGAATTTCATGTCAAGGACAACAGCGGGATCAACACCATAATAAAGGAATACTTTAGGAAACGTCTTGGATCATTGTAGTAATAAAGTTATACTAATAACACATCAAATAATGAATGTTTTTGAGATATTTAGAGAAAAATGTAACATTTACCAACACAAATAAATATAAAACGACTCAAACCAGTTGAATTTCTTTGCTCCATTCAGGTAAAACGTTTCCATTCACTACATTACTTTTGAATGTCAATTCAAATACTTCTCTTCTGCAGCTAATTATGATTAATAATCTAATTCTATTTTATGTGTTTGTCAAGAAAACATGAACATTTATTTGAATATGATTTGAATGATGTTTGGCACATTTGTAGGTTTATTGGATCTTCAGTGGACTTTCCACATGAACAGTGAACACTATACTTCCCGTGTTGGAGAACATTGACTCTACATTCGTTTCACAGAGGATTTTGGGATATTTTTAGTTAAATATACACCAGGGGCCAGCGGTTTTTGGAATGATTTGCTGCATTATGACTGCTGTTTTTTTCAGTCTAATTATGAGGATATTGTTTCAACGGTTTTTATAGACATTTTCATGAACAGTGACAGTTCTGTCAATGTGGATTTTTGTTTCTTCACCTGCCTCCAAGTTCTTAATAGGATTAAAGTCTGGGGAGTTTCCTGGTCATGGACACAAAATGTTATGTTTTGCTCCCTGATCCATGTTGTTATGATACTTTTTGGCATATGACGCTCCATCACGTTGTTCATCACCAAATTGCTCTTGGATTGTTGGGAGGAGTTCCTCTTGGAGGATGTTTAGGTATCAATCTTTATTCTGTTGACTCCCCTAGCTGAGAATCAACCCACTTTCTTCTGCTCATCCAGATCAGGGTCAAGGAGGCAGCATCCTGAGCAGTGAGACTGTCCTCTCTCTGGCCACCTCCACCAGCTCTTCCAGTGGAACCCTGAGAGTTCCCAGGCCAGCCTGGAGGTTTAACTCCTCCAGCATGTCCTGGGTTGACCCGGTGGCCTCCTGCCAGCAGAACATGCCCAGACACCTCCCCTTAAAGGCGTCCAGACCTTGACAATCAACCCCAACATGAGCAGTCTCAGGATTATTTACCGTTTACCTGACACGGTGTTCTGACCTTTTCTTCTCCAGATGCCCCAAACACTCAGAAAGGGGATTTTTCTGAGAAAATCACTTTCCTAAAGTCCTCATCAGTCCAGTCCCTGGACCTGTAGTAGAATATTATTCTGACCCTGGTGTTTTTCTTGGAGAGAAGTAGCCTCTTTGCTGCCCTTCTTGGGGGATTAATTTAATTTTCATGATGATGAAGGACTTTGTGATAATAACATATTTTCTCACGTACAGGTCTCGGTCGGTTCCTAGTTTGAACACAGACACATTTCTAGTAGATTTCTCTGCTTCTGTTTATTTCACCAACTAAACTAAGAGTCTCGTTTTTGAAGAAAGAAGACAACTGTGGTATGCTCTTTGACCTCAGAGGTCACAGCAGTTTGACCCTGTCTTTAGGAGGACCGAGTGGGACCCGACCCCCATCCCACACTCCTTCTGGACACAGAGACTCCATCAGAGTCTGTGAAGTCCACAATTCATTTTGTCTTAAGCAAGCAACTGACTCAATGTTAGGATCCGTATTCGATCCAATCACGAGGCGTTAACGTGTCATAGGTGCAAGTCAAAGCGAAGGAAATTATCTTATATGTTTGTAAAGATTTCTGCAAGTTTTGTGATGAAAACTATCCAGCTGTTGGGGTTTTGGTCCAATTAAATCTAGAAACAGGATCTGAGAATTTCACATTGAGAAATCAGGTTCAACAAAGCATAAAATGAAGACAGAGAACTGTAAAGCATGCAGCAGCTCTGATCCTCTCACCGCCCCAGCCATTCAGAGATGAACCCCACGCAGAAGGAGGAGAACATGCCCCCGATGGAGAAGATGGCTACAGACAGAGACCAGAGGGAGGTGAGGGTCCCTGTGGGGATGGGTTCTCCATACCGATGCACCCACGTTGCGTTGTAGTCTTCCTCAATAATCTGTATAAAGATCAACTCTTGTTACTGGTTCAGTTAATCAGTCGTAAGCACTCTGGTAGCCTCTTTAAAGACCCGTCTGATAGAAGCACAGAGCTGCTAACAGTCTGCCGTTACAGCGAGAGGAAGTAGTCAAATGCTTTGCTAAGAATTGTCTTAGAACGCTATGCATGCAATGCTCAGGCCCTCATAAATCATTCTAGTGATTTACAACACATTTTTACACTTCGTGGCCACGCATGCCACCATACTGGAACACACGTGATTGCAATAGCAGCAGCAAAATTTATGTTCAAAGGACCAATAAATATCATGTGCCTCCATCTATATATAGTGTATAGAGACTGTACTGTATGGACTGGTGTCTATCCTACGGATGTGACGTCAACTGACACTGCTTACACTTTTACTTTTTTTAAACTTTTACACACCGTGTGTGTGTGTGTGTGTGTGTGTGTGTGTGTGTGTGTGTGTGTGTGTGTGTGTGTGTGTGTGTGTGTGTTACCTTCTGAGGTGCATTGATGACTCCGATGTTGTACCCAAACGTCAAAGATCCCAGAACAGCAGTGAAGACTGACAGGGCAAGGGTTCCAGTCACCGTCTGCAGCACCAATAAACAAGAAAACATAATTAATGCATTTGAATATGTTGATAGCACAGTGCTGACAATAGTTAAATTATGAATCTGTCCAATTACAAAAAAGACAGCACTCTACACAAGTCTTAAGTGAGCTCTTATCACATACATTTTTTACGAAGTCAGACTTTCGCATAATCTTTTAAATTGATCTTAGTTAAAAGTTCTTTAGTATGGAAACCAATTTCCACCACTTTGATGAAAAAAAGTAGATTTATAAGTCCTATTTATGGCTTAGCATCTCATAAAAAAAGACTTTGCAGTTATGATTTAGTTTCTTAAAAATATGAAAACTTTAGAGGTTATGAGATTAAATCTCAAAATTACAACTTGGTAGTAGGGATGTTCGATATTATCAGTCTACTTATGATATCTGCATTAAAATGTAATATCTGAAAATATTGGTATCGGTTTTTGTAATGACACACATAACTTTTACATACCATGCACATATTATACATTAAACTGTTCGGCTACTTCTCCTCTCTCCCAAAATGTCAAAATATAACTAATCTAATGTATAGTTTTTGAGATATTTCTATTTATTTGGCACACCTTGCATTAAATCCTGTGGCTTCAGCATTTCCCAGCCAACCTTGAATGCAACATCTATCAGCACACACTTGATGACATCATCAAACCACGTCATTACTTGCAGCATAACATGCGGCATGTAAGAGGACTCAACCTGTCTTTGGTTTGGATTATCTCAAAGTGTCTCCAGACAATAACATTTCCATTTGTAATGACTGAAGTGGAGGTTATGGGAGGAGGAAACAAGATGTCTCCTTTTTTGAAGAGGAATTGAAGCAGTTGTTATATTTTGTATAGACAATATTTAAAGTTTAAGTATGAATGATAGGAGGTATGGGATGTTGGTTACCTACAATGATTTTGTTTGTCTTTTTTTTAATGAGGGGTACCCCACTTATATCGGTACCGGAAATTAGGAGTTAGACAATATCGGATATCGGTCAAAAAGTCAATACCAAGCATCCCTACTTGGTATCTCACAAATATGAGACAAATCTACGAATTTAAATCAATGGTGGAAAGGGGCTTCCATACTTTAGACTTTAAAAAGCTCTTCTAAACATTTTTTTAATAGACTTTGTGTGCTTTTTCACATATTTTCAGTCCAGGACCTGACCATTTTTAATTCGTTTTTTGTTTGTTAAGAAACTTAACTGTTACTTGTGGATATTTAGGTAATAATTCAGATAACAGACAACTTAACAAGCAATTTTTAATTTTATCTTTAGCCAGTAACTAGCTAAAGTACTAGCTAGCTAGCTAGTAACTTACTAGCTAGCTAGCTAGTAACTTAGTACTTTAATATGAATATTTTTGTTCTCATTTAATTAGCTGAATCAGACACATAACAGACAACAAACAACCAATTTCAAATTAAAATTTTAGCTAGCAATATCGTAGCTAAGAAGTAACTGTTCACATTTTTAGTCAAATTTACCAAAAAATACTCATATAATAACACAGTGTTATTACCAATAAGATGATTTTTAGGAGCTGAAAACTGAAGGTAATCCATATCTCAGTAACGCATAATATGTTCTCATGGTCAAGAACTGGTCTGAAAATGAGGAAAAAAGCAGCCAAAGTCCAAAGAAAAACTTTGAAAACCTTAATCAACATCATTGTAAATGATTTTTTAAAAGAAAAATATGAAGACATTAGATGTGACTGAACTTTTTTACACAACACTGCTTCTGAGCGTACTGTTTAGTGTCGGGATGGACTTGAACAATAGTGTACTCTCACACTCTTGGCTAACATTAACTGTGTGTAACTGTGATCCTAATGAGAGGCAATCCCTTTAGCCGTCTATGACTATACTGGCTACCCGCCTGAACTTTAGCTACCCTCTGGTTTTTTCCCATCAGGCCGTGGGCACCTGTCTCCACAGTGACACATGGGATGACCTTGGGGAAATGAAGTCCACCAAGTTTAAATCTCTAGTTTCAAACTGACGTTACCCACCTTTAAAATGGCTACATTATGAAAATGTGTTTGACCTAAAAACAACTTTTCACTCTTTCATTCCCTCTTTACTCCAGGTTGATTTGGTACATTGATAAAATTTGATAAACCCTGCTGAAAAAACCAGCATAGACCAGCATATGCTGGTTCCAGCATATGTTGTGTTTTGGTGCTGGTATGCTGGTCCATAGTGATCCATTAGTTCAACCAGCATAGACCAGCATTGACCAGCATTGAATCATGTTGGTCTACCAGCTAAACCAGCATAGACCAGCAACAAACTAGCATAGACCAGCATTGACCAGCAAAGACCAGCAAACAAATCATGATGGTCTTGATTTATATGCTGGTCTATGCTGGTCTATATGCTGGTCTATGCTGGTTGAACTAATGGATCACTATGGACCAGCATACCAGCACCAAAACACAACATATGCTGGAACCAGCATATGCTGGTCTATGCTGGTTTTTTCAGCAGGGAACAGCAACTTGTTTACAGTCTTTTTATCTTTTTGTATGAATCATTTACCAAAGTTTGTTAAAAAGTCCAAGTGAGCCATGTCTTGACCTTGCCGTCTCTGGTTGATGCTGGTTAGTGTTCAAACAGAAGGGTGTGTGTTTGTGCGGGTCCTTGTGGAAAAGCATCAAAAGCAGCCAGTTACGCTTCATTAGCTCAGAGCTAACCACACACACAGACTGCTATCTGATTCATTTAGTACCAGGAACTAATCTGTGCCCGCCTGAGGCGACCTGTTGGGCCTGGCACGTCACAGCGCTGCGATATGATCTTGCTCAGTGTAATTATTAAAAAATAGAAAAAAGCTTTAGTCTAAATGGAATCCTTTTCCTTGTTATAAAGTAAGAGCTTTTTACAGTAGACTATATCTATAAACTCAGCTGTTTATAGTATATTGGGTCAGCTTCAGGGATTGTTGCCATGACAACATCGCAGATAAAAGTTGACTCTGTAGCTTTAGGTTCAGAGATGACTAAATTATCAACAATCAGATCAATATAACAATTAGAAATGGGATGGAAATCAGCACATGGTGGATAATAAAACTCTAAAACTGATCTCTGATCTGTAAACTCAAATATTTCAGAGCTCAAGGTCAGATCTGTCTCCTGTCCAGTGCAAAAACTGGTGATTTTCTTCCTTATTAATATGATCATGCGCAATATGAAGACTAAATAATATTTTAAAGACTTAATAGATTTGAATAATTTCTTCATTTCTGTAAATGTTACCAAATTTTTATTTCAGGCCATGAATATCTGCTCATATTTGCTGGATTTACTAGACATTTTCTTCCAGATTAGAGTGCTACAGCCTCGTGCGTAAAATGTTCCAGATTAAATCAGGTCTGATCTGACAGTAAAAGCTTTTATTTAGTAACTGTCACACTTTTATCTTTATATTACCTCCCCTCCGAGCTGCTGAAACCCGGCCGGCATGACTTTGACAGCTCCAGGTGGCAGATCGTGACAGATGCGTCTGGTGCCAAAAGGGGGACAGACGAAGTCCCGGATCGAACTGTGGAGGCTTCGGCGCCAGAAAGACGCGCAGATTTAATAAATCCCAAAGTGAAGGCCGGAGAGAGACGTCAGCTGTACAGCGGGGTGTCCTTTCCTTCTTCAAAGTTTAGTGTTGTCCCTCCGGATAGAGACACGCGCGCGCGCATACGTGCACGCCCTCCTGTGCGCGCGGGAGGGGACTGGGGAAGGGGCTGCAGCGCGAGCAGGAAGCGCTCTTGACCTTAAGCTGTGATTGGTTGGAGTGGGGAGCAAATGTTCAGGGAGAAACAGAAGTTCTGGATCTGGGTTTGGTTGCATAAAAACAAACTTTAACGATCAACAAAAAGTATGAGCTGAAAATGTAAAGAAAGCAACAATTATTTGGGGATTTAATTTATGAGATCTTTGACTTTTACTGTCTTTTTTTGGACAATTTAAAAAAATCATGTAAAGACAAATATATAATTTTTAATCTACAGCATGCAGGATCTGCACATTTTAACTTACAAATTTGGAGAAAAATTTTGATGTTTATAGTGTTTCTGCAGCATAGGCGGCTCCGGGGCGGGCGGGGGGGGGGGGGGGGGGGGTGGGGGGGGGTAGGGGGGGGAGCTAGGGGGTGCTATAGCTCCCCCTGGATTAGTCATTACACCCCCATAGCACCCCAAGAAGATATTAGAATTTTTAAAAATCCTAACTTGTGATTTTGGTAATATTTGACCCACAAAATTGTTTTATAATAAATATAAATTAAAAAGTCTTTCATAATGATCAATTATTGATAATTTAACAAATTGACACATAACATGTTAATGCAAGGGTATTAAAACCACAGCCACAGGTTGAGGGTTAACATACAGAGTAAGTAGAGGAAGATATGAATGATTGTGCTGATTGTAAACATGCAAAATTATTAAATCACATGGAATTTTTCAAATATTTGGTCAGGATTGAATGTGTTGTGGAGCAGAGGTCTCCACCGCTGCTCCTCAAGGCTCATTGTCCTGCAGATTTTTCCAGCTCCGACACCTGATTTAGATGAACAAGTCATGAACAGGTTTCTGCAGAACTACTGAGCAGGTCATTCAGTCATTTGAATCAGGTGTGTTGGAGCAGGGAAACCTCAAAAACCTGCAGGACAGTGGGCCTCGAGGGTTGTAGACCCTCTGTTGTAGAGAACAGATGGGTCACATGACCACTTATTTCAGCACCTTCAATAAAACGCTAAGCTCCCCCATAGCACCTGCTGAAAAAAAAATTCTGGAGCCACCACTGTTCTGCAGTAGACAGCTGTTTAGAGAAATGGAGCTAGCTCCGATGGGAATCAGTCATTTTTTTCACATCATTACTTTAGCATCACATTGACCCGTTTAGCATGTTCAGTTTTGCTACTTGTGTTTAAATGGAATGAACCGTAGACCCTGTTCCAACATGGTGTAAATAGCATGATGTGAATAACCATGTAATGCTGAGTAAAACTAAACAAAGACTTTAAATAGTCAGATTTTTATATTAGATGCATGATTTGTGAGGCTTGAAGATAAAAGTTTGTTTTTGAAACACGTTAGAGCATCTAGTAACTTATGGAGATCCATTTACATCTAAAGAAGGGGAAAGTTGGCAGCCATGAGGTTGTTTAGCTCCACCCATCACTGTGGTGGAGCTCAGAGGAGAGCTGCTGCTCCTACACAGCTGAGGTGGTTCAGACATCTGATTAGGATGTTCTCAGGCGTTCCTTCCCCTGAAGGTGTTCCAGGTCCCCCTGGGAGGAGACCCCTGGACGTACAGCTTGTCCTGTTCAATTAGATTAATGTGAATAGGACTTTGTCTTCAGTCAAATGGTTAATTACTTCTGAAAAGTTTTAAAAATTGTTCTGTGTGTCGAAGTTTTCTGTCTGATTTTTAAAAAAAACTGAGAACATTTAAACCCCAAACTACCCCTTTAAGTTCAGCACCATGAGTCAAAAACTTCTCATCTGCATCTAGGGGCTCGTCCTTGTCACGCGGGGTGACCATTGTCTCTCCTCCCAACAGCCTTAAATCCATTTCTATTTTAGATTGCATGCCAACGAGGTCACCCCACCCTCCCCGCCACTCCGATTGCTGTCTGTTATGCACAACAAAGCCTAATCCCCGGGCAACAGGTGCGGTCTAAAATTGGGCCGTGGTACCTGAGTTAGCAGCACGGTCACGGGAACGTTTGAGGAGGTGTGACCAAGGGGGTGTGTCAGTAGACAGCCTCCGTACTTCAGAAGAACTGCCAAAAAAGCTCAGTGGAAAGATATCTGCTCTTCAGACACACACACCCCTCCACCTCACACCACCCCCACCCTCAATGCTTGCGGTTCCCTTTTGCGAAACAGTGGGAGAACTTGACTCCCCTCATCCGAAGCCAGGGCCCCCAAGCCGAGTCATGTGTGACTCTGACTAAATGTAGAGAAACTTTACACCTTTGGTACGGCGTGAGTGGCGTGAGTGGCGTGTGTGTGTGTGTGTGTGTGTGTGTGTGTGTGTGTGTGTGTGTGTGTGTGTGTGTGTGTGTGTGTGTGTGTGTGTGTGTGTGTGTGTGTGTGTGTGTGTGTGTAACCAGAGGGGTTATATCACATGAGATAATACAGAGAACATTTACAGACAAAAAGGCGACATTTAACCTAAAACACACACACACACACACACACACACACACACACACACACACACACACACACACACCATGAGACTGTGGGTGGGGGTCAGCTGGTTCAGCATGGTGTTATCTGGTGATGGATGGGAGCTGTCAAACACTCATCCTGATTATAAACACACTGAACTCAGTGCTGAATGTTTGTGTTCAAGAAGTAACAATACAAACGTTAAAATATAATTTAATAGTAGATTCATTGTTTTATATTTTAAGTCCCATCTTTTTAGGCCAGAATAATGATATTTTATAATCTGGGCAACAGGCTAATCAATTGACCAATTGGTTAGTCAACCAGCAGACTAATCAGCTGATTGATCAGTTGAATTAACTTACCAACTAATTAAATGTCTCATCAATTAGCCAATGGATTTTTTTTTACCAACCAGTTAATTAACTGATTGATGACCTGACTAACAGATTAAATCAATGATTTGAAAAATCAATTACCGGTAATTGTTTGACCATTGACTAACCTTGACTGATTGACTAACCAATTAGTCAGGTGATTGATTAATATACCTTCTGAACAGCTAATTAATTAATCAATCAATAATTTAGACTGATTAAAGAGTTTTCTGACCAGTTAATTGACCAACCAATTAACAAACTGATTAATTAATTGATCAACCAATTAACTGACTGATCAATTAATTGACCAACTGATTAACTGGCTGATTACTTATTTGAATTGATCAGCCAGTTAAAAGGCTAGTTAACTGGTCAACCAACAGATTAAACAACCAGCTGATTATTCAGTGGATCAAACAGTCAACAAACAAAATAATTGGTTAATTGAACAATCATTTAATCATCTAACCATATCAGCTGATTTATGTATCAACCAATAAATCAGCTGAATTAAACAAACTGGTTACTGAATCAACTCGCCTGATTGATTAACTGACCAACCAATTAATTGACCAATACATTATTCAGCTGAGTGGTTAGTCAACCAACTAGTTAGTGTTGATGATTAATAAAAATGTGTTTTTATTAGATCAAAAAGATCCCCAGCCAAAAACAAAAATGGGAAAAAATAATATTTGATGATCTGTTATGAGCTTCCCTGATTTCTAAAGATATAGTCAGTCATAAAAACTATATTCTAATCCATGTAATACTGTGAAACAATTATTAAACTACACACAGCACTGGATTAACTCAGCATTATGCAACAATACAAAAATAAAAACAATGCCCTGCTAGACGTCGCTGTGTGTTCGCCCTGCCAGTCTGGAGCAGGTTCACAGATGACCCCCTGATGACCCCCTGGCTCCATCGACCAATCAAAGGTCAAACATCCAACAGACTCCTGATGTTGACCTCACAGCTGCTGTGCATTCAGAAAGAAGAACAGGCACTGAAAACGATTTGGATCAGTCTCCACTCGACTGTTCACGGTGAGTCATCAGGAGTGTAGTGAGACCGGTTCAGCATGGCTTCAGAGGCACCAACGAGGAAGAGGATTCACCTAAACACAGAGGTGACATCATCAGTCTGCATGGACAGATCATCAAATATCGATTAGCTGTGGCAGCCATCTTTGACTGGTTTGACTTCAGAGATATATACGATACAAAATGTCAAAATTTGATGGATGGTGACCTTTGACCTCCCCGCCCACTCCCCTGACCTTTGACCTGCCCCTCCCTCCCCCACTAATCTTCTGTTAGGGGTTACTTTCCACCATTTCTTCCATTATTCTACATCCAGGAGTCACTTTAAAAACTTCAAAGAAATAAATGTAGTGGGTCCTTCGCTTTTCTCTTCTTCAATTGTCTAAGCAAAACCTTTATTCTCATGAGAAACCCATCACCCCAATTTACCCCCCAATGTGCAGCAGGTCATAGGTCAATTTTTAAAAACAGGTATGGGGCCTCTCTCTCTCTCACACACACACACACACACACACACACACACACACACACACACACACACACACACACACACACACACACACACACACACACACACACACACACACACACACACACACACACACACACACACACACACATTAGCTGACCTACCACTTAAGTCAACGGCTGCAACTCAAAGACAAAAAGTTTTGGGTTCTTTAAAGAATTCTTTTGGAGGACATATTATATCACTTCTCAGCAAGAGAAAACCTGCAAATCTATGAAAATATGCAATGATATCATATGCATTTCATCATATAATCATTGCCTCTTTTAAATCTATAAATCTTTTATTTAATTTTTTTATTCACAATTTTTCCTTGTAGGAACATCAACTTCAACTCAGATCCACCCAGTTCCACCAGCAGAATGTAACCCAGCTCCAGATTCAGACTTGAGGTGATTTCCAGAGGTTTTTAAAGCTGTGGTGTTATTGTTAGACCAACCTGTCAAACAGAAACTAACATGAATGAATGAGTTTCTTTTGATTGTACACACAGTTATACCATTTTTTTATACAATTCTAAGTTCCTCATTGTACATAATCACAGTTTGAGTTTCTGATTGTACATTCATAGAATTATTCTACCTTTCACAATTGTAATTGGGATGATCTGGAGCCAAAGCTTATAACAGCCCATGCCTTGTTTTACAAATTTCAGTTTACAAGTCACTTTTTTTAAATTTACATATTTACATTCTCCAGTCATGTTTTGTTTTCGTACTGTTACAGTTTTATTGTTAAAGAGCTGATTTGGTCTCTCTCTCTCTTTTGTCATAGCCTTGTATGAGTTTACAGTTTTTTCCTTGAATACGAGTGTCAACTGTCAAACAGAGCAGCAGCAGCTGCTGAACTGATGGAATTGAGAATTTCTGTAAATGGTGTGACAAATACCGAGCCCGTCTGGTGACATTGACAGAAAAATAAATAACTCGTGACCACGCATTAGTAATGCGTGGGAACGAGATAGTTAAGTCGTGGCTACGGGTTACTAATGTGTGGAAACAAGGCCTTTCTTTACAAACAGAGGAACGTGGATGTAGAGACAACGCTCTTACTTATCTAGGGTGATCATTTTGATGCTGTTTATTTAAAGAAGACTTAAACCTATTTAAAGTATGCAGTCCTTGTGTGGATTTGAAGAATAGTTAAGTAACAACATTAAGATAGGCTTTCAAAAATCAACAAGTACAAAAATTAAAATGCAACAACCCAGCAGGAGCTGGATTTAAACCTAAACCACAGGACTGATAGACTGGCACCTTAACCACTACACTACCACAATCTAACAGTATATACAGGAAAATTGAAAATGTGAAAATATTGAAAATAAAACCTGGACATTTTCATTGATTTCTGAAACCCCTCGGACGCTCCGGTCAGAAGAACGTGAAAAGAACATGTCCGAGGAGAGGACCTTTGGTCACTCTAACTTATCAACACATGATGCTTGATTGCAAGAGATCACATGATATCATTGTAGTTCATTCTGAGGTTGAAAAAAAAGGAAATTCAACCACATGATCCATCACTCATACATGTCATGTGCTACAAGCATAAAGGTGCTCTTCCACAAATACGGACATGAATATCTCGCTCCCACGCATTGGTAAACGCCTGGTCACGACTTAAATATCTCATTCCCACGCATTAGTAAACGCCTGGTCACGACTTAAATATCTCATTCCCACGCATTAGTAAACGCCTGGTCACGACTTAAATATCTCATTCCCACGCATTAGTAAACGCCTGGTCACGACTTAAATATCTCGTTCCCACGCATTAGTAAACGCCTGGTCACGACTTAAATATCTCGTTCCCACGCATTAGTAAACGCGTGGTCACGAGATATTTATTTTTCCGTCAATGTCACCAGACGGGCTCCGTATAAATCAGTTAACAGATTGATAAAGTATTGAGTTTATTAATGGTAAATGGCTTGTATTTCTAGAGTGCTGAACACTCCCCAAAGCACTGTACAACACAATCAGTCATTCACCCACTGGTGGTGATAAGCTACGTTGTAGTCACAGCTGCCCTCGCACACTCTGACGGAGGTGGGGGTGCCATGCACTGGCGCCCTTCCAAGTCCCTCTGACCACCACCAGTATGCAAGTTGGGTGAAGTGTCTTGCCCAAAGACACAATGACAATCTAAACCAAATGGAGATGGGATCAAGCCGGCGACCCTCTGGTTGCCAGACCGGCCACTCTACCAACTGAGCTATATGCCACCCCATCATAATTCATTAATCAGAGAATCTATAGTTTTTAAAACTATTAGATAAAAAAAAAGTGTGTGTGTGTGTGTGTGTGTGTGTGTGTGTGTGTGTGTGTGTGTGTGTGTGTGTGTGTGTGTGTGTGTGTGTGTGTGTGTGTGTGTAAACTGAGTTTTTTGGTTTTTGAGAAAAATAGCTCGTTTAAACTTATAAAGATAAAGTGAGTTTTTGCAAAATGGAAACTTTGGATCTGTAAGAAACTGTGGCAAAGTAGTTTAAAACCTGCAGGAATGTAAAGACTGATTCTTAAGAAGATTTTTTTATGCTTGGATAGCAAGTGTTAAAACAACCAACATATCTGTTTTTATTCATTATTTTTTAAAATACTTTTAACATTTATTACCGTGTTGGGGAGGAGCAAAAGCGGGAGGGGGGTCGGAAGGTCAGGAGGTTCCCACAAGGGAGGGGAGGGGCAGGTCAAAGGTCAGGGGGGAGTGGACGGGGAGGTCGGAAGGTCAGGAGGTTCCCACAAGGGAGGGGAGGGGCAGGTCAAAGGTCAGGGGGGAGTGGACGGGGAGGTCGGAAGGTCAGGAGGTTCCCGCGAGGGGGGAGGGGTAAAAGGGGAGGGGCAGGTCAAAAGGTCAGGGGAGTGGGCGTGGGAGGTCAAAGGTCCATCAAATTTTGACATTTTGTATCGTATATCATCTCTGACTTCAAAAGTTAATCGTCTGTAGGTCAACCAGTGATAACGTTCTAAAAGTTTCAATGTTTTGCTAAATGGTAAATGGCCTGTATTTATAGAGCGCCTTTTTTTTCACACTCCCCAAAGTGCTGTACAACACAACAGTCATTCACACACACATTCACACACTGGTGAGGATAAACTACTTTTTTGTAGTCTCAGCTGCCCTGGGGCACACTGACAGAGGCGATGCCATGCATCGGCAGCCACCAAGTCCCTCTGACCACCACCAGTAGGCAAGGTGGGTGAAGTGTCTTGCCCAAGAACACAACGACAAAGCAACCCAGCCGGAGCTGGGATCGAACCTGCCACCCTACCAACTGAGCTACACGTCGCTAAAACAAATTAACACACAGGTCTCTCTTCAGAATGAGATTGTCAACTCTCAGTGAAATAAACATATTAAAAAGGTGTAATTTTAAATGAAAAGAAGAACAAATTTGCCCATCAATATCATTATTACATTAGACCCTACAGTAGTCGATATTAAAGCTCTTAATTATGAGCCTTAATGAGCATTAAACATCTCAGAACCTCAATGATGACTAGCTAATTAACGCTGTTCAGCATAGGTGTATGTAATGTATTTGATAGTGTTCAAAATTCTTCATCTAAGTTGTTAATAAAAATATACAACTATTCCTACTTTATTAGAGAATGCTGTTGTTTCTTCATCAAAAAAAATTTTTGTCAAAAGAAATGATTTCTATTTAACACCTCAACAATTTTAAACTTTTTTTTTTCATTATTATAAAATATCTTTTCATTTATTTACTTACAGGAAGAATGATGGATGGAAGATTGCATCATTTCGTATATTTTTTCATGTTTGAAATGTTTTCAAAATATAAATAAAGAATATTTTCTTTTTTTAATCCCAGCACAGCAGTTAGACGTGTGGCTGTTTTATTGTCACAGGTTTTTTTAGGTTTTATTTTGACACAGCTTGGGAGTTTTACTGAGTACAGCTTGAAAGAAGTCGCCTCAATCTCTCCCATTGGACGAAATCAGCACATGCTGCTCTCTGATTGGTCAATACGCGGGTATAAATTTTGCCCCTCCCCCGTGTTGTCGGTGGGATTCCCCCGACAGCGTGCTCGCTTTTGTCGAATTAAACATTTCCCACCGTGTTTTCAAGGGTTACGGCTCTCTTCGACTTCAAACACTCGTGAGTCATCCACTTTTGACAGTGGCAGCAGGGCAGTGAATGCAGCAGCGCTGACTTAAACGTGTTTTTTGTTGAATTAAGTCTTAAATGTTAGCTTGTTTTGCAGCACTTTACGTGAGTCCTTTCAAACGTCGCTCCATCGTAGCTAGCCGCATGTGCTAATGCGACTAGTGCGAGAAAACGCCGAGCAAAAGTATTTATACATTATTTACGCGGTTTCACTTGTTAGACAATTGACTGATAGTTACGTCTAGTAACTTTTGGCTTCCAACTAGTCTTTCATTAAAGTATTTATTATCCGAAATGTCGACTTGACCACAACCCGATGCGAGCTTCATTCAACTTATGCTAACGTCCGGTTTGAAAGAAAGGGACATTAAATAATGTTTTTTGAGGCTGTATGTTTCTTTGTAGGTTTTTATTTTAAGCAATTTTTAAATGTGAAACTAGATACATATTATAGGTAGTTTTTCAAGTCATTTAACCGGTAGAGGCCTACTTGTTTTGATTCATTTCCTGTATGAAAGCAACTAATCTTTATCCCGTAAACAAAAAGGACTGGTAGATTTCAGTATCAGTGGATAACATTTTTTTTTAATTCAATCAGGTGTTTATTTAAGATTTTTTTCTAAGATATTTTTCATATTTAGAAGTGTGCAGGCATAGTTGACAACTGAACTGATTAATCAAAATCTGGTTTAGGTTGATATTTGTCTTGTAATAATTGAGCATGTAATAGTAGTATTTTTCATGTATTTGGCACACACTTTAATCCAAAGTGCCTCACAAATGATAATGTAGCAAAGAAGTTACCATTGAACAATAAACAGCCTTGGGAGGAACACTAGTCGGGCTCTACCAGAGGTGGCAGTGTGGGAAAGGATTACAAGCATAGAGGGAAGTGCTCAGAGTTCAGTAGGAAAGGTGCTAGTTTAAAGGATGCTTTCTGAAGAGCAGGGTCTTAAAGAAATTATTGTTGGCTTTAACTTGATAAAATTATTTTTAAAGACTTACTAGCTGCGCATTTCTCACCAACTTCTTCACTTGCGGTTTATTTCCCACAGCAGTCGGCACTCTTCTCATTTTCTTTCAATCGGCAACAGGAGAGAGAAAATATGGAAGAGTCTGGATTGGACTTGGAGAGCCTGCAAATGAGTCAGGACACATTCAGGGAGCTGTGGCAGAATGTGTAAGTATAAAGCTCACATAGTTCACCAAACACTTATGGGAAAAACCCCATTAGTTTGTTCTTAACCACTAAAATGAATTGTCTGGGGGTGATTTTCCCTCCCAGAGTAACTTCTACTGATGGCACCGAGCTTGCTTCACCAAATGCCCTCCCTTCTCTCCCTAGTGAGAGTAATTTACCTGTTGCGTGGGAGTCACCAAGCCAAATGACTTTGTTGGTAAGTTTACAAGTTCATGAAAAGACTTGAAACACTCATTAGACTTGAAATATTTATATTTAATAAGTTTACACCTTTTTGAAGGGTATGGACTCAAACGAACTGGACCTTCTGATGGCAGAAGAAGAGATTCCTGAAAGTTTGCTGACCAGAGACAGTGTTAACCCACCGTCCTCCACAGTTCCTGTCACAACGGACCACCCAGGAGATTATAACTTCGAGCTGAAGTTTCAAAACTCTGGGACGGCCAAGTCCGTTACCTCTACAGTAGGTTCTCACTCATCTAAATACGGGGATGTTTAGTTTCATTATTGTTTTAAATAACTCCTAAATATGTTATAGGACTAGATCTGTGTGATTAGACATGGTGTGTGTGATCTAATTTTGACAATTTATTTCAGTACTGTATCACAAAGGTTTTAAGACGTAAGACAGTTTAGTCCTGCAACCAAGCATGAGCTGAATGGTGCCATCAGAGCGTTTCCTCTGAGACGGGGCGTCAGCAGCTCCACATAGCTCTGTCGAGTGCCTCTTGTTTCATCCACAACAGTATTTTAATTGTAAATCTCCGTTTTTAATTAGTATTTGCTGAGTTGAGGTCAGTTTTATTTTTTGAAAATCAAAAGTCCATTTTGGAAAGGTTTTACTGGAGTAAAGTTTTACCTTTCAGATACATTTACTGAATTCCAAGTCAAATTTAAGACCTTGTATAAACTTTAAAATAAAATGCCTTACCTCGACATTAAAAAAAGTCTGTTCTTTCGAATCTCTTCTTGTGGCATTCATGAGAAGTCTCATTCATTGTGGCGATTCGCTACATTTTAGAGTTTAGAGGCAGTGCCTGCATTCAGAGAGCCAGTGGGGTTAATGTTTCCACAGTGACTCATGCTGACGTGCGATCTGATTGGCCGTTTGAGTTGAGATTAGGGTGGAACTCCTGCCCTCTGACTGCTGCTGAAGCCTGTGAGGGGGTGCAGTTTGGTTGTGAGGCACTGCAGTGACATGACGGGACATGTTCCGGCACGGATTTCCTTCAGGACAGAAAGGGTTAAAAGCTGATGAGAAAGGAGGGAGTTATGAAGTCTGATCAGTTTCATCTGAACTTCATGGTGAGATTTTAAAAGATTCACTTTTTGAAGTTAGGGAATGTTTTAACTTGTGGCTTTCAGTGTGTGTATCCAGCTGATCTGTTCCTTTCTACTCGTGTCTTTTTCAGTTTTCTCACAGCCTGAATAAATTGTTCTGCCAGCTGGCAAAGACAAGTCCCATTGAGATAGGTGTCAAGCCGGAGCCACCGCCGAATGCTGTCCTTAGGGCCACGGCGGTGTATAAAAAGTCTGAGCATGTGGCTGAGGTGGTGAGGCGATGCCCCCACCATCAAAGTGAAGATTGTAAGGAAAACCTTTTACTTTGTCTCATTAGATTGCAAGTGAAACAATTGTTTATTTTCTTCTTTTCAGGGGCTGATAACAAAAGCCATTTAATCAGAGTGGAGGGCAGCCAGCTGGCTCAATATTTTGAGGATCCTTACACCAACAGGCAGAGTGTGACTGTGCCTTATGAGCCTCCACAGGTATCAGTCAATGTTATTTTAGTTTCAGATTTATCCTGATAAAATGAACCCTGAATGTGGACACAAAGTTTAATATTTGGAGCACATCTGGGCAAAACTTAAATCTTTAAAGATATATGGTTTTGTTAAATATCTGGCAAATATGGAGCATTTAATGAATTTAAAAAAATAAACTGCTGAAGAATTACTGAATGTATGTTTCTGGTCGATCATCCTTTAATTGCAAAATCAGTGGTTCAGTGTCATTTTGCAGTCTTTTTGTAACTGTCTTTAAAATGCTTAGAAATGGGAATTTAATAGATTAGCTGTTCATATTAGAGAGCAAATGTGATATTGTATAAAAATCTCATTTTAAAGCTATCTGTAAACCCAGTGTGAAGTTTAAATGTCGAACACTTGCTATATATTTAATGTCTTAATATTGCAGGTACTAACACCATGTTCCACTTCCTGTTTCAGTTGGGCTCAGAAATGACCACAATACTGTTGAGCTTCATGTGCAACAGCTCCTGCATGGGAGGGATGAATCGCCGTCCCATCCTCACCATCCTGACCCTTGAAACTCCAGAGTAAGTCTCCCTAAACAGATGTGAAGTGCCGATGGAGCGTTTGGATTTAAGACCTGATGTGTAGAGAATAAATGAGTGAAAGTGCAGCAGGAAGTTCTGATTTACTTTTTGGTAGGGATGCACAGAAATGAAAATTCTTGTCCGAAAATGAGAAAACTCAGGCCGAAATAAATGATTATGTAAATTATTAGAACCATAGCATTTATGGCTATGATGTGTACTAACCTCACTAAAATCAAGGCATTGCAATAAATCAATTACAAAACTGAAAACAACTGAGAGGAGGGGAAAATACTGTCTAACTTGGGAGAAGCCCCTGTGTGACAGCAGCAGCCCCGACAGGGAGAAAAAAAAACACTCTGGTTCTGGTCTGACTCAGGTCCACTCTGAACTGGGACGGAAAAACATCGCAGCAGCTCAGCACAATCTTACAGGTGGTGATCAGTTTCTGTCCGGGGGGGCTTGAGGGCTGTAAGCCGTGTCACACGTGCGTATGCCACGTATCACCTGGAGCCGTGCACCGCTACATTGCTCTGCAGCGGGAGGAGCAAAATGAAACGAGCTGCTGCGAGGACGACTCTGTCCGATCTGGTCCAGCTCAAAATCACGAGCAGAGATGGTGAAATACAGTAAGTCCACACTTAAAGGCTGAAATACACGAGACATCAGCGATGGGCCACAGTTTTGGCGATTCACAGGACCCGCGACGTGGTGCTCACGTGCTGGCTGCGCCATTTGCTCGTGACATCACAGTTTCGGCCGTGTTTCGGTGATTTTAGGCGTTTCGACCGAAAACCGAAAGTTTACTTTTGGGTCACTTTCGGACGAAAATTTTCAGTGGCCGAATATCTGTGCATCCTTACTTTTTGGTTTTGTGTTGGTGGTGTGATCTATTTACCATTCTGTTCATTTCCTGCTCTAGGGGTTTTGTTTTGGGCCGGAGGTGCTTTGAAGTCCGTGTCTGTGCATGTCCAGGCAGAGACCGAAAGTCGGAAGAGGAAAATGCCAACAAGGCACAAACTGGCACCAAGCAGACCAAAAAACGAAGTATGTTCTTGATGCTGTACAGTTTACTTGATAATAATTTTGCTTTCAACTACTGACTCCGCTTTGTTTTTTAGAGAGTGCCCCTCTCACTGCTCCGAACACCTCCACCTCCACTTCTGTGAAGAAGACGAAGTCTTCATCAAGTGGAGAGGAGGAGGACAAGGAGTTGTACGCTCTCTATGTAAGTAAATCGTTTTTCCGCCACACATTTGGATGGGTTCACGTGTATATTTTCAGACTGACTCAATGGGTTTCTGCTGCAGGTTCGTGGACGTAAACGCTATGAGACGTTCAAAGAATTGAATGATGGTCTGGAAATGATGGACAGGTATGATGATGTAATCACATGTAGAGGGAACAAATGAAGGAACTGAACATTTTAAAGCTACTCAGGCTTTATAAGATGCGCAGATCAAAAATAAATTTGTTGCATAAGCTGAGTTACTGTCCCTTCAGCAAGATGCAACATGCTGCTGTTTATATATTTAAGCCAGTTGCAGCGTGCAGATCTACTGGAGATGACTTGTTTAAATTTGCCTGCACATATAAAATGTACCACATTTGTATAGCACTTTTCTAAGTCATGGACTGAAACGCTTTACATTCCAGTTATTTACACCCTGATGTATATCTTTGTTATATTAAGTGACTCTGCCTCAAAGGGAAGTTCTAGTTTATAAGTGACTTGTGAGGTCAGAGTGATAAACTATAATGAATAGCGCTTTCTACAGATGTTGTCATGAAATGGCGCAATGGCTGATGGGAACAAAATGCAGACAAATACATTTTCCACATTTAATACACCAGCATCTGCATCTAATACAGCACAATGCAGCTTTTTGTTAAAAAACAAAGTGAAATTGTAAAAATAAAGTTTGAAATTGGATAAATGCAAATGGAGGAGCTGGTTTTAACAGAAGGACGTACTTGTCGCCTTTCTCACCAGCGACTCGTCTGAATACCGCCTGCCAGAACTTGAAGAGATGGCTCGAATCCACGGGCGGAGTAAGAATGTAGTGGTGTCCGGTTTGGTTGAATCCTGAACTGAAGAGCTTGCTTCTTGAAGTCTTTCCCCTCACGTTTAGGTTGATGTTCCGTAGTTTGGTCGCTACGTTTCACTGGGCCACCCTTTTACACATTTGTGATCTGTCACTGTTGGTTCATCATTCTCAGACATCGAGCCTTTTCCGCCAACAAAATGCTGACAGCAAATATGTTCTTTCTGATTTTTCTCCACATTTTGGAGACCAGATTGCCTACATAAACCTTGTATTTAAACTTTGTTTTCAGAGTCTTCAGCTTTGCTTGTTCTCTTTCCCATTCATTCATGCTATTCCTGGCTTTACCTGGTTTTGGAAAATGGAGAAATTGTACCAACAGCAGCGCTTTGTTCCTCTTTTCAGACTTGTTTCAAAGATAATAGCTAAAATACGTCGTTTGCACACGCTGAGCCAGTCTGCATCCCAGAATCTAAATGAGCTTCTCCGCAATGTCAACGCAACATTCTCCTTCAGACATTCAGACTACAGTAGTTTAAAAAAACAGATTTCAATTTCAACCTGTTCTTGTTTTCAAACCCAGCATGAGGAAAATAACACTTACTGTGAAACATGGAGGAGGTTCTGTTCTGGAGCTGCTTTGCTACATCTGGTTCAGGGTGTCTTGAATCTCTACAGAATCCAATAAAATCTCAAGTCTATCAAGACTTTCTGGGGTTAATTATGCTGCCTGTCACAGGTCAGGGGCCAAAACGGATAAAAACGCCAAGAATAGATCAGAACAAAACATGTGAAGTGGCCTTCTACGAGTCCCGGTCTAAATCCTGCTGAAGATCTGTGGAAGGAGCTGAAGGGAAGAAGACATCCTCCAAGCATGAGACATCTAGAGAAATTTGCACATGAGAAGTGGAGCAGAATACCTGATAAAATCACTTGATTCCCTCAAAATGTTGAGGGTAGCCACATTTTTCTCCAGGCCAGCTGTATAGGTTTTTAAAATTCAGTTGACCCACATTCCAAAGCAATGTCTGATTTTCAGTGAATTAAGTTTAATTTTGTCCCTCAACTGAACCTTTATCAAATTAGCTGCAGATCAATTTGAAGCATGTCAGTAAAATAATGACACCAACACATTTATAGAGAGACCTCAAAATGTTGAATATATCCATAAGGGGTGCAACACTTTCTAAAATGTTTTTTTCTCCTGCAGGACACGTGCAAAGCAGGAGGTCCCTGCTCCCAGTGGAAAGAAGCCGCTGAAGAAGGAGAAAAGTGACAGCGACTAAGTTCCAGATAGTTTAAATGCTCTTTCTTTTTTATCTTTAGACTGACTTTTCTCTGAGAAGACTAAAATACTTTGTTGATTATGTGATGGTCCTTTAGTTTTTGATAATCTCATGTATCTTGAAATATTTTAGTTGATGTGACCAATCACTCATTTCAAACACTGCCAAAAGAATCATCCATGGAGGCATGTCCTTGTTTCTGTAACTTTATATTTTGGTAGTTTAGTTCTTGTTAAAGATTTCCGTTTCATGTATTTTTCTACTAATTTCAGTTTTTTTTATACTCAAGCTGTAAGCTAAATAAATGCTTTGCGATTCAAAACCTTCCTGTGTTCTGATAAGTGCTTTGCATGTTTGGAATATTTATGCAAAACCACCTGCGTCTGACGTCATTAATCAGTTTGGAGCTGAATGGGGCTTTGTGATGCTTGTTGGATGTGCTGATAAATGTGGGTGGTGGTTTTACCGCTTTATATCCTAGAGGTCATTTCTGTTCGCTTTAGTGAGACGAACATTTGAGGGAGGCTAAGCATTGAGCCAGATATCTAAAGAAATTAGGATTTATTCTTTTAACTGTGTTGGAGTTATTTTATGTTACCTCTTCAGTTCCTGTCTTGAGAAATTCTCAGGCTGTCTGGAAACGGAAGGCCAACATGGGGAAATTATTCATGGATACATTTTGTATTTTTATTTGTTTGGGTGAGTTTATTTGCAGTGTTTTTACATATGCACGTTTCTTTTAATCTGTTAATTTTGTGTATCAAGGAAAAAAAGGAAGTTGTAGCTTTCCATTTGCACAACTGATATACAGGTGCTGGTCATAAAATTTGAATATCTTGAAAAAGTTTCAGTAATTTCATTCAAAAAGTGAAACTTGTATTCATTCATCGCACAGACTGATATATTTTAAATGTTTCTTTCTTTTAATTTCGATGATTATAATTTACAACCAATGAAAATCCTAAATTCAGTTTCTCAGAAAATGTGAATATTTATCAATTTTTGTTTTTAAAATCTCTTTGAAGAGAGTTCAGAGTGAAACAGGAAACACCTTTAATTATAGTTTTAGCTGGAATATGATTAAATTTAAAAGTTCAAAACTCGGGAACATGTTTCTTGGTAGTTTGGTGTTAAAATGAAACCTCTGTGTTTAGCACAACTAGACTTTATCTACACGTTTCTCTTCAGATCTGATGATGATGTACGTGGCTTCAGAGCGACAGTACTTCTTTTTACCCATGAATATGACCTGGGAGATGGCCAGGAATCAATGTCAGGTACAGCTCATGTTTATGTTTAAAATTAATCTAAAACTTTAGGCAGAACTGACGGAGTGAAACTGGAAGCAAATGGAGAAGTTTATATACCTGTTGTGTACACTTCTAATTAGAAAACCTGGGTCTACATTCATAGGTTTCTGTTGAAATCAGATTAACATTTGATATTAAAGTGGTACAAACTGAAAAATTGTAACATAAATGGTCATGGTTGATTTTAACTCGCGTTGCTGTTCTGTACAAAAGTTAAATCAATATCAACTCTAGTTTATTAGCAGGAGTTTAGAGATGGTGAGTGGTGCATGTATGGGGGTAAAGTTGACTCATATCCGTGAGAGTGTATCTGTACAACTTGATTTGTAAGCCGTAAAAAGATTTCACGTGTTCACGTTCGGTGTGTTAAACGCACATTCGAGTTTCTAGAAATTATGGATACAAAATAAAGTTAAACATGCACACTTATAAATTAGACAGACGTTAAAATTTTACAGATTTTTTTACCTTGAACTTCCCAAATGTGATAATTACACTTACAAATCACTGAATACGTGTCGACTAATCACATGATACACATGGGGAAAAAACTATACAAGATACAAGATGACTTTATTGTCATTGCATCAGCGTCCTGATACAACGAAACGTAGTTTCAGTACAGCTGTTCCAAGATTCAGACAAACAACATAATACAAACAGGAAACGGTTGACTGCGCACATGTATGCGCTCCCTTTTGTAGAGGAAAACGCTTGGAGGGGAGGGTGTGTGTGGAGGTGATAAAAAAACATGTTCATTGCCCTAGGCTCAAGGGAACTCGGAGACGTGAACAGGAAAAAAAAGGCCTCCAACTTAAAAAGCACAAAACTCTGACAGCCACAAACATAAGACACGTGATGGAGTGTGTGTGTGTGGATTGGGGGGGGGGGGTACGGGAGCCCCCCACCCCCCAGGTCGAGTTCGCAGCATTAGCGTGGCCATCAGACCAAGGTTGCAGGGGGAGGAAGGAGTTGATCAGGTCTGAGGTGCATGTTGGCGTGTAGGGCGTGATGTGCGTCAGTGGCGTGTGTGTGTTGTGATCAGTATGTGTGAGGGAGGGGGGGGGGGGGGGGGGGGGGGG
>SSNR01000016.1:1417701-1629714 GCA_006937965.1 Callopanchax toddi
GGGGAGGGGGAAGCACCCACCCTCAGCTGCTACTGGAGTCTCGTGTTTTGTCTTCAGCCTGTTTCTCACAGATCAGTTTACCTTTGCTCGAGGGGGTTTTGAAACTTATTTTTGCTTCTGGGAGTCTCACAGATTCCTGCATACATGGTGTGTTTAAATGCTGATGGAAAGCTGGGTCAATAGAATTTTCTTCCAAGTCTTGCGTTTTTCCCTCAATACTTGTGTCGGAGCGGCAAAGACGTTTTAATGTGGAAAAAATAAAATAGACCCATGTTTACGTTTTAATATTTATTATTGTTTATATATGCATTTTGTGAGCCGTACAAATGTGATTAAATCTCTTTTCTATAAAATGTGTATAAGCAAGTCCTTTAAAACACAAACAATAAAGTAGAGAAAGGTTGGGTAAAGGGAAACGCACTGTCAACACCCAAAACAGGACAAGATATTATAAATTTGGTATTACATAAAAAAAATTTTTTTTGAACAATGGAAATAACATTTGACTACATAATAAATGCACAAAATCCACTAAAAGGATGGCACAAACCAACACTGTCTGGCCAGAAATATAAAAGTCACCACCTGGACTTGAGTAAGAAAGGTGGTTTGATCCTCCCATGGAAAAATACAGGAATGATTAATATGTTTAGTCAATATATTGAGCTGCTTGTGATTCCTTCAGTTTTGGACGACAATCGTTCTGTATTTCAGAAGGGAAATATTACTGGTCTACATCAAGTAAACAAAACAATAGAGATTGAGATAGCTGAGGATATGAAAATTTGTTGAGAAATGTCCAATATATGAACATTCTGATGGACAGTGGTGACCAATCAGCTTCAAGAAAGAAATCAGGTGGAGCGTAACATCAAATGCTCAAAACCAAAGTCAGCTGATGACTGAACATAATGAATCTTCCTTCTCCTCAGCTTTCATAACTGAACCACCATCCTTTCCTTAACTGTCTTTATCAATTTATTTTAACAGTCACAAAAAATCCTGGCTGTATCATCAGCTAGCAAAGCATGCAGGTTTAACTTATACTTGCTTTAAAGGGTAGGCAAAGATTTAATTATATTTGTACAGCTCAAAAAATCCATGTATATGCATATATAGATAATTAAAAAGTAAATATAGGTCCATGTGTTATAAATAAAGGGTGCTGAGACATTCTTTTATCCACAAAAAATTGTCTTTGCTACTTCAGCACGAGTATTGAGGGAAATAACTTTAGACTTTGAATAAAATTCAAATGACCCAGCTTTCCACCAGCATCTAAACACACCATGTACGCATGAATCTGTGAGGCTCCCGGAAGCATGGAGTAAGTCTCAAAACCCCTTAAAACAATGGTAAACTGATAAATGGAGTTTTGTCCGTGTGTATCAGGTGACTTATTGTGCACACGTATTTGATGATTTGTAGGTGTAACTATCATACTTGAGGTTGAAGGTAAAAGTTGTTTTTTAGTTTGTATTTTGTATTAGTTGTAGTTTTTATTCATAGTTTCTAGATACTTGTTTGTGCTTTAGAATACAAATGTGCAAGTACTAGAAGTTAAACACAAAATCTTTTTTACAGTTTAAGCTACAGTACCCACAAACAGGTTTACACAAATTACAAATCAAGACGTACACATGCACAGATAAACTGAGCCAATTTTACCCCTATACACATTTGGCTTCTGTTATTTGTGTCAGAATGAGACCATTTTCACCTGTTTGTTAGTTTCATAGAATAAATTCTAGCAGCTAACTAAGGGAAATGAACTGTTATCTTCAAACCTCTTATCCATTTAAAGCTGCATTTGGTAATCTACAAACAAGCTAGGTATAGCTAGCTAACATGGTGCCAGAACTCTCACCCCTCCCGTTGGCTATAATCTCTATGCCCCCCCCCCATGGGAACGTGCACCACATTAACAAGAGCATGCAGAACACCGGTTGTTGAAACGCTTTGCTAATGTTCACCCTGGTTTTTCCTCTTTCTATGTCCAAACATTTTTTGTTTTCTGCTAGCTGAAATTGTGTTTTTCTTTTTGGGACTCTGGTATTTTTAACTAAAATTGAAGCGGTAGCAGCCGACCGCTTCTCTCCTTCTCTCACTTTCGGGATGTACAGCTGCAAAATGCTCCAGCACGCATTAATGGGGGATCCAAGGAAGTGCGGCGGTTTGGCGAGACAGACAACCATATTGTCCAATAGTTGCTTTCGGTCCAAAACGTGTGATTGGCTGAGGTTTTTAGACAGCTGTGAAAGAATCCCCTTTATTGATGTCTAGTTTTTTTGTTAATCGCCACAATATATTTATAGCTGTACTGTACTATGTTAGAACGTTGTTAAGAAGCATGAAAAAATAATGTTTAAGCTAATTTGTATTTAAAATTACTCATAGCAGCTTTAAAGCAGTGGTTCTCAACATTCTTTGCGCCACGGACCGATTGCATGCCAAGCAATACGTCTACATACCGGTCGATCCGGAGGGGGGGAGGCAAATACTGTTTCATGTTGTCACTGAAATGATAACCAAGAGATCAAAGTATTTTTCCAAAATATTTTATTTTTAAACTTATTGAAGTTATTGTGTCCAAAGCAACTGTAACTTTATTATACAGTATTACTGTAATTATACACAAACATTTGAAATACTTAAAGACAATGTTTGTAGTAAAAATGCAGATTCTTGGTCTTGTAGAACCTTCACGGCTGCTCTTGGTTTTAAAAATATATTTACATGCGATATTTGCATGAACAGCTGTATGGAAATGAGAGGTAACTGTGACCATTCAGCTCAGCTGGGAAAGAGATAATGTTTTTTTTTTAATGTCTGATTAGGTCTGCTTCAAAGATCTGGTGACCGTGACTTCAGAAAACACCAATGTCATTGCTCAGGGGATTCTGAACACAAGTGCTGAACACTGGATCGGCCTGCGCAAATCATTCGAAACCCTCAACAACAGCCAGTCTGACTATAACTTCACCTTCAATCCCACTGACAACTCTACAGACAGCAGCCCTACTATGGTCTGGACCGGGTGGGTCAACGGAGATCCCCTCAGCTTCCAGAACTGGTACCCAGGTTGGCCAGCGCCCAAATTCCCACTCCCAAAGATTGACTGCTGCAGCTGCTCATGCACCTGCCCAGCTGCCCAACCAGGGACGATGAGTCCCACCAACAAACCGTTAACAGCCACATCGTCGTCAACTTCTGGCGCAGTGAACAATTCAAGCCAAACAGAAAACACCACAGGGGCTGGCAGCCTTCCCACACTCACTGGCACAAGTGTGACAGACTCTAGCGGACATTTCGCAGCCACCACTAATACTGATGTCACGGACATGAGCAACATTACAGGCATCAAAAGGGAGTCCAACTACACCTCCCAAATCACAACACCTTATAGCACTCACACTGGCACTTCATACTGGAGTAGCCAACAAGAGCTGCCTATAGAATCAACGTGTGAACGCTCACCCATAAACCCGCCTGTCATCCCAGAACCTTATGACAATTACATGGAAGAGTCCTGTGTGGCCATGCTCAGCTTTGGACCTTGGATTGAGAAGAACTGCTTTGAGTTTCTGCCTTTCATTTGTTACGAAGGTAAACCTGACTCAAGCAAAACTAATTCAGAGTTCTGTTGCAAAATATTTGAAAATAAAAATAGGCAGAGGCAGACTTTACCGCGATGGCCTTGGGCCTCAAGATACTAGGGGCCTCAAAAGAAAAACCTAATAAAAGTTTAATGAACAACTGAACATTCTGATTCCGTCAAATATCTTTCCAAACATATGGAATGGCTTTAGCCTTTTTTAAGTACTCATACTAGTGTAGGTTATTGGCTACCTGACAGGAAAATTTATTTTCCCTAAAAAATCCATCCATTTTCTGAACCACTTCATCTAGTAAGGGTCACTGGGAGCTAATGTCCATCTCCAGCAGTGACACTGCTAACGGGGACATCCTGGACAGGTCACCAGTCCATCACAGGGACAACCTAAAGAATATACAACGTATCAAACGTTTTCAATGAGTAGGCAATTATAGAAGATACGTAACTCGAAGGAATTCTGTCAGCCTTAAGAAATTTGGGTCCACAAATTAAGCAGCTATTAAAACTTAAATTAAGGATAACAAGGTAACGTTCAAGGAAAACATTTCTGGTCTGAAGTTTGCAAGATTATGCTGAAATGTTTGCTCTATGCAAGTCAAATGCAGCGTTCATTAAAAAGCATCAATTAGCAGCAGAGCTAGCTTTCTGTAACACTTCTAGTTCACCGTGTATCACCTCTGATCCAAATTATGAGAAATTCCAGCTGTTAAATGTAAAATTGATGGTAATGTAAAAGTTTATAAAGTAGTATTTGCATAAACTTTCAAGATTTAAAAAAAAAATTAATACAGTTTTGAGATGGCAGCAATCTCCTTCTTTATATTCTCTTTCATATATTTTATCCTCTTTCAGATCGCTTTATGGGTAATGTCACGGTGACCAACATTACATCCAACAGCGCCGCTCTGTCATGGCAGAGCCCGCCTGGTGGTTCGATCTATTATCGCGTAGATGTAAAAAATGACACAATGATCCCAAAAGTGGGCAATACCACAGATTTGACCTGGGACCTTTTTAACCTGACTCCAGGCTCCCATTATTCAGTACAAGTATTTCCAATAAAGTGTGAAAGAGAACTCAATCCAGAGAACGCCTCTTTCTACACCGGTAAGTATCAAAATGAATACAAAACCCTTCTCATCTGGAAGTGTTAAGTATTAATCCAGGTTGTTGTCTTCTTTCAGTGCCTCTAAAAGTTGGGAGTCTTAATGCGATTGATGTGACCAGTACATCTGTTTCTCTAAACTGGAGCAGACCGGATGGGAACCTGGATTTCTATTTGATTATAACTGGAAACCTGAACAAATCAAGTACAACGGAAAGTTTCGTATTTGGTAGTTTGACACCTGGATCCTCGTACACATTCACCGTCCTCACTGGAATCGCTGACAATTCCAGTTGGAGCGAGGGAACAAACGTCACAGCGTATACCAGTGGGTCCATGTCACGTTTTACACAAATATCTCGTGTGTTGAGTAACCAGCTGGTACATTATCCATTTCTTTTAAGGAGATGTTTTAAAATGACTACAAACCTGAACTGAATAAAAACGCTAGTGGGTTCACATTTAAATCTTTTTCACGTTTTTAAATGAGGAAGAACTTCTTTCTTGGATAATCTAAAATCAGCAGAGGCAAATTAGACCCACAGCTAACCCAGAGCGTGACGCCTGCCATGTCTCCAGCTAACACACTGATGCTTTTGTCTGTTTTGTATTTACCGGTATCCGTTTGCTCTCTTTTCCAGGGCCTGGCAAAGTGTTCAACCTGAGTGCCTCTAATAATAATGACACAGCATTGATGCTTTCATGGAACTCACCTGATGGAGGTTTTACAGGCTTCAATGTGGAGGCTTATAACAGCAAGAATGTGTATGTATTTGTATTCATCCACCCCTCTACAAGCAACTTAGGGACCTTGTTTTTCATCAGCAACCAACAGAACAAAGTCTTAACTGAGTCAAGGAGCTCAGATATCAGTTCTCCTCACTAATATAGTGCTGTGAAAAAGTTTATGCCCTCTTACCGAGTTCTTTTGTTTTTGCTGACTCATCATCACACTTCAGTGTTTCAGATCAGCAAACAAATTCATCAAATCAGACAAAACATAACCTGAGTGAATACAAAATGTGGTTTTTAAATAATGATTTCATTGTTTTCAGGAGGGAAATTCTATCACCAACATGGCCCTATGTGAAAGAGTTATTGCTCATAAATGAAATAACAGGTTATAACTAGGGATGTACCGATACCACTTTTTTCAAAACCGATCCGATACTTAAATCTGAGTACTCGCCGATACCGAGTACCGATACTTCTACCACACAAAAAAATGCAACAAATTGGAATACAGGTTTTATTTTTTCTTCCCTGCTTTTTACAACAAATAACTGAGTTAGATAAAAATATATATATATATATATTAATAAAAATGATCACAAAACTCAAATATAAGGTAAAAAATAACAATTTTCTGTGATTTCACAGTGAAATTATTGCAGTTTTCCACATTTTAACCAAATAAAATGAACTATTTGGCACCATCTCCAGCTCTCAACCCACACTTTAGCTCAATAGCTCCCCCTAGTGTTCAATATAGGAAACTACAACATAAATCACAAGTCACAGACAGTGAAGCCACTGGTATTGGGTAACTTTAACCGATACCGGTATCGATATGGTACATCCCTAGTTGTAACACTCTTGGTAGCAACATTTAGAGTCAGGTGTTTGTGATAACTGGTGTAGTTACACTTAATAAATTGTCAATAAAATATTTAAAGTATCTAACAAAGTAGAATGTCTCATAAATTATGAGTCGTTAGAATTGTTAGACCATTAATGTCAGATTGACTCTAGAAATAGGTTATTTTGGGTACCTGGGAATCAACACATTAATAATGTGACACAGAGACAAAATATAGTTTTATAAAAATCTATTTATTACTATATTTTCCCAACTAACATCATTAAACATTAATCAAAATGATTAGAGATGTTATAAAAGGGTCTAGTTTAGTTTCTTAAAGAGCGTAAAGTTGAGTAATTATAAAATCAACCTGACTGAGTTAATTTGAGTAATTACTAATAATTGATCAACTATGATAAGCAATCGGACACCGTTAGTCAAGGGTTACTGTACCAGATCAGCTCCTTGTGGATCCAGGCTGTCTTGAGAAGTCTGTCTCAACGAGCTCAGAAGAAGTCCGTCTCACGACTCGAATAGTGACTTGATGGCCTGGTGATCAGTATCACTGGACGGAGACTGGTCCGAGGTAGCTCTCTGGTGAATCTGTTGACCTTGGCTTGCAGATGATGTCAAGTTTAATTTAGCATTTCTGACAAACTGGAGTTGGATTCAAAATTATGGTTCTTCTCCAGATCAAATTAGAAGTTCTGGCTGAAGCATGAGTCCTCTTAGATCACAAACCTGACCTGAGTCTAGAATCTGGCTTGATTCCAGACAGAAGGTTTCTAGTTGGCATGTTGGCGGAGACTAAAGAAAATCCAGAAACATAAGTTTTTATAGAAAATATGGCTAACCAATGATCAGCCAGGAAAATTTGAAGGCGTTACCAAAAGACTCGTGTTTCACCCTCTTTATGAAACTCAAAGAGAACGTATTTCACTTAGAATCATGGTTATAATAACTCACTAAAGGTCATTATTAATATATTGATATTAATATGAAACATGACTGATAATGAAACGTGATTAAATCATCAGTTGGTGTCATTTGATGTATTAAGATGTAAAATGTCTGTAGCTTCAGAGCAGTTAGAGGAGGATCTTTTGTTACGACGATCTTCCAGGTGGTAAGAGGGCGTTTGTAGAGTGGAAGAAAGCAAAGCCCTTGTTTTGGTTTCCAAAGCACACTTTGTTTCTGGGGCAAAGCGTGGATGTCCGGTCAAAACGATGACCAGTGACGTTTGTTGATCTTTGACATCTGCATGACCTTTAGACTCCTTACACTAGTATTAAGTCTCTCGTGTCACTGGGGAGGATTTTGCCCAACTCTTCTTTACAGAATTGTTTTAATTCAGCCACATTGGAGGGTTTTCCAACACGAACAGCCTATTTAAGGTCAACGGTCAGACATTCTCCTTCGATATTTTCTGGTAGACTGTTGAATTAATCAATTACAGCAAGTCATCCAGATCCTGAATCAGCAAAGCAGCCCCAGACATCACACTACTACCACTATGTCTGCCTGCTGGTATGATGATGTTTTTCTGAAATACAGAGTAGGCTTGTGTTGTACTATGGTAATACCGTATACAGCCGGTGTTTACAAATAACAACGGTATCAGTTTCAATGCCATCATGAACAATATGCACGGTCAGGGCTGGAATGCCGGTGGGCCGATGGTAACTTTGGATTGGGACGAAGTCACGCACTTCCTGTTGCGGCGCAGGTGTGTTTGTGCGCACTTACAGCGCTTTAGTCAACGGGGAATACACACAAACACACACATCCCGGGACGAACCCACAGCATAGTTGTTCGTCCAAACCGAACATCAGCTGTAAGCGCTCATGGTGGGCGCCATGACTGAAAATGCCCAGTCCGAATTATGGTCCCAGTCCAACTCTGGTCACGGTAATACCGTACACCTCGGTAAAATGTGGAGGACGTTTGAAGGTATCAAAACTTGGACCAAGCCTAATACAGATGGAACGGGACACACACCTTCCAGAAAGTTAGACTTTTGTCTCATCAATTGATGGAGTATTTTCTTGGGGATCACCAATTTGTTTGGTGAGACGGGTCTTTGTGTTGTTTTCGGTCAAAAGAGGTTTTGACCTTGGAAGTCTTCTCATGGATGGCCGTTTTGTCCCATTTCTTTCTCAATGCCGAATCATAACCTCTGACCTTTAACCAAGTGAGGCCAAAGCTTTGAGGGCTTTAGATGTTGTTCTGGGTCCTTTTGTTCTTGACTTTCTTTAGAAAGTTTGTTGCTTTTTGAGGGGACAAATACTTCTTTTTTACAGCACTGTATATATTTAGAGAAAACAACATTTGTTTTCTTTTATAAATCTTTCAATCCAATACAGAATACATTTTTTTAAATCACTCACAATCAGCAAAAGATGAAAAATCCCCAAATCAAAATGTTTGTTTGTCTCTTGATAACAGGCAACTTTTCTTTATGAAGATAAACACAATTGAAAAGAGTGTTCAGACTGTGGTGTTCAACCTGACAAGTGGAGATAACATTACCCTGTATGTGACAGCTGTGGCTAATTACACCCTGCTGGGAGAGTCTGAGTCTATAGCCTCATTCACTGGTAACTAATTCTTCTGTCTGGTGAAGCTTTAGCTCTGAGTTCAGTGGCACTAATCTGACTTTTTGTCTCTTCCCACAGCTCCTGATCCAATCTCAAACCTGAGTTTAACCACAGATAGCAAGTCCCTCAATGTTTCCTGGAGCTACACTCAAAATAACAATATACAGTTCACAGTAGATATTTTTGGAAATTCTGGAGATACTTATCCACCACAAAATACAAGCAATCACAACACACAGTTTACAGGTCTGAAGACTGGAGCCAATTACATTGTTACTGTTTATGCTAGTAATGGAGTACACATTAGCCCAGGAGTATCAGCATCCAATATGACCTGTGAGTTTTGTTCTAATTGATTTACATAATAATTAATGAAGACACAGCATACACAACCTATTCCGTTTGGAAAAAATGTATAAACGTTTGTTCTTTTCTTTTATTCTAGTGCCCAATCCTCCCATTAATCCCCAAATCAAGTCCCAAACATATAACTCCATCACCTTTATGTGGAGCCCACCTGAAAACGCAGGAAAAGGTCTTTTATACGACGCCAACATCCGCTCTAACTTCTGGAATTATTCACAGCAAAAATCTAAAATCAGTGACACCAACTGCACATTTGAGAACTTGATATCTGGAACCAGCTATGATTTTTCAGTGCTAGTCAACACTCAAGGTTTGAAAAGTGTCGCTGTAGGTTATTCAGGGATGACAGGTGAGAATCTTATACCTGAAATGCTTAATTATTAGTAATGTGGTTATTATTATTATCATTATTATTACAGAAAAATCTAATAAATTGTTAAAGTTTGGTGGTGAAAGCTCATGTTTGACACAAGACACTTCATACAGCTGATTTTTCACTGAGCAGTTTCAGTTTGGTAAAATCTTTTTGTTTTTATTGTAACCACAACCTGAAAATGTTTAAATCATCCTGATACGGTTGGACTCTGGTAAATTCACAATCTTCATCACTGTGACTTTAAAGAATTAAAACCCTTAAATGATTGTATTTTATTATAATCACCGTGACTGAACAAGCTTAGAGGATGCATTTTGTCTCACAGGCTGTTTTCATCCCCCCCACATGCAAACTGCTTAAGTGAATGAAGCTATGAGATTTATTTAGCTGTTTATACGTTTAACAGCTTCTGTTTGTCCCCCAGTTTCACTTGGCATGACGGTCGGTCTGTCAATGATGTGCTCTTCAGTCACGAGTCTCAACTGTGACAACATCACCACAAGAGCAGAAGTTTTTCAAGCAGTGAGTCAGAAAACACACCCATCTGATTTACCAAAGTAGACTGAATATATGCAGAAAGAACATTTGTGACATTAAATTAATCATTGAACTTTTGTCTATGTCCTGTTGCAGCTGGAAACCCATTTTGATAACTGGCTGGGGAAAAACATTGTATGGAACATCACCCAGACGCAAATTCAAAACACCTAAAACAAAAAGGAGTTGAACATTTGAGAATTGTAATATTTAATTATGGTTTTGTAAAAAGTCACAATAGACGGCTAAGACGGAAGCAGTGATCTCAGAGATGCTTTTGGAAAACTTTTTTTTACAAGTTTGTAAAAGTTACTGACAAGAGTAAAAGTTTATGGTATTTCCAACAACTTCACCTTTGAAGTTGAACAAGGTTCAGAGACACGGCAACATCTGACATCATCAAAGCTTTAAACAGAACTCATTCCAGTTAGCTAAACTTTCAGTGCATCAGAAATATGTTTTAACTTTTAAAATGTCTTTCATTTTTCTTCTTTAGATATTAGCTGCTCTTCTTATTGATCAATTATTAAAGTAATTGTTTGTATCTTAAGGCACAAATCTTTATCAAAAACACATAATTTAGACATTTATTTAAATTTGATAACTAACACAAAAATCTAAAATGTAAAAAAACACCAAAGATGAGACTTTAACACATAAAATAGTATTTTAGTAACAAGGATTTCCCCAGAGATGAATTGGTGTAAAGCTTGGCACACATCGGAGGGTTTGTTAGCTTTAACTTTTAAAGAAGTCGGATTTTTGATTTAACTTTAATTAATCTGCAGCAGATGAATCACATCTGAAGATCGTGTATTTAATTAAAAGGGAAAATGAAAAACTCAAATACTTGATCTTTAATTGATCATCTGCTGTATGACAGGTTTAACTTTTTAAAAATACCGTAATAATGTCCCAGTCTAAATGGGTTGTTAGTTTTTGTATAGATGTAATTTTAATAGACCAGTAAACTTTTGGTGTGTGGTTTGTTTTCCTGAATATAAAATCTTAGAACTTTAGAGAGTTGGGATCTTACTTGGACTGTAGATGGATTCAAAGTTTGATCGATTATCTAAACCCAACTAGTCTTCCTCCAGAGACACCCCGTCATCAAACTTGTGTTTTTGTTGTTTTCTCTGTCAGCATGTTATTGTTAAAGACCTATACTGAAGTAAGGAGATTCTTTATGTTTAGTCATTAACAGTAAGTTACTTCCTAACTTCCTTTAACTTAGTTATGTTCTGCGTACAGCTGATATACTTCTACTCTTAATGAAAATAGATTAAACAACATAAGAGTCTCGTGGCTTTTCTAGGTTGCACAGTTTCTCTTTATTGTGGAATGTGATTTTTAGGTTGATTGTGTTTGTGAACGTGTAAAAACAGAACAGATTTGTGAAAATGAGGCAGAGCTACATCTCTTTATATGATTCTATAAGATTATGTTGTATTTGTGTATGAAATGAATATGTTCAAAACAATGTTTTATTCTTTTTTGCATTATTGGTAGATGATAGTTGGATTTTACAGCTGTGATGATCTGTGGTTTCTAATGTTTTTTGCTCTATTTATTCTTCACACCTGTCTTTTGTCATTTATAGCTGATATGTGCAGCATTACAGCAAGAGAGCATGTTTTTAAACCAACGTACCACAGCCCTTCCCGATACATTATCCCCCCCTTGGTTTCTATAGCCCCACGTCACTCCGGTCTCTTAGTCGAGCAGCAACTGAGCAGCTCCTGCACAAACTACGATTACATTGCAAGGTTCAATCATTCACAGCTCACCAATCATGTTCTCTCACTGTACGAGGCTCTGAGGCCTGTCTGTCTCTGTGCTTATGAAACGTCGCTCTGTAGCAGCGAGCTGCTGCTGGACTGAAGCTGCACCCGGAACACGGAAATGAGAAATGCTCAGTTCCGAATGAGTTCCCGACCAAAATAAACGCGTATCCTTGGCAAGCCTTGCCATTCTGCGTGGAGAAATGTTTAAAAATAAAAATGAATCCCTCAGTAGCTGAGGAATGGATAACTTTTTAATAGAATTTAGCTCTGGCTCCTCCATGATGGCTGAGACTATAAACAGCAAGACAGACTAGGAGCGTTCTGGGAGTGTGTGGCCCCCCATCTATACAAGTTTGCTTGAAGCGTGTGCACGTTGACTGACAGCCCACAATGCGACAATTTGAATTTTATTGGCTGAAAAAGTTTGCTGTCAGAATGCAAAGGGGTCTATAGGAGGAAGGAGGGTCTTCATCAGACTGACATATGTTGTGGAACTCTACATATAGCTCATAGTTTAGACCTGAAATGTCATTTAAAACATTTAGAAAACTTTAATACATAGAAAAATACTGCACATAGGCGCTTTAACCCTTTTTTAAGACATGTGATTATATTTGTAACTTCTATTGACATCCAAACCTACTTCACTACAGCTGATTTTCAAAAAGTTATTTTTATTTATAATAATAATAATAATGGATTGTATTTATATAGCGCCTTTCAGGATTGCATTTTTCTTGTATATTCCTATAAACACTCTACAGCTGGGAACAGAACCATGGGTTGTAACTTTATTATTGTTGATGTTTTGCTTGGAAAAAAAATAAAAAAATGTTGAATAAGGAAGCATGTCTTGTTATATCCTTTAATTACACTGTGGTGTTGAAATCACATTTACAGTTTTTATCTAGATTTGCTCTTCAGAAGTTCAACTTTTAAAGTTCAGGAAGTAGGAGCCTCCTGGTGGTGGCTAAAGAACATTGCAACTTAACTCAACAGTAACTTTGACCATTTCTGTGAGGTGAGCGATACACTGACAATATCCAGATTTCTCCTTTTTTTTTAAAGTTTATAAAACTAAACTGCACATTAGTCATTTCCCATTATTGCTTGTGTCACTCTTAGAAGAAGGGATTTGTCATGTAAAAATATAACGTTTTACCTTAAAAAATCACAAATTAATTAAAAAAAGGCCAAAAACATTTAAACTAAAATGGAAGGATTCTGTTTTAATAAACCAACTGTCACGCCTAAAGCTCCATGGTCAGAGATGCTGCTGGTATTTATAGAGTGCTCTTCACACTCTGCCAGCTTCCTCTGTAAAGCGTCTCTAATATAAAGCTTTTTTTTTTATAGCCCTCATACCTAAAAAAAAAAGCCTTGTGATAAAGAGGCGTCACATGTTGCTGGCTTTATAAATGAAAAGCCAAGAAAATTCATGTCAGAGTACATGTGAAGTTTCAGTAAAATGACAAATGGCTTCAGAAGACAGCATGGAGACATCACAGAGACACCTAGAGGAGGACAATAGAGAGACACGTGGAGGTGGGTATTAAAGGACTTGGAGACATTATTTTTAGTATTAAGTCTGTTGTAGTAAAGGTGTCGTATTGTGCAGCGTATTTTATATAGTTTCCCTATATATACTGTTAAAGTTTGTATTATTTATAAAGTTTAGGAGAAACAATCCACTTTTGGTTCATCTTGTCTCACCTGAGGAAACTTAGTTATTCCAACGATTTCATTTCATTTAGAGTTTTTTCCTATTAAATTGATTAATATATAAGCTAATGATAGGATTCTTGCAATGTCAAATAAACTCAACAACCCAACTTTTAAACGTTTTAAAGTCTTCTCAAAGATGCACATCAATATTGATGGAGCTAAAGATTGACCTGTTTTTATTGGGGTGAAGTTGAACTGGTGGAAGCACTAAAATGTCCCAACTTGTTGTTACAGATTCAAGATCCTGGCAAAAAATGCTTCTGGTGTTTGTTGGAGCAGCTGCTGCTGTGACGGCAGTAGCTCTGGTTCTGAACTTTGCTTTATCCGGTAGAAGTAGACATCATGCTGTAACCAGTAGGTCAAACATCTACTTTTTCCAACTCACCTGTTGTCAAAAATGCTGGAAAGTGGCTGAAAATGTGACATTTTGAAACAGGAAGTTGCACCGTTTTAATAAAAACGGTCTTAACTGTAAATCAAACAAAACTCAGGAAACAGTCAAATTACTTGATAAGTACATTTAAGATCAGGGAGGATCACAATGAATCAAATCAGGCTCAAGTTGAACTAAAGGAGGATGATCGTATCACAACTATTTTCAGATTATGACCAGTTTTTGTTATAAATAGGACAGTTACAACTGCAACAACACAACTACCTCTCCTGTACATCGTATTATTAAACTGTTAGGAGCATCTGGTTGGTCAACTTCAGTGTTTTATCTGGAATTAGAAAATATAAAAGGTGTTTTCCTGTTTTATTCCTTTGCAAAATCAACAATAAAGCTTAAAATCAGTCCTGAAACAAACAGGAAGCCAGTAGGAGGGAGGTGTTGGGTGTTTTCCTGTTCCTGTATGAGCAAATGGTTTATTTTTTAATACAGGCTTAGAATAACCGTATTAATATTAAATCAGTAACTACAGAAGTAGAGCAATGTTATGCTTTTAAAGTTTATCATATAAACAAACATATCCAGTGTATAAATTCAGATTGTAGTGATTATATAGATCCCAAAATCAAGACTTTAATATATATTTGATGGGCTGAAGAGAACATTTGTTTTACTGCTGAGAAAATCTGTCATGTAAAGAGGATTTTTATTGTAATTATTTAAAATATGTCAATTACAAGAAATCAAAGAAAATGCTCAGCTGAAAAAAAATGTACAAAAATGTTTATTATAATAAAAGAAAAATAATAGTTAATTTGAACAAACACTGCACATTTTTAGTTTTTATAGTTAAAATATTTTTATTTGCAAAGTAAAAATACAATCCAAAAAGCCTCACCAATGCAAATAGTTGTGGGCCAACAACACAGCCTTGTGGAACTTCACAAAATCTGGTTGAAACATGTAAGATTCAAGAAAACTGAATCCACTAGGATGTATTAAATTACCGCCGGCATTAAAACTTGATAAGAGCCAAACACGGTTCATGATTTCAGAGAGTATGTTTTGTTGGCCGGTGATCAACCTGAACGGCAAGAAAATATGAGAGGGGGCGTGAGCTAGCTTTAGCATAGACTTAAGCTAACTTCCACATTAAAACTATAAAGAGGAGAGTTTAAATAGTTTGTAGCTGGATGAACAGAATTAGATTTACAGAAATAACAGAGCAACACCTGTTTAGGTAAACCAGTAAACTACACATTGCTGCTAAAAAAAACAAAAAAAGTAATGACAACAAAACAACAGATAGAATAGACATCAGCATGTTGTTAGGAATGGGTCAAACCAAATATAAAATGTCATAAATGTGAAATATTGTATGAATTTTAGGTTTATATGTGAAGCGATTTTATTTTGCAGCAGGAAGTCCTTTAAAAGACTGAGAAATTTTAGACTCAATGCTGAATTATTATTATTATTATTATTAATAATATTAATATCATCTTAGTAAAGTATCGACTGTTCTGTTGAAGTACAACTCATTATTTGGTGTATTTTTTTGGTTAAATTTGTCAAAAATCCAGAAATGTTTTGTTAATATTTTACTTTTGAATTGTTGGAGGTTTATTAACTCACCATAACAATGAACTTTTTAGGTGAACAATTATATAAATCATAAAACACCTGATTCAGAAAGGTTCAAACACTCTCAGAAATGTAAAAGAATTCATAGGACCTCAGTGATCTTGTCATTTAAATGTCAGGCAGTTTGAGTAGTCAGTTTGTATTTAAACAGCTCAGAAACAGGAGTGTTTACACACTGCTCAAAAATGAAAGGAGCTCATTGTAAATACATCAGATCTCAGTTGCAAAAAAACAAAGAATCTTGCTGGTTCTCCATCCTGATATGGAATGGGTAATGTGTGTGTTGAACAATGTAGCAGCAGCTACATGCTAATGGTTTGGTCAGAGACATTCACTCCATTGGCCCTCTGGAGGTCTCGTTGTAGGGTTTTGACAGTACTCCGCCCCGTATAGCTCTCCTACAGTAACTGTCTGTCTCCTGGAACCTCCTCCATGCTCTTGAGACTGTGCTGGGAGACAAAGCAACCCTTCTGGTAATGACATTGACGTACCGTCCTGGTGGAGTTGGACTGTAGGGTCCAGGTATCGCCTCATGCTACCAGTAGAGACACTGATCCTCTAGTCAAATGCAAAACTCCTGAAAAGCTGTCAAGAACAGATGATGAGGGAATAACTGTCTGCAGTGTATGAAATCGTTCAATACAGAAACAATATCTCCCTGCTCCATGTCAGGTTATAAAATATATATTTTGCCAGTCCCACAGGAAGCTGCTCCTGCAGAGAATCAGACGTTGAACGTTTTCAGAGAGGACCTGCTGAAAGAACTGCAGCATTGTTGTGTTATGAAGTCATCAGCTCAAGGCGAGTTTACAGTCTGATTCATACATTTGATTACTGTGACCTCTAAAGCAAGCTGTGAGTGCAGGACGTGTTATTCTCTGTCACGATGGAGCGTTTTCAGCTCATTTAGTGACTCCGTCCTGTTAACTGAAGGTGTTTGTGTCCTGTGTGAAGACTCCAGCTGCTGCTTGTGTCCTGATGACTGGCTGTGGTGGAACAGTCACTGCTACTATTTCTCACCTGGGCTGCAGGACAACCGTCAGTGGAGTGGGAGCACGGAGTTCTGCCTGCAGCACAACAGCAGCCTGGTGGTCATCAAAGACTCTGCAGAGATGGTAACTGGAAGCTTAATAAAGCAAAAATCAGTCAAGACAGCAGGAATAAAAGTACTTAAGTCATCAGTTTATATGCATTTGCTGATTTAGTGGGCTAACGTTTTTTTATTTGTTGTTTTTTAACTTTTAAACTTTTTTAAAATGTTATTTTATCCCAAAATTTAAAAACTGTATAATTGTTTTCTGGCAGAAATACATGCAATATTTGTATTCTTTGTCCAGTAATCAAATAGACATGAATTTTGCCTGAGAATAAATAAATGTTCTCTCACACCGGCAGGATTTTGTTCAGAGAGTGATGAATAAGTTCCCCCGTCTTCCTTTCCTGTGGGTGGGGCTGAGCGACCTGCAGCAGGAGGGGCGCTGGCTGTGGGGGGACGGGACGGACGTCCAGCATTACTTACCGTAAGCTTTATGTGCAGAAGGAAATATATCATCTTTGGTGTTTTATTTCCTGATTTTGGGCCTTAAAACGTTCAGATTTTTTTCTACAATTAGCCCAACTTTATGCGCCAATCCGTCATGACAGTGAGAAAGTTTACATTAATAGTCTGTCTCTAAAGTCTCAGGGGTTTTTTCTGGTTAAACAAATGCTTGTAAAGCACTTTGTACATTAAAAAAAAAGCTAACAGCACATTTTAATACCCTTAGTTTGTTAACCATTTAGCTGTCACATAAAAAAATAGCATTTTTATTTATTCCAGTGTTTATTAATTTGAAACAATACTAGTTGTAATATTATGTAAATTATTAATAAATAATAATGTAAGATAGTGTATACAATTTTAGAGTTTTGTAGTGTATTTTAGATTTAAATGTGTTCTACCAAGCTGTTCAACATGTTTTGTCAAGATTTGCATTTTGCATCAAAACAATATTATTACAGAAAACATTTAAACTGAAGATTTCTGGTATTAAAGGACTACTGGCCCTGGGTTGGGTACCTGAACAACATGCAACACATGAAAATGGAGAACCATCTATTAAAATATGTGGTCATTACTTTTGGTGTCCCCCAGGGGTCAGTGTTTGGACCAGAAATATTCTATCTGAATAACTAATTAATTATATGAAGTTCGTACTATTTTCAGATAGTGATGGGATTTATGGCTCTTTGAAGGGAGCCGTTCCCCTCAAAGAGCTGTTTAAAAAACTTTCTCTATTATGGTTTTTTTTTTTTTTTTTTGCAATATTTTGAAAGAAAAATATCATGTGGAACTATGTTTGGGGACTCTCTTTGTTGTGACACCTACATGTGCGTGGCTAATTAGCTTCCCCGATAGAACTGATGGGTTCATGTTGCTATTCTCGTTCATGTTGTTTTAAATAAAGAGCTCAGAGTCGTTGAATTTTGCCTCCCAGCCTCAAACTTCACAATTAATACAAACAAATTAACCGGGTCAATATATAATTTCGGGAGTTTTTAAGTCCATGAGATTTATCTTGCAAACATGTTCATTGAAATGAAATTTTAAAAGTCTTCTGTGTTCTTTATGATCTTATCTTTACAAATACTATAGTTATTTCTTATGGAAATAATGATTTATTTATAAAATATGACTAGATATCCCTAAAATGTCAACTAAGTTACTGATTCACAAGCACCTTCTCATTTGCGAAACAATAATTTGTAAAACGTATTCAAAAACTCTTTTAATTGCATTCTTGACATTAAGTTGAAGTAATTATGACATATATGTCTTTTTGGGCAAAATGTCACAATTTAAATAAAAAATAACACTTTGAATGTGTGTCCGAGAAGTCACTGTCAACTAAGTTACCCATAGCAAACACACCCCTCAGGGAAGAGTCATTATTCCAAATCACATGACCTGCTCCACATGATGTCATTAACTCCTGAAGAGAAAACTAGCAACGCTCCAAGGTTTGTTCCCTCTACACCTTTTCAGTTATTTCACCTAAAGTAGGGCTTGGGGCACGATGTCAGCAAAGTTACTACAATAACTTCTTAAATAACTTTAAATTAAACATTTCCTCAGTTGTACATATAATATTTAGAAAAGTATTTCTGTAAAATGGCATGTGGTGTCTGTTTTTTACCCTGAAAACGTAAAAAAAAATGTCAGCTAAGTTACCAAATCTCCCAAAATTATATATTGACCCAACCGTTCTTTTCAAGGACTCGGTTCTCCTCGCTCACAGTGAAGAGCCGTTCTAAAGCTTCATCTCGTTGTTGAACGTCACATTGCTAGATGACACCAACACATTTTGTTAAGGTGACCGTTTTCAGCAGCTTCTGGAGGTGATAAATCAGAAAATAAATATAGTTTAAAAAATGTTTTGATGGAAACAAATTGTCACTGGACTTAAGTAAAACAAACACGAACGTATCTGTATTAAGTCTACAGTCAACATGAACAAGAAGCATCTCAGTTCTGAGTAAACAATCTATTCACATCCTCCATCACTCACTTATCTGACCTGATTGAGCGACTTAGACTAAATGTAACCCGCATGAACAACAAGGAAAACGTGTTGTTTCTATTTGATCCATAAAAGTATGGAATACATTTCTAGTTCAACTGCAAAAACGTCCAAACACACAATTTGGTTAGATGTGTTTATCTGATTAATTTCCGTGTATATATAATATTGCATATTGGTGATATAATAAATCAACATTCATGAATGGCTTTGTTTATCTGGTAGCTCAGTTATAGGATACCTATGTAAACAGTGTTGATTTTCATGTGTTATGTTTCACTAAAAATACTGAACATCTAAGCTAATTATAACACATAATAACAACAACACAAAGATTACTTTCAGTTTTCTTTTATTATAATACAGCATTTATACAGTATAAACACTGATATACAGACACAAAACTAAGTTTGCCCTTAAATATTTTACATTTAAATTTGTATACACTCTATTTATACACAGTATATATAGTCTGTTCTTGTATTGTTCCATTGAGGTAAAAACATCTTATTTGTGTTTTCTTTATGAACGTGTGTGTTTTAAAGGTTGACCGTGCAGTGGGACGCTGACGGCAGGGACTGTGCTGACCTGAGGGGAGGCGGGAGTCTGTTTGCTGCTGAATGTGAAGAGTACGGACCCTGGGCTTGTAAACGGGAGTCCTCCTGACTGACGCAAACATCCACATCCTTCATCTTGGAGTTATACAAAATAAAATCTGTTCTAAAACCTGCAAAAAGGAAAAAAACAAAAAAAAAACTAAATGCTTTTAGAGTGTTTAACGTCAGACCAAAAAAAAGCCTTGAAATGTCAACAACTTTTTCTATATGGGAACAGTTTTATTCCATACATACATGAAAGTGCAGTATAAAGTGCATGCATTAAGATGCAGAGCATACTCATTTATAATAAATGTTTTTCCGCTCACTCAAATTTCTTCGTTTCTCAAGAAAAATCTGATTCTTACGTCAATCTAAAGACTATTTATAGTATTTATATCATTGTGACACACCTATAAACTACATTGGTGTCATCATTAACACTGTAGTGCAGCACAGCCTTTATACATGCTTTAGTAGAATAATTTAGGGTAACATTTAAGTCCTTATTTTCAGGAAATCACGTTCGTCTTTAGAAAGATGGAGCGCTGCATGACTTCTCATTTTCCTCTTCATTCTCATCAAATTTAAGTTATTTTATAAAATCGTTTTAGCTCCATTCCCTTTACAGAGACGGTTAACATCTTTGAATTTATTTTTGAGGAAAACTTAATATCTATCGTGTCACGTTTGAACAATTTCAGATGGAAGAAGCAGAAGTTCTAAAAGCTAACAGGTAGTTAGAGCACAATTAAAGTAGATTTCTGCTGCCTAAAAGCTATTTATCTGGTCAAAAATATCATCGGTGTTTAAATGCTTTAAAAGAACATTTAAATCACTCGTTATACAGCGTTTCCAACAGAAATATTAGAATATTTTTGTTAGAGAAGTCCCACACTGCACTAGCAGTTAGCTAGCTGCTAGCTGCTAAAATTTTAACTTTTAATTAATCACAGATTTTTATGTAAATACATGTATTGTGCAAATAAAAGCAATGTGAATGTTTTTAGAACAGGGTTTTGAGAATTGAGGTTATTTTTTGAAGACAACAGTGTTTCGGTCTTAGGCCGCGTCCCAATACTCGCACTTCCACCCTCGCGCCCCTCAGTTGCGTGTTCCCGCCCAGGTGCGCGAGTGCTCAGGGTGTCCAGATTCTCCTGGCTGTAGAATCCGGACCTTGGCCCCGCCCCCTTTTCCACCCTCGCTACGCACTTCACCGAAGTCCACATGGGTGCACACTTCAGCGAAGGGTATTACCCACAATTCCAAGTGCACTTCATTGAAGACCGTAGGGTGGAAGTGCGAGTATTGAGACGCGGCCTTAGCCTCGCTCAGGTTAGCCGTTAGCTTGTCAGAATGTTCAGAACTGTTTCTCCAAATGGAGGTCGTTGAAAGAGAAGTCCACAACAGAAATGTTCAGTTCTCCATGGAAACTCCCTTTAAAACATTCAAACTATTGTTTTAAATCCCCTGGAGTTGAAGGCAGGTCTCTGCAGTTTGCTGCGATCTTGTGAGGCTTGATGACGGTAATCAGTGTGCGACCGTCCATGGGGGCGACCAGAGGGTACAGCTTCTCCCTAAAGCTCCCGGTGAAGGTGTAGATGTGAGATTTGGTTTCTGCGTTGTAGAAGGAGATCTGGCCTTCCTCGTAGTCTAAGTAGACCCCCAGACGTCGAGAAACGAGGCTGGTGGGAAGCTGCGCCTCTGGCTTGGTGCAGGCGTAGAGGTGATGGGCGCTTCTCCACAGAACCCAGTAGCCTTTCTTTGGGTTCATGGGAAAGTTTCCCATCCGCTCTGAGGTGGCGGTTGTGAGTCCGACTCTCCAGTAACCGTTTTTGGATATTTCCACTTCCCAGTAGTGGCGACCGCTGCTGTAGCCCTCCCAGCCCAGCACGCAGGGCCAGCTGTCGAAGCGCTGGGAGCTGTGCGGCAGGTCTAACTCACAGAGGCCCTCCTGGACTCTACGCTGGTCATCTGAGAGCTGCAGCCACGGGTGGACGGTCATAGGGTCCAAAATCACATCAGCTACAGGGACAGAGTAGAGAAGTTAGCTCGGAAAAGCAGCGACATTTGGTGGCGTTTGTATTTATTTACATGTAAGCTAGTTTTACCTGCTGCGCTGCAAATCCAACTCCAAACTGGAAAAAGAAACAAGAAGAAAAAAAAGGGATTTATGATAAAATCTTGATTTGTCAAGTCTGAAAAGTTAAATATCAAAATTGATATGCAGTATCCAGATAACTGAGTCAAACCAGTTCAGATCTTTTAAAGTAGACTGTAAACAATAAGGTCATTGTCGTTAACCTGCATAAACAACCTCAGTTTGGAGAAAAAACAGCTGATTGACAGGCTAACGGCTAGCCACAGCATGGCCTGCTGCTGCCGTAAAACACTTCTAATGTCCCAAAAAGTTTTACAAACCAAATAGATACTGTAACACTTACAGCTATTCACATAGAATACTTTATTAACACAGCTAGCAGCAGGGGCTAGCTTTAGCTTTTTATAGCTGGAACATCTGCGACGATTTCTTTGAGGTTAGAGTTGCTTTAAGATGGCCCTGCACAGACTAGCTGGTACTGACTGTTCCTAACGTTTCCTCATAAACTCACTTTAAAACATGTGTTTGGCCTTAAATTGAAAGTACCTGAGTTTGGGATGTATCTTGAAACTCCTGCTTTCCAGGTCCTTTGCTTTGCCAGTAACCATAATTGTGGAACCATTGTCTAAAAGAGGAAGAAAGATGATAAAAACAACAGATTAGCTTCATGTTTCCTCGTGGCAGAGTTTAACTATAACCTCACTCGCAGCGATCGTTGCACAGTTTAAGCAACGCTTTCACTCAAGATGATTGTATAAAGACAGCACTTTGCCATGTGAACTCTGCATGCAGTTAATCATCAGAATCTTCTGTATCAGAGATAAACTTATCAGTGCAGCAGCAGCTCAGGGTCAGCAAAGCTAATCTCACATGGCACATTTATTGGTGCTTCACACGAAGGCAGAGAGCAGGGTTCATTCAACCTGCAGGCCTCGTAAAACTCTCTCATAACCAGATCATTTAAGACGCTTTAAGAATTTTATAGAGATTGTGTGGATTTTAGGTCATGTTTATATGTATGTGCATATAAATGTAGCACCTAAAGTGTTTATTTCATGTGAAAATAACCTAAAAGTTCACGTTTTCCTGTTCAGAGTGTGTGTGTGTGTGTGTGTTAGTGCTGCGTACCGTGGAGTCCTCCTTCAGCAGAGACCAGGTGATGAACTCCAGCAGAGGCAGCAGCCTGAACAGACGTTTCTTCTTCAGGCCCAGCTGGCGCAGAACTTTGCCGAGCTCGTCACCTGGCACGCCACAACTCTGCAGGAAAACACAAATCTTTAGCGAAAAATTAATTTTTGAAATGTTATTCATAACAGACACTCCTCACCTCAGTCGCCTCCTGCAGCTCTTTAGCCCACTCCATGATCCTCTGTTGTGCCTCCTCTTTGGGGTCGTGATCCTCTTGGTTTTCGTTCTTTTGATCGTTGTTTGCCCAGGGGTTTTCCTTTAGCAGCTACAGATAACAAATTAGAAGGAAAGCCTGTTAAACTTGATCTATTTGTGCAGAATGTCGACAGGTTTGAGTACCGACCTTATCCACGTGTTGCAGCTCACCAGCCCACTCCAGGATCATTTTGCGGCTCTCCTCTAGGCTGCGCTCAGCTCGCCGGTCTGAACCATCACTCTCCTTCTTACTGGTTTCTCCCCCTGGGTCTCTATCGCCCTGCTGAACACACGGCAAACACAAAACGTTCATATTTTACGCTAAACATTAGCTTGTGTAAAAGCGTGAGCTGGAGGTGAACGGTCATGTAATCAGGCAGTAAAACCATCTATGTGTCCTATCAGCAACCACCCACTCTCAGGATCAACCACTGGTTTCCATAGCGATAATTACAGCCGCTATAAATGCTGGTTCAACCTGACTCCATGATAAGACAGAATCTTAAACGTATCAAGGAACTTGATATAATAAAATTAACAGGATCATTTCACTACACTGAGAAAAAGAAAACATTGGTCTAACCTAAAAAAATTGAAGTAATCGGTCACAAGTAATTTAATTAGGTTAATCCAAGTTAATCTTTTTAAGTTTACTTTGAACAAACTTAATAAATTTACTTTGAAAGAACTTAATTTAATTACTTGTGACCGATTACTTCAATTTTTTAAAGTGTTTTCTTTTTACAGTGTAGTTTTTAAGTGATCTCCTTCTCTTAATGTGACTTTTGCTCACACATTTTAAAAAATGTTGTAAAACTCTTTACAGGCCAACCTTTTTCCCAGCAGCACTTCCTTGTTTTAACCCCTTCCCCCCCCCCCATAAAACATGTTTTGTTTCTTTCTCTTTAATTTTAAATCTTGGAATATCGTTTACCTTGCACAACTGGTCCACCTGCTCCTTCCAGTGATTGATAAACTGCACACACTCCTGCAGGCTGCGTAGATCCCTCAGGCTGGGCTTACGAGACTGCTGCTATGAGAGAGCTCAGTTATTAAAAGAAGATAAATCAGAGGGGGTTGTTGGTTTGGATCCGGCGGTTTACCGGTGAGTGTTTGGAGAGGCTGTTGGCGTGTACGGTGGGGGCCGAGCTAGACGCCTGGCGGCTCTCCTCGGGCAGCGTCCAGCGGACGGCGCAGATGGAGCTGCTCTGAGCGCTGTCCTCATCCTTCAGCTGGATGCTGACTTCTGCATGAACGAGAAGAATCAGGTTGAGTTCAGTAATATGAATGCAACTGTTCTGTACTGTGAAATAAAAAGATTGATCTGTGCTATATTTTTAAAATGTCCCATAAATGAAGCTTTTTCTGAGCATCTGATTGAATTTTAGATCAACGGTTTTGCATATTTTACCAGGCCAATGCTGCAAATTACAACATATAATGTTTTTATTTTTAAAAAAAGAAAGGAAACCTACGCTTTTTTCGCTTCAAGATGGGTTTCATTTTAATGTCTTCTTTCATACTCATGGCTGTGAGGAAGAAAACAAACATAAACCATCAAATGTTTCACAAACGGCAGAAAATATAACAATAATCTCTACTACAATCTCTAAAAAATACTATTAATCAAACAGAACAAGAATACTTTATAAATATTTTATTATTTGATATTAAAATGTTTAGATTTCGAACATAATGGACACAACCAGTGAGGTAAATAATGTCTAAACTCTGCTCTTTATAGTTTTTATATGAGAAACAATAAAAAATGTAAATGTTTTAACTAAATCAAACATTTCAGAAATAACTTATGAAACAGAACATAAAATATACATTCCTTTAATTATTATAAAATGTATTCCCATTTATTTGTTAATAAACATGCATTATTACCTAATTTATAACATTTTAAATGCATAAAAATGCTAATAATAACCTGAACTAATAAAGTGAAAGTAAACAAACTATATAAGTTGTGTTGTTTGGTTACCTGTTGATTGATGGAGCAGGTGTGCAGCTCTGGTGTTGAAGCCAAGTGGACCGCTCAGCCCGTGTGTCTGATCCTTAAATCTCCTCCGCCATGCTCCTCCCTCTCTGACCTTTACACCCTTTATGGCCTCAGAGGCGATGAGGGGAAACGTTTCAGATCCCTGACACGAACCCTCACTGGCTTCCTGGATTTACTTTACAGCAGCAATAAGGATACTTATCAGCACGAGTGACGCACGTAAACTGAGTTTTTTTTAGTGGCGATACTGTAAACTGGTAATCCTGCAGCATATCTGCTCAGACGTGAACCTGATGGTGTGAGGGTCCTAAAAGGTCTAACATAAGCACAAGGTTTGCATCATAAAAGCCTAAAAACATATTTTTATAGCAGTTTTTCTAAATGTAATGCATTAATGGATATATTTGCAGTGAGGCGCATAATGATGAGAGGTTATAACGAGCGCAAACATCCACGTTAGAACTTGGAGATTATCAGACTTCAAGAGGACAAAGGTTTGAACCGTCTTACATCATGAGGAAGTAGATTAATGTAAATATTTACAATATTCATGCATTTATTTAAATTTTAAGTCGCAGATATTTTAGTATAACAATAAATTCATTACACTGCATGTGATTATATCAACGAAACTGATCTGGGGTTAGTGTGCTGCTGATGGAGTTCCTGCAAAAGCAAAATGGAAATAACCTAGAGTAACCAAAAGGAAATGGGCTTCAATGAGTTGCATGAAACAGATCATTAAAACTGTTTTCATTTTTTAAATTGGGGCTAATTTTTAAAGGCACAAAATGAGAATTTAGTTGTTTTCCTTAGTTCTGCTTCTGTAGAATTACAGTCAGTTTTGTGCTTCACCTCTTTGCATCTGTTTGATGAATAAATGAACTGAAACTGCTTTTCTTTCAGCTTTCCCTTCAGGGGTCGCCACCTGGTTTCAACATGTCCTCTAGTCTTCATCCTCTTTCCTCTTTGTCAAATAAAACACGCCAATGAACAGCAACGAAACAAACCCTCAGTAAACCTGAATCCTAATTCACTTGAGTTATTTTTGTATTTGTACTGTACATGTTTGTGCTTTGTACATTATAATTAAAACATTAAAATGCATTAAAACCACTCTCATGTTTTAATCTTTAAGTCAATTTTTCAAAACTGTCTTTACTTGTTGAGTTTCAAAGCAGGTTGTTTAGATATTGTGTGAAATCTGGTTTCACATCACTGCTAAAATCATGAGTCGTTCCTTTGTTTCTTGAATTTTGCTTCCAAGGAGCTAAACTTTTTTTGTTATCGTTTAAACTGGCCTTGGTTAGCAGCACTTTTTAACAGTTCTGAAGATTAAATATTTATTTGTCTTTGGCTCTATCCTTGTCTTTTTCATGTTGAAGCACCTTATTTTAATCTTCAAAGGCGCTACCCAAATAATGATTACAGTGACTAGCTAACTCCTAACCAGATGACAGGCCAGATCATAGCTGGCTCATATTTAGCTAACTCATATGCTAGCTAGCACATAACTAGCTGGATCATAACCAGTTAACTCACAACCTACTAGCTAGTAAATAATCTAGCTAGATCATTAGCTCACAATTAGGTGGATAATAACCAGCTAGCTCGTTAGCTCATAACTAGCTACAGTACATCACAACCAGCTAGCTCATAACCTGCAATTTACTAGTTAGCAACTTTATTACCAGCAGACTCACAATTTACTGTCACACAGACACAATAGGATACTTTTTTTGTGGAATCTTAAAAAAACAACAACAAAGATAAACAACATGATACTTAAAATAGTATTAAATGTATCAGTGAAAGGAGGTTACACCTCACGTCTTTGATTTTTTAAAATTGTTTCTTAAAAAATTATTTTTTGTCCTGAGACTTCTGTTCTTTTTGTGTATAATTTTCTCATTTTTATTAAAAAACTGCATGATATACATCATGGTCAGTTACAGGAACTGGACAGAAAAAGGGGAAAAACAGCCTAATTTAAAAAAAACAAAACATGTCAGACCTTCAGAAATTTAGAAATAAATATTAAAAAATAAATATAAAAAATGAAGTTTATTGCTTTTACCATAAGTACATTTGAATATAGCATTTATGGATTTATTATGTGTAAAATTAAAGTAAAATTGCATGATACTGTTATAACCCTGATAAAGGTTGATTGTCTGAGAAAAACCTTCAAACCCTCTGACATGTTTAAGGAGACTTATGTAACTAAACATGGGTGAACCGTTAGACTTAAATAAATTGATACACTTCCCTCTGATAACAGGATAAGGTATCAGTTAAGGTTTCACACTGCAGATAATAATCAGTGAGCTGAGGGAGGGTTTAACAAAGGTTATGTGTTTTATGAGTGAAGATGCGTCTAAAAATGATCATAAATTTCCACTTGTTGACAGTAAAGACTCAGGAAGCAGGGATCAGTTTCAGGTTTATTTTCAAATTCAGACAAAATCTTGTGAATCTACTGAACAAATATAAAAAAATCACTCATTTACTTCAGGTTTTTTTTTTTTTTTACTACTACAGGAAATGTTTGTTTTTATAAAAGTGGCATCACATCTCTGTCTACCAAAGCAAGCTGCAGCATGCTCTGCTTCAAATATGTACATCCAGTACATGCTTATAAAAAAATCAAATCAAAATGTTTTTTTTTTAATGCAGTCTGGTTCCAGATGTGCAGCTTCGTCCCAGTGGGTGCAGGATTCATCAAACGTTTAGTTCCAGTTCTTGAAGAACTGTTTAAAGATGATGGTCTCCTTCCCCTGGGGCAGGATTTCCACCTGAAGCACAGAGAGGTTTGACACTTTAACTCGATTTACTGTAATCGTAGCAGCGAGGTTTAAAGAGGGACGGATGTTCAACCTGAGTTTTCATCCTGGGGTACTTCATCTGTTCGATGAAGTTGTCGGCCATCTGCAGCGCCACCCTCTTCTCCTCGGCGTTCGCTCCGTTACCTGGAGGTTGTTCAGAAATGATCGTTAGGCTCAGATTTCTTTAAAGGTTTCCCAAGTGTTTTAGATTTGGACCCATAAAAATACATTCTTGTGACCCTGATTGCTGTTTTTATTTATTTATTACATTTTTTATTTTACTTTGACAAGATAAGACTGAATAAAGTTCTATGAATACTAGAACCCACTAAAACATGTTGACGGTGAGAAGTCTATGGGGTAAGATTTGGGCCAAAAAGATTGACCAAAAAAAATACAGTCACACACAAAATAGACCCAAATAAAGCAACAACAACAACAAAAATCACTCTAAAAACAAAATGAACTAATTCATAAGTATAATTTATATTTCTAAACAAATTTTTTTTTTTTACTTCTGCCCTTTGCTTTGCTGCACCTCCATTTTACTTCTACTCCAGGTTTTTGCTTTGAAAGAAAGTGTTAGTGGGAGGGGCTTATCAGTGCTTCAATCTCATTGGTTATGAGGGTTTGGGGAAGGTGGCGCTAGCTGTTTGCCATACATATGTAACCACCTTCAAAAGCTGAAAAATAATGCAATAAAATTAATAAAATTGTGATTTTCCTGTAAAGTTTTGTGATGTTTTTTTCCATATCGTCCACAGATAGTTTCAGATTTATTTATTTAATGCAGTCAAACCGTTTATGATGTTTATTAATTTCATTTCTGGCTTTAATGATCAGCTTGATCTTTTTGTTTTGTTTGTCTTTGAAACATGCTGTTAGCCTGAAATCAGATCAAAATAAAGATTTTTTTTTAAGGATTTTATTTTTTTCACCTTTCCAGATGATGATTTTTCCATTTGCTCCGTTATCCAGGATGAAGCAGTCATCTCGGACCAGCAGATCTTTGGCAAACGGGCTCTTCTCCGACACTTTGGTCATCGTCATGGAACCCGTGGCATCAGACACCTACAGAGGGGCCAGCTTTACTCTGGATCTACGTCAGAATCAAACACCTTTTCGTGGAGAAACCTTTCACCTTGTAGAGGGAGGCAGAGTTGGAAGCGTCGGCCTTGCTGTCCTCCTCTGATGTGCTTTCTGCCAGCGCCGGCATCGGTCCGAGAACCTGTTTGTAAAAACATGATTTTCTTGAATGGTGAACACCCCCGTGCGACTGTGATGATTTAAAGAGTTTTTTTTTAACCTTCAGCATCTCCTCAGGCTCCTCCCCCTCACACGTATCTACGATCCGAGCTTTCCCGTGTCTGTCCGCGTCTCGGATCAACGAGGCGATCTCACGCACCTTCTGCTTCTCGAAGATGTTGGCCTGTGATCCGATCCACGATACAATGGTCTACGGAGCGAGTCGATTATTTAGGTTTGACCGTGGAGATCCATCCCACTTCAGAAAAGAACATTTATGTTTTCATCCGTTTTAATCTCACCTCTCCGAGGTCAAGGATGAAGCAGTCCCCTTTGTTGAAGCTGCTCCAGTTCATCTCCACCTCCTTGGCACGGATGTTGCGTTTTCCTTTGATCTGGTACAACCTCTGGACCGTCCCGCTGCCCTGAGGCCTCCTGAAGCCCGACTCCACACCACCATCCTGTCACACATCACAAACATTCCAGGGTTTTTATTAGATTTTACATTTTACGTCTCCTGCTGGGGAAAACTCTGGAGATCTCAGTGTTAATGTTTCTTTAAATAAGGCCAACTGAATGCTTTGAGCTGCACCTTAATGCTCCGATAAGATCAGCCATGAAGATAAACTTTGCAGCTTAATCAGATCAACATACTAATAAAACCATGTTAGGTGTCAGTGTTGAGTAATTAGTTTCTATTTACAAGAAATAATATTTAGTTTCATCATATTATGATAATTGTAAGAATGTTCCGGCATAGCACCAGGGTTTTCTGCCACCTCAGAAGTAGGCTGGCAAGCATTCATAGGGGCGGGATCAACGGTTGTCAATCAAACTGTCTTCACATGCTATTGGAAAGCACCAGGACCAATCAGAGCCGTTTAGCAACAACCGGAGTCAGCTGGAATATAAATTTTTACCATATCCCTTCGGCAAAGCAGCCAATACATAATTTTTCAAAATAAAAGCCTTAAGTTCCTCTATCTGTTCTCGTCTTAGAGAAAAGCCCAAATCTAAATCGTCTGAAGTTGATGATAAAGACGTTTCAAACGAACACGATTCCTGAGCTGCCGCCATGTTGTTTAATTTCAAAGTTGCAGCGCTGCCGTCATCGGCTAATCCCACCCACCAGACCGTTTGAGCGTAGTGATTGGCCCGGTACGAGACTGACCGGACCAATCAGTGGGCTGCAGAGGTTCCAATGAGCATGGCTAGACTGAAGTCTGCAGAGCAGAACTGATGGTCTAGTTCACTGGGCTAGCTCAGAAGCAGCTTCCCTTAAAGGTGATATGTGGAGCATTTCAGCATTTTTTAAACCAACGTTCCACATCCTGCTGCCTGCTGGTTGTGCACCGTATCAGGCTAAAAAAAGACTGCTGTGGCCCCCAGACTCTGGAACTCTGTCCCCCTGAGCCTGAGATCAGTGGTCTCCTTTAAAAACAACTCAAAGCTCATCTCTGACTTTTACATGAACTCCTGTAGATCAGTCATTTACTCTAGTCTCCTTGTATTTCAGTCAGTTCTCTGTGTATTTTTATCTAGATTGTTGTAAAGCACCTTGTGATTTATATCTTGAAAGACACAATCCAAATAAACATTACTTACTAAAATATGATAAAATAATTCATTCTAAAATACTAATATATAAAGATTCACCAAGAAATCAGGTGTTGATCAGATTCAGCATGATCCATTACTCGGTGCTCGTCTGCTCTGAAACGTTTTTAAAAATCTGACTTTTTTAGGGGTTCATGAACGCACCATCACCATATATTGTCCCATTGCATGTTAACATATTGTCCAGTGGTTCCAAGCTAATTCACAATTAAAGATCTTCTGTATGTTTTTACTTTCAGAATCAGATTTTTAAAATTTTTCCAGGATTTCTTTTCTCAAAGTGGATATTCAGTTAATTATTAAACTCATTGTGTATTAGCAGATCAGAGCAAACCAGTGTTTGTGTTTAACCAATGGACTGGGAGCTAAAGCTGCTCACGCTCTTTACCTTGTAGCTGATTCCTCGGGGGAAAAGCTCCATGAACTCAGGGGTTTCGAAGCCCTGGACCTGTCTGTGCTGAACCGGGTCGCCGCCAAGAAAGTTGTCCAGCTGGGTGGCCAGCATGGCACAGGCTACCTGCTCGTCCCGAGACGACTTCTCTCCTGTAACGTGGGACAGCATATAGTAAAAACATGTATTAAGACCCCGTGTTTATACCCTGCTGTGGTCAATACATCATCAAGAGTCTAGAGGAAAACTGGAATTCAACAGAGTAAATGTCCTCTTATAAAATTTGGTTTTTGATGTTAAAAGTGTTTTGTTGCCAAGCAAGAAATCTAGTGATTAAAATGAACGATATATTAGAGCTCAGACAAGAAACAACAAGAAAGGATTTGTTCAAATTTTCCAGGTCAAACAGGGGCGAAGCTAAGAGTTAATCTGGGGTGGCCGTGTCCCCCCCCTCAGGCCACCACACAGTTGCAAATAAAAATTCCTATTTATGGCAAGAAATGAGTAAAATTATTAAATGAAGTAGTTTTCTGTTACATGACACTGACAAACACACCTATAAGGACATACCTGGTGCTGGATTTACTGTCATCTCAATAAAAAAGTACTTTTTAAAATAATTCTAAATCTTTTTATAGAAATGTGCAACGATCTACTTGGTGTTTGGTGGAAAGAAAAGTGACAAGATTTTACTGCAATTTACTTGAACTATGAGTTCTTTGAATATTGGCTCCTCCCAAAAAATATTTTAATGTTGGCTCCCACATTAAAGAATAACAAATAGAGATGTTTTAGGCAATGTGGTGAGAGCTGTTGAGAACAAAGAGCCACAGGTGATTTTAATCAAACAGCGATCGCTCCAACACACTTCAGTGTTTATCTGTAAACATTCAGAGGAAGAGGGTTCAGAGAGAGAGCGCTCTCCGAGCCCTGACAATCAGCTTAGTGTTACCTAAGCACCGGATACATGCTGGAAACAAAGGCCACATTTGAGTACTGTAACGTTCCTCCTGCATTTTTAACGAGACCTGCTCACAAACCTTCCCAGCTTCCCTCCTCGGGACTTCTCTCCCTCCTTTAATCCCTCCTTTCTTCTCTCTCTCTCCTCATTGACGCTGCTGCAGGTCAACACCGTGGCTCATGTGTCATGAGAACCAGGATGACGTGGAAAAAACATCCACATGCACGCATCCTCACCCACATATTTAAACTCAAATAATTAAGAGTTTTAAAACTCACCAATCCACATGTGGAGGTCGGCCCCCTGCTCGCCCCGGTTCTCCAGCACCAGATAGGAGTCTCCATTAAAGAAAGCCCCCACCTCAGAGGGGTCCAGCAGCACCGCCTTCATCTTTTCCACCCTCCACACCCGCAGACCGGGTTCCCGGATCTCTGGGCCGAACTGACCCGGTGCGGCCTCGAATCGGAGCATTCTGCACAGAGAGAGGTGAGAGAATGGCTGGTGAGGCAGAAAGAGGAAAGAGAATGGAGAAGCTGATGTAAACATTTCATGTGACACTCATGAATCACAGTTTACCACCAGAAGGGAAGGAGTTAGCTCAAACGAGAAGTGGAAACACAGGGTATAACGTCTCCAGATTGTTTAAATATTAGTGAACGGAGAAGTGTGCCTTAGAATGTACAAATACCTGGTAAAAAATATATGATACATTTTCTTATTCTGTTAGCGAAGTTCCATATCCATGCCAGCAAATTTTCTAAACAAAAACCCAATCTCACTGTCTTCAGGGCCTATTTATGTTGCTTTTTGGACTCTCTTAAACTTTGCACTACTTTAAAAGCTATTAAGCTTAAAGCCTTATGTGAAGAATTTGACCTTTAACTAAACTTCTATGTATTATGTCTTTCTAACCTGTTGAGTATTCTCTCTCCTCGATCACTTCTACTGTTTGAATTGTATGATGATTATTTGTAAATAAAGTTTGTTAAATAAAAAAAAGACTGAGACTCAGCACTTAGCAGGGGGGCCACAGGGGGGCCAAGCTTACTGTCAGGTGGGCACTGGCCCCCCTAGAACCGCCCCTGCTGACCACCACCAGCAGGCAATGTGGGTGAAGTGTCTTTACTGTAGAAAAGCTTTGATAAAAATGTACTCAACCAAGCAGTTGACTTGCTTGGGTTAAACAAGTTATTCTGGCAAAAATATAATTTTCCAGTAGGAAGTAGGAAGTGTCTGCACTGGAAGCTCTACAGCTAACTGCTGTTAGCTGTGTTTGCACTTAACCACCAAATTTTGTATAAAACAAATAAAACTGGACAGCAGTTTGAAAGTGAACCATGAACTATTGTGACATTTTTGAAATTGGAGTAGTTTTAAAGTGTTTCCATCTTAGCAACTTAGCTTCGCTAGCTAATCTTTTTCACAAAACAACAAGCAGCAAATCTACAGCAGTGGCTTTTTCTGGTGTTAACGAAGATTATTAGAGAAGCTGATATGAGAGAGAGCATGTTTAGGATTATCTTTACTAAAGGGTAGGCAACAAAATCCACTTTGTTTCAGGTCTGGACTTGAACCTTAGCTGAGCTAGCTGTTAGCTCATCAGTCCAGTCAGAGCTAATCTCGATTTCTTCCAACTGAAGACCATTAACAGTAAAGTAAATGTTTATCAAATACTTTAACGTACGCTACTGTCTTAATATTTAACTAACTAGCTGTAATCTTGTCAATCCTGTCATTAAACTTAATTAAATCTACAACAGAAAACATTTACAGATCCAGAACATCTAGACCATCATCTGCTCATGGTTCTCTAAATTACACGTTTATAGATACAATATGGATGCTGTAATGAGCAATTCCACTCATCTAGAGTAGATACTAAGATTTAAATTAAGATAATGTAGCTACTTAATAACAGAACAAGCTTTCAGGTGTGACTGCATTCAAGCTGCTTCATGTCTCAGGTAAACCCGACAGGTAGGCCACGCCCTTTTCCTCTTCCTAAACAAACTTTCACACAGAAGACAGAAGAAAACGTAACAGCTGTAGCCTGAGTCGTTCTAATTAATGTTGCCAAATAACCACAAGCATGTCACTTCCTGTTTACTTGTGGTTTCCTTTGCGTCATTTAGGATCACTTCCTTTGCACTGTGTTACGTTCAAATTGATACAGTTTTCATAAGAATTAAAACTTGTTAAAGCTTCGTTTGTATGTTTTTGGTCTGAGAAGAAAAAATATCTCAAAGTTGACTCATTTAGATGTTCCAGCTCTAAAACTTGAAATGCAACTAGAAGTGTTTTTCATTTTAAAGATTAAAATATTGACATTTTCTCAAAACTTCATCTTCAGTTTTCTAATAAAGAGATGTAGGATTATAGTCTAACATGCTGTTTATGTTTACGTTATAATCAGAATAATACAGGAGGCAACCCTTGGACAAAGATTACCCAGCATGTATTTTTATTTATTTAGTCAATAGAACACCTATACGACCCTGTTCGGATGACGTGGTCTGATTAGGGTTAGGTTTACGTGGTGCAGATCTACCCGTGTGGACCGATTCTGGCTGCAGCTGGTCTCAGGATGCAAACTCTGCTTGGATGTGAAATAAATCAGCCTGAGAACGGTTGGTCTTTATGTTGATGTCTTCAGTTGCATATTAACACCACACTAGTTTGGAGCATGCACTTCCATAGGGAAGTGGTGGATTTTCATTGTGGTGGCAGATTACTCATGATGTGGACCTTTGTGCACCACTGTGAATTGGTCATTGAAAATTTCAAGCAGAATTCGGTCATATCGGCTTCATATATTAGCTGCAATCGCAATGCATGAACTATTTGCATTTACTCAAATATCTTGGAAAAGTTTCAGATTAAAGAACCAGCAGCTTTGTTGAAAAGACACAGAAAAGGCGACTGCCTGACTAAACAATGTGAAAAGGCTGAAACATAAAAGGTGAAAAGACATCTTGTACGTCAAAGAAAAGCCTCATTTTGAATATCTAAAACACCAAACAGATAAGGCAAAGCCTCATGTTTTATGCTATTAAGAGTAATGACTGCCTGAGCTGAAAGTCATAAAACGAGCGTCTCTGGAAGTCTAGTGCACGAAGGCTGCAGCTCAAAGTGTTTTAAGCCAAATTAAAAGCTCCTGATCTAAAACTGATTATTAGTCTGATGCAAAACAGCGTTGCTTCTAAAATGCATTAAAAGTTAAAGCTCATATCTCCATAAATTGGAATCTTTTCTCAAACTTTGTCAAATTAATGACATAAATGTTTGACTTTAGTGTTTGAAAACCTAAAAAAAAAGACCCGTATTTGATTCTAGAGTATTAGTTGCGTGATGATGATAAAAATCAAACTCATCCAGACCTTAAACCTTAATATTTGCATGTTGCAGCCGCATTAAGCTGTGGAGGTTTCCTCAATAGATAAGACGCTGGCGACTGTGACATTTTAAAATAAACAACTGTATAAATACGCCAGGGTGAATAAGCACAACATAGGTGGAGTTCTCACTAAACCATCAATCATTATTTTAATCAGCAGCTAAAGACGCCAGGCATCCTCCATAAACGATAAGGAAGGACAAGAAAACAAATAAATGTGATTAGAGTCAACTGAGGGCACAAACGTTCACTAATTCTCCTGTAATGTGTCAAGATATGGAGCAGAAAACGGTGAAAATAATGACAGCACTGTGGTGAAACCAGCAGGATGTGACGGCTCCACCTCCTGCTCCTCAGTTAGAAACAGAGTGATGGTGCAGTTAGGTGAACGTAGGAGCGAAGATAATAAAGAAACAGAGAGGGCCTCGGAAAGCAGGTACAAAGGGCCCCCGTTGGTTAAGGTTACAGGGTTTGGAGAGACGCTCCGAGGGAGAAGAAAGAAGACCCGGTCCACTTAACTGTATGATCCCCTCTGGTACCTCCGGCATGCTGTCTGCCTCCGGCTCCATTCTACGTGTCCACTGGAGTGTGTGTTTGTTGTGTGAGAAGCTTTAAGGAATCGAGCAGCCTGGCACGGAGGAGTGTTTGAGCTCACCTGGCCTGGTTAGCCTATATGAGGGAGGAAACTGGAGCCGGAGTGATGAAAGCCTACCTGAGGAGAGATAGAGCTCTGTAGAAGTAGGAGGGGAGGGCAGAGTCGGGTTCCTGGGTCTTGGCTAAAATTAAACGCCAATCTAATCGTTACCGTAAGGGAAAGCTAGTCAGGATCTATATTTTATCATCTTCTGACACAAAAACTGGAATTTCAGGTTCACTGATGTTCAAAAAACGTGTTTTTTTTTTCTACCAACACTATCAGATCTGTACGTATCAGTGCCAAAGAACTACTACTGTAGAAAGGGCCAAAAGCAATACTATTACAATGATCAGATAGAAAAAAGAACTACTTCTTTATAAACACTTGCTAAACTTGTAGAAACGTCCAAACTTGCAAAGCTTTAATGTTCTCAATGGAATAGAAAAGTAAGAATGTTCCATGATTCAAACGAGGTTTTCAAAGGTTTGTTTCAACACAACAAAGTCAGAATGAGAGAAATATCCCTTTAAGTCCGAAGGCGGGGTACTCCCTGGACATGCTAGTCCATCACTGAGACGAGCAACCATTTACTCTCACTTCAGAAACCTTATGGACCTGATGTGAATGTGTTCGGTCTGCAGGAGGAAGTCAGTGGACAAAACCTACACACGCACAGGGATGCTAAGCTAACTCCACACAACCCCAGACCTTCTTGCTGCAAGGCAACAGAACCAACAGCCTTTCCTTTTGTTTTCACTGCTGGCTTGCAAAAACGTACTCACTGGCTTTGCCTTTTTCGACTAAAGCTCACGTCCTTACCTTATATACAAACTCTGTCCAGACGTGAAGCCTTTCTACTGTTTCCACACCAGTTTGGCTAGCAGGACTTATGTTTAGTAAGCCCGAGACCAGCTTTATGACCTAAAATGGAATTCTAAAAGTAAAAAGTCATTTATTTGAGTTACACTAATAGATTCTAGATCCAGGGTTGACCAGAACAAAGCTTCATAAACAAATCAGTAGATCACTGTTGAGATTTATGTATAAACTTCACCAGATCACTGCTTGGCGAGTGTGTTTTTTAACCATTTGAGGAGTATATTGGTCAATCAAAGCCAAACTTTTGGCATGAAAGAAAAACTCACTAACTTATGGACCTGTCTGCAGATTTAAAAGCTCTACAAAACCAAACCTAGTAACTGGTCCTAACCGTCTTGGCGGCAACAGCTGCAATAAAGCCTGAGTGATACCTGATAATGAATCTCTGTGGAGGAATTTTGTTCCAGTCTTCTTTACAGAATTGTTTTAATTCAATTACATTAGAGGGGTTTATAGCTTTTAAAGGTGCAATAGGTAATTCGCAAAACAAATTAGCTTAAAACATTCTTTCATGCCTCTTAACAACGTTCTAACATAGTATAGCTATGATTTTTAAAAATCAATAAGGTGGTTCTCTCGCATTTGTCTAAAAACCTCAGCAACTATTGCACAATCCGGCTGTCTGTCTTGCCGAAGTGACTAACTTCCTCACTTCCTTGGATCCTCCATTCAGGCATGCCGGAGCATTTTTCAGCAGAGCATCCCGGAAGTGAGAGGAGGACAGAAACCACTTCAATTTTAGGAAAAAATACCAGACCCAAAAATAAAAACATCTTTTCAGCTAGCAGAAAGCTATCCGGGGAGGCGTGGCATAGGGATTGTAGCCGACGGGAAGGGTGAGCGTTCTGGAACTGCGTTTATGTGAAATAGCTAGCTTTACCTAGCTTGTTTGCAAATTGCACAATGCCGTTTTACAGGTCAAAGGTCAGACATTCAGGCCTGTAGAGCTTTAGAAGTTGTTCTGGTTTCTTTTCCCACAAAGTTTCTTTAGAAAAGGCCACGCTGTGTTGCTTTTTGAGATCTTTTAGCCTACTTCATGTTGTCAGACCGGCTCTAATAAAATGACTTCTTAATTCTACAGGTCTGGCAGTAATCAGGCCTGGGCGTGGCTAATGGAAACAACATATTGATGACTGTACCAAAGAGAAACTTAAACAGTATAAAGGTCAGAAGATGAAATTTAAAACATGCCCCCTTGAACTTGTCTGTCAGAGCGTTGAGCGGTGTCTGGTTAAACGGAGAACAAAACAGCAGGTCGGAGAGACAATTGAGGTGAAGACACGAGGGCAGTGATCTGCTGCTTGGATGACTGAACCGATCAGTCATTCACGCAGTGTTGAGCCGACAGCAATACGAGAACAAGCAATATCAGAGCAGCAGGTGTAGAGAAACCTGAACAGTGATCAGATCATGGGTATGGTATGGGTGGATGCACTGTAAAGAGACTGAAATGATGACGATTTATCAAAACTACGTGACTACCAAGCTCCCCGTTCTGAACCTTGCCACCAGTTTCAATCACCCTGCAACTTTTAAGGAAGTTGTAAAACCGCTGCATGAACGGTGACGTGTGAGAAATGAGACAAGAGAAAAGGGCGGTTATCAAATTATAGCAGGGTTTTCCCAGCTGATAAGAGACGAATCCAGGAAAACACAAAACATTATGTCAGACAGACAGAGCAGATCCATTGTCCTAGACTAGAGTGAGACTGCTCACTCAGATTTGCTGTCAGGAGGAGAAAATGTAGACAAACCTTAGGAAAATAAGAGAAAAGAAAAGCTAAACTTACCTTAAAAAGTGAGAAGGTGGTGGGACAAAACCTGTCTGAGCAGAGTGTGTGGAGGAATGCTGTGATGCAAAGAGAAACACGTCCCTAAACACACAGATTCTTAAACTCACCCCCTCTCTCTCTCTCACACACACAAAATATTTCCTGCCTTGCACTGAGGCAGACTAAGCCCAGCCCTCCTACTTAACCACAAACGCTGAAAAAAGGAGAAACAACGGAAATCTGACTGAATTAGAGATAAAAATGAGGGAAGTAGTCAAATCAAAACTGTTTCAGCCAAACCATCATCCAGCTACTGGAGGAAGTCAAGTAATCATAATTTATGTTTTTACTAAAAAAAAAAAACTTTAAGGGCAAATTTGTGAGGAAAAAAGTTGTTTTTAAATAACTGCAACATTGCAAAATATAGGTTTCAGTCTTTTTTTTTCTTTGTCTGGAATCTGAGTGACTCAACAGAAGTGCCTCCACTGTTGGTAAATTTCACCATAGCAACAAGTCCAAACAGCTTTTAGTCATAAATGGGTTCTCCCTTTCTAAAGGCAACGTGAACACACCCGTCAACGTTATCTCAGGTTTTATAACGCGGCCTCTGCACAGCTTTACCTGTGCGAAGTCACCATTAAATAAACCAACTGATTCATCGTTTCCACAGATAGTAAAGGCAGAGGCGGCGGGATCTCCTCACCAAACAGGAGCAACTACTTATCTGTGTGAGCAAACAAAACCACTGACTGCTTAACTTGTCAAATGGGCTGATTTCACTGCTTTTGACCTTCAACCTAACCTATAAGACTTGCTGGTTGTTTTTAGGATGAAATGTCACCACTGTAAAAGTTCAAATCTGACGCTTTCGTGTGAGATTAGACTTGAAAAACAGCAAAGAAAATGAGCAAGATTGAGAAAAATAGAGATTGAATTAGACCAGAATGGGGGGAGGGGGAGGAGCCATGCTGCGGTGGCGGCTGCCTTCAGACCCTCTACATGCTACTGAGGCCCCTGACAGGGTAAAGTGTGAAAATGGTCAACACGTGTTGTTTCTCCTGATTACTGGGGGAACTTTAAATCATTCAATTCACCAAGCAGCTTTGGTTTTACCAAAACTACAATCACTGTCCATGAATCCTTCTGTGTGAGTGAAGAACCTGGGCGTGGTTTTTGACTCTGAGCTGACTTTTATCCCTCACATCAAAAACATGACTAAATAGGTTTTTATCACCTAAAGAACATTCTCTCTGGGGCCAACACAGAGACACTGATGCTTTTATCACCAGTAGAATGGATTACTGTAAGGCCCTGCTTTCTGGTCTTCCCAAAAAGAGTATCTTGAGTTTACAACTTTTACAAAAATCAGCAGCACGTGTCCTGACGAAGACCAGGAGGCGGGAGCACATTACACCCATCCTACAGTCCTTGCACTGGTTACCTGTGTGTTTTAGGATCCATTTTAAGGTTCTTTTAATGGTGTCTTAATGGTCTTGGGCCTTCTTATCTCTCAGAACTGATTTTACCATACAAAAAGTTAGAACACGTACTCACAGCGAGGCCTCTTTTCATTATTATGGCCCTCACCTCTGGAACAGGCTGCTGGAGAACCTCAGGGCTGCAGAGAACGTTCATGTGTTTAAAGGCTGAAGACCCACCTTTATAACCTAGCTTTTAACTGATTGTTATTAACTGCATTTAGTCTTCTAATTCCAATCCTAGCTGAATGTGACCAGTCAGATATCGCCTCTACCTGGAGGTAACCACAACTTTTCCCCAATAAAAGTCCGCTGTAGGGAAGCAGAAGGTGGAGGACCTTGCCATCTGACCGTGGTTCAGCTTCTACCTTTGCAAGTCAAACATAATTCTATCTGCCTGAGCTCATTTTATGCTTATTATTCTACCATTAGGTCCATTTGAAGTACTGTGCAGCGCTGTTAGACTTTGACCTTTGTGTAGTCTGTGTGTGAGCAGGAGGGAGACAGCAGTGACACCTGATGAGGAGGAATCCTAAAACGTGACACTGAACACGGCTCCACGCTGAAACACGGCATGTCTTCATGAGCCAAGAATGAATGTTTCCAAAGCACAAAAACACTGGAGCATAAAGACTATTTTATTTTCTCAAAAGTCAGTGGAGATGAGACTAAACTGTGAGCAAGCCGATTCCAACAGATTGCATGTGGTCAATTTAATGTGAACCTACCCAAAGTGCACCTTCAGTTTACAAAACCTTGAAACACTTGCAAAAAAACTTATGACATGACACCTGATGTAACCTGTTGAAGGATTAACAAGCTTCTACAGAAGCTATGAGGTCATTAATACATTTAAACCAGGTGTGTAAGCTCTCATTAACACACCTGTGCTTTTCCTGTTGAGTTCCCAGTGAGGTGAGAGCTCCCCCCTGAGGACGGCTTGTGTAACTGCACCTGATGTTGCACATTGTGGTTCCGACATGTTTTGTTCATTAATTTGAAAGGCATTAACCAGCTGACTTAATACAGTAAATGATTTTTAGAATGAGGGAGAAACAGGTGACTTTGAGTGTTTCAGAAACTGCTGATTTTCTGAGATATTCACCCCAAATTGTTATATATTCTATAGAATGATCTGAAAAAGATATCACTTAGGAACAGCTGTGTGGATAAGACATCTTGATGTCAGAGAATCCATCCTGCCTTGTATCAACAGTTCAGGCTGCTGGTGGTGTAATGGTGTGGAGGAGGTTTTCGTGTCCCACTTTGGGTTCTTTAGTACCAACTGATCCTGGTTTAACCTCCACAGCCTACCTGAGTATCGTTGTTGACCACGTCCATCCCTTTATGACCGCAGTGGACCATCGTCTAGCAGGATGATGCTCCATGTCTCAAAGATCAGATCATCTCTAACTGGTTTAATGAGTTCACTGGACTCGTCACCAGATGGATGTTCAGCTGACAAACCTCCATCAGCTCTGAAGACAAAGCAGCTCAAGTCTAGGACTTTATCGACCTCATTGACTAGCATTTATTCTGTCATATGAAAGGTGTAGTGCAACAAATCTTAAAACTACGGTAATATACAGAAGACTCACATTTTAAACTCAATCTTAATAAAACCAAATACAAATTTAATGTAATATCTTCCTTAAAATTTGGAAAAACTTTTTTTTCATTATGCAAAGGCCTAAATTGAACTTACAAACAGAACATATAGTAAAATGTTTTTATTCATTTTTTCCAAGTCAAAAAACAAACAGAACAGAGATACAGAGAATGAGATCATGACTGGATTTTTATACAGTGGCAACTTTAAGTTAGACCTTCGTTAAACCCGACAGGTGAAGTCTTTCCTCAGCTTGAAACCCTGCATCGCCTTCAGACTCGCACTGAACACACTCGTTCATACATTCAGACATTCATTCAACCCGGGAGTCCTTAAAGTTCTCAATTTACTGAACAGGTAAGACAACACAGCTGGATGCAGAGATAGTGGACGAAACGCCACGACGTGTGTGTGTGTGTGGCCGAAGTCCACTGCAATAAGTGCAATTACCAACACTGCTTTATGTCAAAAGCCGTTCTCTCAATTCGAGATTAAATAAGAAGCCTCACCAAGAATAATAAAAAAATGTTTTAAGATTTTGAGAACCTAAAAGATTCCTGTGGGACTCCCCAGTCAGAGCTGGATCAAAACACAGCCGTCACAGGTTCATACATATAGAAAAATACAAGGAAACACTGATTTTTAGAAATGATTGTGGATGAAGAGGTAGGAGACGCAGCCAGTTTAGCAAAGTCTGAAACCGTGGTTAATAGGAAAAAACGAGTAAAATGCAACTTTTAGGTTGGAAACTGGGTAAAGATGCATGAAAGCAGCCTGGTTGAAAAGGAAGTTCACACTAATGTAGTGGGTAAGGTTGGAGTTTGTGTTTTTAAGAGAAATAATCTCCGCTTGAAAAAAAACTAAAAGTTAAAACAAACTGCTTCACAAATGAAATGAAGGGAAAAACTTTGATAAAAAGTGAAAATAAAAGCTGTGGGTTTGGTCCTCTGCCTCTTCATCCACAGCCTTTGAACATGTGCCTCTTGCAAACAGGGCTACGAAATCGTCAAGAGCAAACAAGAAAGAAAAAAACACATTTTTTCTCTTTATATTCATACAGAGTAGTAGTTAACTTTCTTAAATAAACTGAATAGTCCAAATAAATGTGCGCACACTTTAAACTATCAGAAATGGGACGTAGATTAGAAAGATGTAGGAGGGATGTTCAACAACACGCGCTACTCGTGAAAACAAAAATTAAAGCAGCACTACCCAACTCTTTATCCCAGTTCCTCTCAGTCAAAAACCAAAAACAGAGTAATAATTCTCTTGTTAGAAATCTGAAATTTCCCCCATTTCCAGGAAGATTATCATTTGGAAAAGTTTCTGCTTTTGATGTACAAGTCTCTAAAACGATGAGACAAGAGGATGCTGGTGGGCGTTTTCATGACATCAATCAGGTTTCTGGGGGTGCAGAGGAGGGAGGGATGATGGGTAAACACACCCATCTGTTCTCTGCAAAACCAGTTCCCCTCTTTAAATGTGTGCATTTTTGCAGATTATGCAAAGCTTTTTTTTTCTTAAGACGGCACAAATCATCATGTTTATGCACCAAAAGAAAAGAAGTCTCAAACTGGCAGCAACTTACTTTTTTCCAAAAGCAGAAAAGGCTCCAACGTTTGAGTGAAATAATCAGTGAGTAAAGTCTAAACTTCATTAGCTTGTGTTTTTTTTTTACGGTTTATGTTTTTCTGATGAATACAATCTTCTCTGTACGCCGTCAAAAACAACGACAACCAACATCTGGAGAACGAGAGAGAGAGAGAGAGAGAGAGAGAGAGAGAGAGAGAGAGAGAGAGAGAGAGAGAGAGAGAGAGGGGGACTGGATGCAGGACAATAAAGTTAAAAAGGGACTTTCTTCACCCTCTTAAATATATTTTTGACTCTTCCTCTCTTCATTTCCTCTAAAGATTCTCAGTGATGCTTCAACGCCCCATCTTAAAATTATAAAGGAAAAAACCATACCAAAAGGCAACATTTCCCCCATCAGGCAAAGCAGTTCAAGTTTTTGTTTTTACAGAACAGTTTTGAACATTTTGGGAGGATAAATGTAGGAAGGAGAGGCAACTCAGATTTCTCCCTTGTTGTAGAAATTGATGAGTTTAAAAGGCACCGCCACCTCCAGCTGGTTAAAGATGCTGTCCTTCAGTTGTCGGCCCATTAGGGGGCGCTCTCCTCAGCTGCCTCTCCTCCTCGGCTCATCAGTTGTTCTCCTCGTCGCTGTCATCGGGGCTGATGGCCGGGCTGTAGGTGGGGGAGGTGGGGCTGTAGCCGGGGGAGGTGGGGCTGTAGGTGGATCCTTTGGGACTGGTGGGTGAGTACGTGGGAGATGTGGGGGAGTACTTAGGCGAAGTTGGGGAGTAGGTCGGGGAGGTGGGGGAGTACTTGGGACTGGTGGGGGTGTAGGTGGGTGAGGTAGGGGAGTAGGTGGGAGAGGTGGGGCTGTATTTGGGAGTTGTTGGGGAGTAGGTGGGAGATGTGGGGGAGTACTTTGGCGACGTAGGGGAGTATTTTGGTGAGGTGGGGGAGTATTTGGGAGACGTGGGGGTGTACTCTGGGGAGCTGGGGCTGTACGAGGGAGACGTTGGGGTGTATTTGGGTGAGGTGGGGGAGTAGGAGGGGGAGCTGGGGCTGTATGACGGCGAGCTGGGTGTGTAGGTGGGAGACTGGGGGGTGTACCGTGGACTGGAGGGGGAGTAGGATGGCGAGGTGGGGGAGTATGAGGGAGAGGTGGGGGAGTAGTTGGGGCTGGTCGGGGTGTAGTTGGGAGAAGTCGGGGAATAAGAGGGTGATGTTGGGGAGTATGAAGGGGAGGTGGGGGAGTAACTGGGGGACGTAGGGGTGTAGTTCGGCGACGTGGGGCTGTAGCTTGGACTGGTTGGCGAATAGGAGGGGGAGGTGGGGGAGTATGAAGGAGAGGTAGGGGAGTAGGATGGAGATGTGGGAGAATAAGACGGCGAGGTGGGTGAGTAGGAGGGTGAAGTGGGGGAGTAGCTGGGGGAGGTCGGGCTGTAGCTTGGCGACGTTGGACTATAACTCGGCGAAGTGGGGGAGTAAGAAGGAGATGTGGGGGAGTACGAGGGTGAGGTCGGGGAGTAAGAGGGAGATGTTGGGGAATAAGAAGGAGATGTGGGAGAGTAGGAAGGAGAGGTTGGGGAGTAACTGGGTGAGGTGGGGGAGTATGAAGGAGACGTGGGGCTGTAGTTGGGGCTGGTGGGGGAATAAGAGGGGGAGGTGGGGGAGTAGGAAGGCGATGTTGGGGAGTAGCCTGGACTTTGGGGGGTGTAGCCCCCTGGAGAACGAGGCTCGTAGGCGGGGGAGGTGGGGGAGTAGTTTGGTGACATGGCTCCACCTGGTGGAAGAAAACAGAATCCATTAACACCAGATTCAAAATGAGCTTCAGATTTCACCTTATTTAAACATTAAACTGTTTACACATCTAGAACTTTGAAAAAAAAAAATTGCGTTCTTAAAGATCGTATCCAGATACGTCTTGATGCTAATTCAACATTTTATTTTGAAGGTCTTCACATGGATTTCTGTAACTTCCTGTATGAAACATTCTCTTGAAAAGGGATAGTTTTGACTTTTTTGAAGTGGTTTCTCTGTAGCGGACATTAGAAACAATCTTCCTTGACTGTAAAATCAGGAAGAATTTTTCAATATAACAGCTCACCAGACTGGAGTCTATTCTATAGACTTCTAAATTCCTGAGAAACTTACTTTAAAAAACACAAACTGTCCATTAAGCTCCAACTAAACCCCGCTTAGCCTCAGTATGTCCGAGTTTAACTGGTACAGAGCTTCACCTAGTAAAACTGATCCTCTTAACAGTACTTGTTGATCCAAGAAGACCTGAGTGGAGAGGTGGCACTAGTGTACAAGCCTGCTTCTGCTGGGTCTAACCTGGTGAAGGGATGTATGGACTGGCAGGTCCTGGAGATCCTGGAGACCCGGGTGTGGGAGACCAAGCTGGGGAGTAACCTGGAGAGAACCCACTTGCATCTGATGCTGCGCTGGGAGAGAAACCTGCAGCTCCAGGGGTCATGCCGCTTCCTAAAGAACAAATCGACAAAAAGATGGAACAAACATCAGAGAAGGAACATTAAGAAAACAAACTGATGTGGGTATTTGAACTCACCAACACTGGGGGACCAGGCGCCGTAAGCCGGGGTGGCCCCTGTGTTCCACGGCGTCATGGCAGGAGACATGCCACTCATCGGACTCGGCACCGAACCGAAAAACATTCCAGTTGCTGTAAACAAAAATAAATATAATTCACGTGTTTTATCTAGTATACAAACACATTTTACCACATCCAGCAAGTCTCTCTGCTTACGTCCAGCCACGCTGATGCCGGGTATGTTTGTTGGGATCTCCATGCCGTATTTGCACTTCTCAGCGTCCAGCAGCAGGTCAAAGCAGCCTGTTCCTGCAGGGGCAAGCTGGCCTAGCATGATGTTCTCCGACACACCCTTCATCGGGTCACACTCTCCGTGGGAGGATGCCTCCATCAACACGTCCACCTGGAGAACAGATTGAAAGAAAGCAAAATAAATAAAAGAGTTTTTTTTTTTTTTTTAAAGATGAAAATGAAGGATCTTTTTAATAAAAACACAAATTCATGTACCGTCTCTTCAAAAGAACACTTCATGAGAGGTCCTGTGTCCTGACGGTTAATGCCGTGACGTGTGATGGCCATCAGATGGCCACGGCAGGTCATGGTGTCGCAGAGCAGAGCCAAGTGACGATAGTTGACGTAGGAACCGTCAAAGGAGATGACGTGGTACAACTCTCTCTCCAGAGCCTTTCGCACAGCTTCAATCCCCAAAACCTACAAGGAGAACTTCAAATAAGAACCAACAAAAGAGTCTACTTTGAATTTACAGTTCAAAGACGTGGCTGCTTTAGTACCGTGAAGATCTCCACAATGTCGTTGGAGGTGGTTCTGACGGGATCCACGTCCTTCTCACTGAGAACCCTCATGAGGCTCACTCCGTCTGTCTCAAGGATCCACTCCTGCAGGGCCTTGAACTCTCCATCTTCTGTGATGATGATCTTCTTCTTGTTGTCAGTCTGAGGTAAGTGCATGTACACCTGAAGGAGAAGAGTTTCAGATGTAACCTCCAGACAGAAACCCTGTTTACAGCTGACTTTAGGACCCGCTGTTACCTTGCTGATCTGCTCGATGCCTTGCAGAGTCATGTCCGTCAGCATGTTGGACTCGATGCACCTCAAGAACACGTCATCGTCCATTTTGTCTACCACCTCTTCATCCTGGACAAGCAAAATTATTTGTTACAGTCAAATAAAATAAAAAATAAAAAACTGGCTTGAGCTGACATGTTAAAAAAAAAAATCACTCACCTCCTGGAACTTGTTCTCGTCGCTGTTCATGATTCGAATTCGCAGCACGAGCTTTTCAGCGTTGTCATCATTGAAGATACAATTCAGATCGTCTCCAAAACCTTAAAGATGATAGAAACCAGTGTCTTTAGAGGATAAGTTGCCAATTTCTGTATAAAACAGTGAATTAAATGGAGTTTTAAGACCCACCAGCGTTGATCTTCTCTGCAATCTGCTCCATCGTCAGCTTACGGTCAGTCATGTGCTTGCGGTCGAGCTCGATACGCAGCAGCCACGGTGAAATACGCGTCACGTCGAAGTCGGGCATCTCGTAGTAGACGTTCACCCACTCCTGGTCCTCGGCCACCACCGTGTTCTGAGGGTTCGGGTCGTAGTAGATGGCAGTGTTGGCCGTCACCTGAAAGAAAAGGCTCGTTTTTCATCCTGGTTGGAGAAGCTGTGGATTCCCCTCTGGGTTTTCCAGAAAATAAAACCATACTTTTCTCAGTGTGGTGTGCTCCAGTCGACAGAGGATATCCTTCGCTCTCTCAGCGTCGCGTGCTGCCTGACCCAGCAGGAAGACGGTCAGCGAGGGCGTCTTGGGCCTCTTTGAGATGTTGATCAACTCCTTCAGACGAGGCACACCCAGCGTTACGTTCTTAGCCGACACACCGGCGTAGTGGAAAGTGTTCAGTGTCATCTGAGTGGCCGGCTCTCCCAGTGACTGAGCAGCCAGAGCGCCCACCATTTCACCTGGATGAACCTAAAAAAAGGACCAAAAAAACCCTTAAATATTCCCATATTTGAGTTTAGATGTTTTGAAGGTAACGGATGCCAGCTGAACGTACGATGGACTGGTTGAACTTGGTCTCGATCTCTCCCAGCAGCCAGTCGAACGCCTCGGTGGAAAGCCGGAACTCCTCCGTCATGCGTTTGGAGCAGAGCGTGGAGCGCAGGTGGATGTTAAACAGCAGCGTGGCGTTCTCCTGGGCCTGTCTGCTCAGAGGGTCATCACCGTTCACGATAATCAGCTTCTTACTCAGCTCGTGAACACCTGGAGATGAAAACACACATGTTGACAAAAACATACGACTCAGAGTTCATTCTGGTTTTCTCCCCAGTGCAAACAGACCGATGTGTTCTACTTGCTCAACAGCAGCAAGGGATTAATTAGACAGCTTTACAGAGCACCTGGGGTCAGGTCACATCCTCATCTCAACTCTGAGATTCTAAAAGTCCGACTGGTTATTTTCCACCTTACCCTCAACTACTCTCAGAGGATTCAGGTCTGTTGGGGTTCGAGGGTTGATTCTGAAGATCTTCTGCGCATTCCAGATCATTCTGGCCAGGTTACACGGCAGCACCACCTACAGGCGAGAAGAAACATTGCAGCATGTGAGCACTATAGACTCCTTGACGCGTGACGTCACGCGGCCAGGGTCCCGCCGCAAAAAGACGGCACAGCCCCGCTGATATCATCTGTCAGTTGTCAATAAATTGAGCTAAATAGTGACAAAATAAACTCCATCAGCATGGTTAACACATGCAAGCTGCACAAATAAATGAAAGAAGGACAGTAACGTAACATTTAACTGGTTTCCAGCTGATAAAATCACCAAAGTCAGAGGCTTCTAGTGGATTAATCACCACATCATGGAGTCAAAGTCTCATCACAGGTAAAAAAAGTTAAATATCTGCGCCTCATGTTAAGAGACAACTAGTTATAGCCATTTAATGACTTATAAGCCTTTGTAACCTGGTTAAAATAGTTTATTTTTAAATAATTAGACAAAATGTGTTCTGTAATCGGAGCAGGCAGCCATTAATGTCATTTATTTTATGTTTACTGAGCTCGTCAGGTAGGTCAAAAGTATAAATTATTTATTTATTTATTCATAAACTGTTTCTCCTGAGAGGACAGAGTTCAGAGTCGGCAGCTCCAATGTTTGTTTTGTGTTTCGGTTCACGGAGCTCATCAGAATAAACAGAGAATCTATTAATGGTGTCACGGTAATCCTTCAACATTAACCCGCACAACGCAGAAGAGATCAGATTAGTTTTTTGTTGCTTCAGCTGAGTGAACTTACACCAGACTTTAGCCCAGACGGCCCGGTTCAGAGGACTCCAGCAGGCTAGCTCCACAGCTAGTTAGCTTATTCAAACGGATTTCAGATCTACTCCTCACATAAAGCTCTCAGTAACGATGCCCCTCCTGACCTCTCTGCTCCCCTAAATCACCATCACCTCTCCCGCTGTCTCACAACCGTTTCAAAGCATCGGGACAGTTTTTTATCGTAGTCGTTCCCACCCTAGGTGACTCTCTCTGGCTCCATTCAGAAAACAGAAAAAGTACGATAAGCTCACCTATTTAACCAAGCATTTAACCCCCGTTAATTCATTTGACTTATTTGTCCGATATGTTTTGCTTCCTTCTTCATTTTTTTAATTCTGTAAAACGTCTTGGAGTTGTTAAAAGTGTTTTATTTTGTTAGTTTAAACCGCAGAGATAGAGCTCTGGTTAGCTGCCGGAGCTGGGCTTTTGCCCTCCAGCGACTGAGCTTGTCCAAAAGTACCCGGATGTAAACAATAACATTCAATGGGTCTATAGGGAGTCTGCAAAGCCATGAAGGTGTATCTGAAATTTTTAACTTTAAACTAGCAGTTTACATTCATAAAAAAGACAATCCAGGTCCTTTTCACATTTAAAAGGATATTTGAGGAGTTCTGAAGTGTGTTTTTTGTAAAAGTTAATTGTTACCGTGATAAAATAGATGAAATATCACCAAGTGCAGACTTAAAACTTAAAGAGAATTTGCCATTTTTGCTTGCACCATTTATTACCATTTTATGCTCAAAGGCTGAAGGGAAGATTAAAAAAAGAAAAAACTTTAAATAAGATTCTATTTGTGATTAAAATGCAAAATCAATCTGATTTTTCTTTAAAATGCTTGTTTGACTATAAAAATTCATGCTAATTCAAATAAATTTGAAGCAGCTGAATGCAAATATTATCACTGCCTCTATTTAACCTGCAGGAATAAATTAAATCTGATGAATTTGTTTACACTTAAGCGTATTATTGTGGACATTTTGATCAACTAGAGAACTTTTCTTCCATTTTCATGTTCCAAACCAAAAGATTTGTGCGTCTGCTGTCGTGATCACACACCTTACTGTCACCGGTGGGGAAAATGGCTCGTAGGATCTCCCGGTCCTCCTTCATCTTCTCAAACTCCTTCTCCAAGACGCTCTGAATGTGTGCGTTAGTCTGCACGTCCTTCACCACGTCTTCCTGCAGGATCCGCCTCAGTGCACGCTCATTGGTGCAATCAAATTTAAACCTAATCAGACGAAACGAGATGATTAAATCATTGAAAGAGAAACCAGCCTTTGGGTTTGACTCAGATAAGAGTTGGTAGGGTGACTTACTTCTTTTCGAACGCCTTGTGGGAGGGCTTCAGCGTTGCCACATTTTGGAACTCGACGTTCTCTCCTGCCAGGCCGTCCTCACCGTATCGCAGCTGGACCACTTGGTTGATGGAGTTTCGCACCGTGGCATCATACTTCACCATCACAGACTCCATAGATTTGATCAGACGGCGCTGGATGTATCCTGGAAGATCACAAGAACCACTTGTTACAAAGAATTTATTAAAAGTATTTGGTCACGTAGGTTCCGGTCTGAACTTACCCGTCTCAGCCGTCTTGACGGCCGTGTCGATGAGACCCTCTCTGCCTCCCATGGCGTGGAAGAAGAACTCTGTCGGCGTGAGTCCAGCCAGGTAGGAGTTCTCCACAAAGCCTCTGCTCTCAGGACCGTAGTCATCCTTAATGAAATGAGGCAGCGTCCTGTGCTTGAAGCCGAACGGGATTCGTTTACCTTCCACGTTCTGCTGACCCACCACAGCAATAACCTGCAGGACGAGGACGTAGGAGTCAGGTGGTGTGATCTTTACTCAAACTCAAATCGTCTCACCCTCAGACGGAGGCCGACCTGTGAGATGTTAATCTTGGAGCCTTTAGAGCCAGCCACCACCATGGACTTGAAGTTGTTGTACTCTGATAGGGATTTCTGGGCAGAGGATCCTGTTTTGTCACGAGCGTCATTGAGGATACGATTCACCTGGTTCTCGAAGGTCTGCCTCAGAGTGTTACCAGGAGTGGGCTCCAGCTCGTTGTTGTGAGCTTTTTCAATGACCTAGCAGATAAAAAGTAGAGATAAAACTCTGCTGGACACAACGTTTACTCATCATCTATCTTCTGTGTGGATCAGAGATGACGTTCTCTTACTTCTATCACATCCTGTTTGGCTTTCTTGATGGTGTTCTGGATGTCGAGGTATGTCTTGGCATCAGCAATGGAGTCCCCAATACCAATGGAATGACCTGTTAATATAAGATTTGTTTAACAAGAGGACAATGTTGAACATTATGATATTTTTATTGGAGATTCCTACCCTCAATGAGCAGCCAGTTGTTGACCACCGTCTGGATGTTGGAGTAGAAGAGTCTGGTGATGTCGTGGCCCATCTCCAGGTAGGAGATGTGGACGAGGGAACCGGCAGAGGTTCCCAAAGACTTCTTACACAAGATACCCATGATCAGCTCCCCGTTCTCCACTATCACCTGTGTGGGAGTTCATTCTCCGGTTAAAGGCTCAGTCAGCAGCTTTTATTTCTTTAAATAAAAATGTCTGCTTTGTACCTTGGTGTCGCCGGGCGAGATGTGCTTGTAAGGCCCGCTGTCCTCGTCGTCGGGGTGTGTGCTGTGTGTGCGGATCACGTTAATGTGTCCTGGAATGATAAGGCTAAAGACTTGTTTGCCTGTCCACAAAGGACGGGGTTTGAGGATGGCAGGCTGAGGCATCTTCCCGTCCCAGGTGGAGAGGAACATGAGGAGGTTCATAACTTCACCCTGTTGGAGGAGGAACCCGTGTGACGTAGGTGGACGATTTAAAGTGTTTCATACACATGTCGTTAGTGGTAATGCTCCTTACTCGTTCTAAGAAGACGTCTCGTTTGGTGAATTTACGAACAGCTGTGAGGGTATCCTGCACGATACCCATGACGGGCCTGTTGGACTGGGGCGTGACGATCATACGGGGCACCATGGCCAGCTCCTGAATCTCTGCCCTCGTCTCCAGGGACTGAGGCAGGTGGAGGTTCATCTCGTCCCCGTCAAAGTCAGCGTTGTATGGAGTGGTGACACTGAAAAGAGATGAGGTGTTGAGATGCATCACTACATTTAGTACTTTGAAGATAACTGTAAAACCGAAAATATTAAGTCTAAAAACCATTGTTTCTTTCTTTTTTTTTTTTTTAGGAGATTCATACCTCCATATTTAAAATACATTAAAAATGTACTTTAAATGTCCACACAATGTCTAAACTCTGATGTTAAGGCTTTAGGACGTTTCCCTAAAAGGTTACAGATGGTTTAAAAGGTCCTTAGTACCTGAGGTTGAGTCGAAACGTGGACCACGGCAGGATCCGAACCCTGTGACCCATCATGGACATTTTATGCAGTGTAGGTTGTCGGTTGAAGATGATGATGTCACCGTCGCACATGTGTCTTTCCACCTGAAACAAAAAAGGCCATCCTCATCAAGATATTAAACAAAATGATCTATAATAATAAAACTCAGTCTGTGACGCATTTGGTGCTTGTGAATAAATATTTTTAACTCTTGCCTTGTAGCCGATTTGCAGATGAAGGTCACTTGGTTTGGGGTGAAATCGCAGGTCGATTCTGTCTCCGTTGTCACGAATGATGTATTTGGCTCCGGGATACTGACTGTTCCCTCTTCGCACCAGCTCTTGCAATCTAAAAACATTAGCAGAAAATATAAGATGACATTATGCTCAAATGTATCAACTATTCTGGAATGCATACCTTACAAATTAAATAAAGTTGAACTTAACATCCATTGTGATTTACCTGTCAATATTAAAGGGTGTGACGATCTCTGGGAAGGTCATGTTGGCTGCGATGGATCGAGGTACGCCTACTTGGTCGATTTGTAGGTTGGGGTCTGGGGTGATGACAGTTCGGGCTGAGAAGTCCACACGTTTGCCCATCAGGTTACCCCTCACTCTTCCCTCCTTTCCTTTTAGACGCTGCTTTATAGATTTGAGAGGGCGACCAGACTTTTGCATTGCCTAAGTAGAAAAAAAAAAGTTGTTGCAGCTGAGCACCAAAGAGATAAAAACCTGCAGCGGCTGAGCCTGGATTCAGACACACTATGATTAAATGTAAACACACCCTCGGCAAGCCTGGCAATTCGTTGTCGACCATCGTGGCCACGTGAAACTGAAGCAGCTTCACATCCTCTGCGATCACATGAGCAGCTGCACCACTCTGCTCATTTCGTCTTAGCTGATTGTTGATCTTTACAATGTCAGCCAACTTATGGGTCAAGTCATCCTTTAAAACAGAGGTTGATTCATAATTTTAAGTTGCAGATATTTCACCTTTTTTTTTTTTTAACAAAGTAAAGAATCATATAAGAAAATGATGACTGGTGGATTATAATTCTTTACCTGGTTGCGAGCAGATCCTTGCATGACCACAGCAGGCCTCACAGCCAGCGGAGGCACAGGCAACACGGTGACAATCATCCATTCCGGTCGGGCAAACTTGGGGTCCATACCCAAGATGATGTCTTCTTCATCAGAGATGCGCTTGAAGATTTCATGCACGCGCTCAGGACTCAGTAAAATCTTCTTTTCTTGCGAGTCCTCGTTAACATGCTTCCACTCAGCGTACAGCTCCAGGCCTGAACGTCTGATACGAGGCTGGTAGCGCCCACAGCCACCGTGGCCCTGCGTAGGAGATCAACAGTGAGCATGAGGAAAACAATTTGAGCTAAAATATAAAAATCAGCGGTTAGAAAAATAAAAAGTACACAAATACCTTTTCCTTGGTGATATCCTCCTCTGTCTCCTGCTGCTCCATTCCAAACTTGTTGTCCATCTCCTCCCCTCCTTCACAAATGTTTTTGCCTTTGCACAGCTCATAAACGTGGGTTAATCGCTTCCTTGGCTGCCCTTTAGATTTGACCAGGATTTCCTTGATCTTGGGATTGTTCTGGAAATAAAAGTAAAATAAATCAAAACAAGAAAATTGACACATGACCTTAATTATTTATGATCCATCCTTTTCCCTTCAGTGTGTAATTCTTAGCACTTACAGCATCCACCAACAGCTTAGAGCAAAAGAAGCAGACGCATCGAAGAATCTTCATTATCTTTGATATAAATCCAACGTGGAAAACTGGTTTGGCCAGCTCTATGTGCCCAAAGTGGCCTGGACATTCTGTCATGTTGCCTGGGGAAAAAAAAAAAGATGCAACATGATTAAAATAAAATCATGCCCTCCATCTATACATGTTGGTTGCAAATTCTATGTCACATTACCTGCACATGTTTGACATCTCCCACTGCGTTCTATGACGCCTTGTCTTGGATCCATTAGGCCACCAAGTTTAGGACGTCCTCCTTCTGTGGTTTCGGGGTACTTAATCCCCCCTTCCGTAACCGACATCCGTTTCTGAAAAACATTAAAGTATTAGGCTAAAAATAACAATTTTATTAGTGAAATAAACATTTAAAATAACTTGTGATTTCAGTAAATATCAAGTTTCCCTAAATACTTATAATACTTCAACATTACTAAGGTTTAAACTAAAAATGTTTTACAATCAGAAAATTTCACAAATCCATAAAAAGTCAAAGTAACTGGCGATTTGTGAAGCAAATATTAGATGAGTTTCTAGAAACTTAAAACTTCATTGCATAAATTAACAATAATTAATGTTTAAATCACTTCGATTTCCGGCTTTATTCAAGTCATTTTATTTATTCATAGTGCGGGAATACAGACCACATGTACAATGAAATCAGTAGTGAAATAACAAAAAATATCTATTATGCAACATAATTTTCGCAGATAAATGGGCCTAAATGTTACACTGAGTGGTTAAAATGGAAGTTTAATTCATATGATTGAAGTGGTCGTTTAAAATCGTGTTGTGCATCAAGTTTGTTCTCAAACTTCCTGCAACATGCTAGTTAGCTATGCTAGGCTAACAGCAAACCTCAACTGCCAACAGACCAGAGCCTTTGTCATAAATGCAAAACGACACCAATAATAGATTAAGTGTAAAAGTAACGTGTCATCCTTTAGATAATAAACTGTTAAAATCCCACCCCAAAACAGAAAACCTACGAGTTCATCAGGGCTGATGATGCCGAATTGAACTCTCTTGATCGTGCGCAATGGGCATGCGCTGTCGCCGGAGGGCGGTCCGTGCATCTTGTCTATTCAAAGAGACGCGTCCTTCCTCGGCACGCCGCTTTGTGAGCAGGAACAGCCTTTAAACTGCCACCACGACTCTGGTCAGGCCGCCAACGGTGACCGGAATATCTCCAAAGGCGATATTCCAGGGACCTCTGTTGCCGGTTGCCTTCGGAGCTGAGTTATTTATGTTTTGTTCCTACATAGACTCGATACTAACAGCTCCCTCCCCTTTTCCGATCTACTTACTGGAGCGCTCTGAGCGCTTCTGAGCGTTGAGGAGCCCAACGCTTGTTTATATAGACTGAGCGCTCACTACGGGGTTGACCACTCAGAAAAACAGGGCCTGTCTCTTCGGAAGGTGGGACATGTAACTCCGTAGTAAAACGCTCATTGGCCATTCAAGACAACTGTATGAATAATTAACTTGATCGCACGTACAACCAATCAGTGTGCACGTTTAATTCTTCAACGAATTAGCACTGAAGGCGGGTGTTGAATTAATCTGATCGTTTTCCTATTGGTTTTATTAAAATAGAATAGGCGGTGCTACATGGATTTGATACATATTCAATGTAGCTCTCTGGATTGGTCGGCTTTATCATGAATATTTAGCAGTTGAGTACGGCTATCCAATGGCTACAAGAAAAACAACCTCATTGAAATATTTTTTACCAAAACCCACCCAGTTTCCGATATTTGCCGAGTATGGCCGATGTTACTTTCTCCCGTCCAAGCAAAAATAAAAAAAATCCCTGAGCTCTTGTTCGTCTCGCTCTGAATCAGCCTGGGCTCTAAGAAAAGAGCCTCAGAGCTGAGGCCTGTTAATGCCTTTGTTGAAACTTGAGGGAAATTGTGAAACATGCAATATTTTTGTCTCAAAATATTGTGCAGTGGATTATTTTCGAAGCCATTTCAAGAACGTATTGCCTTTTTGTGTTTTCGTTGAGCGCCTTTATGGATCTCTGGGACTTAATCGCAAGCACCGGACTCAAGTGCGAATGGTGGCCGTCCGTCGGACTGGATTTTCCGCATGCCCCGTGGGAAATAACGGGAGAAGCCTTGACTGTTTATTCTTCGCTTATTTTTTGCAGGACTTACTCATTTTTACACATACGTGTGTTGTTTTGGATTTATTTCATATTGCACTGTTGGCTTGTTGTCGGGGTTTTAGTACTTTTTCTAAAAATGAACCACTTTGTCGTAGGCCTCGGTTCAAAAGCGACTGAAACGCACCGGTGTTGGGGGTTGAGTAACATTATTTTACGGTCCTTCTTGTCGTCGCACTCTGAATTTATTCGGCTAGAACTGTTTTGTTGATGACTCGTCTACACATTGCCGGGTAATATGTTTTACAAATTATTTTAAATATTTGGCTTTGTGGCTTTAGTTAGTGTTCATACTAGCTCAAAGTAGCTTTTCTATGTCGCGGCATTTTAAGCTACACATCATTGACACGTATCTCGTCCGTTCAGTGATATTTACTACTGTTTTATAACATAATTTAAAGAATTGTTATTTGTTGCCTGTGGGTGAGAATTGCCGTATTCATGTTCGGTGGTTTCTGGTGGTTAGCATTGTGTTTAACGTTGGGCGGCTTTATTTTATTGTCTAAATAATTTGCTGCTTCCACTGGTTAGTTTTTGAAACGTTTTATGGTAGATAATTGTGGATTCCAGTGGGACAGGGTAGTGTGTTAAATGTAATTTTTGTTCCGTTTCCGAGGCCACAAGGACTAGCTCTTCTCCATTAGCGCCCAACATGGCGGTGTTTGGCTATATGCTTCTTGTTGTGAACGAGGAAAGATGGAGTCTGGAATATTCTCGCTGGCCAACTTGAAGAGATTGACGTACACATATTTGTTTATCGTGCTCGGTGACACAGTAAGCATCGGCGTGGTCTGGATTTTAACTTATAAACGTGAGCGTTGCCATCTTTTCAAGACTACATGGATATTTGCCCCAAAATATTTTAACATTGCCCGGCAAATGTAGAGTCGAAGCCATTTTGTTAGCTTGCTACGTGCATATTGGTCTGTTTCTGAAAAGATAAGGGCACTGTATTGTACTATTGACTTATAAACGGTTGTATATAATGGTTATTAACATAAATAACCTACAACTGAGTTGTTATACAAGTTCGGTTATTAGGTGCGTGTTATGCAATATATTGTCATAAAATGAGGGGACAAAGTAATGTTTGCTCGAAGCTGTCGCCATTATCCTGTGACAAGCTTTAAATTGTGGTAAAGGTAAGATCTTTTCGGAGTCATAAGTCATATTCTCGTCCACTGTATTAAATCACGTTTTAGTTTAATTCCACTGTAGATTTTTGCCCTCATTCACCCCAGGAAGTAAAACTAAAAGCTTATTAAAGGTTAAATCACCTCACTAATTTGCTAAATATATGTCTTAAGTGTTTACTATGCGATACATGATGCTATTAGGAAAACTGTTGTTAAATTGTGTTAATGCCTTATCCATTTGTTAAAATAAAGGCACTGCATCAACATGATGGGATATGTGTTTTGTGGATTTATGTGCTATTATTTATTTTTAAGCACTACATATATATATAAATACACAAGTCTCACCTCCTAATAGTATGAACTTCTCTGTTTGCTGTCTTTTTGTGTGTAATTTTTTGGTTAGGTCCATCAAGAAAAGCATCTCTGAAGCTCAGAAGTCAGATAAAAACCACACCTGCAGTGTCCAGAAGTATTCAGGTCATAATTAGTTTAGTTGTTTTTAACAAACTTGAATAAAGCTGTATGCCTGCCAGGTCAGGAATGCAGAGAGCAGTGTGACAGTAAATCACTTTGTTCACCATGTGCCATGCTATACCATGAGTATACAAAGGAATCCTTATTGACCAGTTGGCTCCCTCCTCTGGCTTATAGTGAGAACAACCACCACTGGAAGAAGATCATGCACAACAGCGTTATGAATGTGTACATAGCTTCCAGAAGGCTCCCTCTACTGCTTCATGGGACTTGGTGCAAAGAGCCTGGATGGATGGTGTCAGGTTTGTAGATTTGGAGCTCTTACTGTAGGGGTAAAAAAAAAAAAAGTAATTTTTTCCTCTTTAAATCACTATCAAAAGTCCAGTTTTTATGATTATTTGATTAGCACAGGATTTTTAGATTAATGAACATACACGTGACTCTTTAAAACTTTGATGAATAGAGGTGCTTCCATACAATAGTATTTACAACTGAAATACATTTGGAAATTGAAAGTTTACCTTGAAAAATAAAAATATTTGCTAAAATGTGCTTGATAAAGAGTAACTACAACTGTGAAATGTCGATCATTGTGAATAAAACACAAAAAAATATCCAAATACTTACAAAAATTGAAGGTATTACCCTTAAACAAAATTAATTTGAAAAAGTGATCCTTCTGAAATGTTTCTACATATTTACTATCCAAATTCAAAACGATTTCTAAGGTTATTTTTCTGTCTTAACCCTTTTGACATACTGGTCAGCTAATTTGAGCATGTTTTAATCCCCGGATTTTATTGAAGTGTACACTGAATGTAACTGAAACAAATTAAAATTTAAAAAATTATGGAGATGTTTGAATAAATACTTACCTTTTAATATTATTACCATTTAACTGTCTCATGATATGATGCATATATTCCCAAATATATTTAAAATGCAAAGAAAAGATTAATTGTTTATTTCTCGATGTGGGCATTAAACATCAAAATTTAGCTTTAGAATATGGCAGTGTCACATCATTATCAGCCATTAAAAAGTTACATAATTTGATAAAACACTTTTTGTGTCATCTATCTGACTACTGACACATTTGTTCATCTGGATAAGGCATCTTTGTAGTTATGGAGTAAAATAAAGAACATTTAAAAAAATATCAGATCAGTTACTAGTTTTATTTTGCTGGTGTCAACACTGCAGCATGTTTTTATATAGAGAATTTATGTGTGGGATGAAGATTCACATATCTAGGGGGAGCTCTTGTCTGATGGTGTCAGCCTGATGGTGAGTGTGTGTTTTCAGAGTCTGGTGAGGAATCAGGAGGAGGGGCTGCTTTGTAGCACAATAAAGGAGGCGAACCAGGGAGGAGAGAGACAGAGATGCAGCGTCTGGTAGGAGGAGCAGAATCTTTTTTCAATCTGATTCATTCTGAACCAAAAGGTCAAAACTTTAACTGCACTCAGCTTGCATTAGAGAAACAGACAACTGTTTGTTGAAAAAGCGGCACCAATTTGAAAAAAGGGAGCTGCAATTTATACTTTATTTACTGTTTCTTTAACAATTCTCACTTCCTTCAGTAACTTATAAAGGGTTTATGCTGAGAATATAAAAGAAAATCAGTTTATCAAACCAATTCTTTTTTTTAAGCTGTATTTGAAGTTAAGCACCGTGCTGCTGATCCGAAACAAAAATAGGTGACGCATGCTTCGGAGGCATGATGTTCTGAGAGCTCATTGGAACAGGCCGGCCCATTTCTGTCCGCGAGAGAATGTCCTGTTCTTTTGGTGTTTGTTTTGGCTGATGTCAGCCTCTGCCAGGCGTCTTCATCTTCCTTTCATCCTTCCCCTTCGTCGGCCCAACTCTCTTTGAAGCCCCTCGTGTTCACGGTCTTTTATACAGAGTTCTTTTTTCTTTTTTTAGGTGCTTCATTTACAGAAAATAAGAGGAATGTCAAATTGGGATCTATTCCAAAGGATTCGTCGGATTTTATTGGAGATCCGTCCCTTGTTAGAGTCCTTTCAACCGCTTCCTGGAACGATCTGGGTGCTAAATTAATTTCTCCTGATCCAACCTCACACTTCAATCAGCTTAGTGCTAATCTTGGGCTCGTACAGTGCAGCCAACTCTTGTCTGGGCAGCGCCGCTGTGCTGAGCTGTCCAGTGCTCTCCTTTTTCCAAGGTTTCGACCCTTGGCGCTGTCGTTCCCACTCCCCTCTGTCATGCACCCTGAGGTTTTTTTTACTTTCATTCTCTTCTCGCTCATTAAGCTTTAGGGAAGCTTCTTTTTATGCTTGTTATTGTGAATTAACTTGGCTTATCTCACTTCTTTTGCTCATTCAGATCTTGTTGTCATTTGATTGCTTTTCTCCTCACATTAATCCCTGCTTGCCCGGAGAACTCAAACTATCTTTGTACTCTTTCAGGTTTCATCTTTGCGCTCTTCTTTCGTCTCATAAAGCGTCAGAGATGGCCACATGTTATCTCTAGTGGCTCTCTACCGCGTACACCTTTCTTCAAAATTTTTTCTGCTCTTCTGTTTCTCCTGGAAGCATTCCATTACATCTTACCATCTGCGTCGTGTTATTTAATTTTCCCCCTGCGTTTATTTTTTTGAAGTCATTGCAGCAGATTTATGATTTTGTTTGTGATCATCCCTTTTTACAAGGCCTGTTCCGATCACTGTCTTTCCGGAAGGCTCTCATTGAAGTGCCCCCTGTGCTATTTAAAGAGGCGTGCAGAAAAGCGGAGTTGTTTACTGTGCCTTCAAACTAGTCTGTCTAGAAACAGGAAGTACCATCGCCTCAAAGCACAGCAGCCCTCAGCCAACATGCAGCCACTTCCTCCTCCTCCTCCTCCCCATGGCTGAGCAGCGGCTCCAGCAAAACAACCCTCATGCTTATCAGAGAATTATGCACCCCTCCCTCTCTGCTGCCTGTCCTCCTGAATGGTGCACATACACAGCGAGCTTTTCAGCCCTCCACCGTGTCCTGTGTCGCTTTCTTCTATTTTCTTATGCCTGCAGTCTCCCCTTGCCAGTACAGCATGCCTGAGTAGCTGCCTAGAGATGAAGGAGCTAATTAATTTGATTTAGCCATCTCTCTCTCTTGCTCATGCTCTCTCTCTCTCTCAGGCAGTGGAAAAACCAGCCGTCCAACCCTCCTCCTCCTCTTCCTCCTCCTTCACAGCATATCAACATAACACCCCTCCCAGATGATTTTCCAGCTATCCTTTTCTAGTCTCCTTTGGCAGCGTCTGCACTCTGAACCTTCTCTTCCTATTCTCCTCTGCCGTTTTCTTTCCTGTTACACAACCATACTTTGTCATCCGGATGTTGAGCGTCAACTCGTTCAATAAATTCATCTAAATCTTCATTTTCAAACCTTTTTTAATCTCTTCTGAACCCAGGGGCAGTTTGTGTGGCTCAGCTGTGTTGCATCGCTCACACAAACATGTTTGTTGTAGCTCAGCAGGTCTGCTTTGGCGGTGTAAAAATGGGCCTGTCAGGCTTTGGTGGATGAAAGTCCTTTTTGTGTCATTTGAAACTTTGACGGATCCAGATATTGAGTTGTATCAGTTAAGTTTAGGACAGTTATCAAGTAACTGGATGAGTGTTTTAATCAGACCTAAATATTTAAACGTGTAAGAGGGGATTACTGTTAAACAAAAAAAAGGGCTAAATTATGTAGAAAAGGCAGGATTATTCATGCTTTTCAATGCAAGCAAATTAGAAGCACTGAAGATTTGTTTTGCTTTAAATTTTTGGGAATAACATAAAAATAACTTCATGATTGTAACACAGGAGCTTGTTTTTTATTGTCAGTCTACATCTAGGCTGAGAAATTCAGATATTTTCAGTCAGTCTAAACCAGGCATGTGGCCCGGGGGCCACTTGTGGCCCTCTGAGTGATTTTCTATGGCCCTCAACTGCATTTCCAAAATGGTAGAATTCAGTCCTTTTTAAAAATGTTGTCTTTTTAAAACGTAAATGTTTCAGTTCTATCCAAAGTATTAGTTTTTCATTACCCAGGCTTATTCTTTAAAAAAAAAAATCCTGGTAAATAGAACCACAAACACTCTACTAAACAGCAGACGTGAACTTCTTTAATAAAATCTGACTAAATCCAACAGCTATACTGAAGAAAAAGGTACCCAGATCCTGTTCTTGTTGCTGAAAACATACTAGAATTTATTTTCAAGAAACTATAAAACAATTGACCAATCAAATCCAGGGAATTTGATGCTTTTCTATTACTGAAGCAAACATTTGAGACCCTTTTATGTCTATTTTTTGAGCAGTACAAAATCAGAAAATCACTCCAAATCCATTTTTGCATTTTAAAATAAATGGCCCCCAAATACTTTTATTTTGGAGATTTTGGCCCCCCATCTTGAAAAGTTTGGACACCCCTGGTTTAAACAAAGCAGGATTTATTCATCTTATATTTATATTATTCAAAAAGCAAATTTGCACTATAATTCAAGACAAAATTTGATGATTGGAGGAATTAAAGAAAATTATTTTACTAAAAAGTTTTTCAGTTTATGTCTGCCTGTCATACAATAGTAAAACAATGTGTTTAATGCCTACCAGCATTTATAAATTAGATATATATTGGTTGTTTGCATACAGTATTTATTGGTAGATATCATCTAAAAATCTACCGGTAAATATTTTCTTGGTTTTACATGGTTTATAAAGTTTAAGTTATTAACCTTTAAGTTTCAAATTAATTAAACTTTAAATATAAAAACTTGATAATATCACATGAAAAAGGGCTTAGGATTTAATTTTTTTTATGATGTAAAAAATAAAATTAGACAGGAAAGTAATACAAAAGCCAAAACATAACAAGCTCCTCATAATGGGTAGCAGTTGAAGCCCCGCCCCCTCTAGTGAACCTATTTTCCTGATCAAAAACAAATTACAAATTCACCTCAGTTAATTTTTTCCAGAGATTGCTTCCTGTTAAATCTCGTAGTTTTTTGCTGCTGTATTTATTTTAACATGTTTAGTTGTAATTAGTAACTCGATGTTTAAAAACACCTAGATTGTTTGCAGGTTAGGAGGCGGTCCCACACCTCAAGTGCACAGACTCTGATTTCAAAATTACAACATGGAAACACCCATAAGTGGGATATTACAGTTTCAGTTTCATACTACAGAAGACTGAGACATTACGTTTTTTTTTTTCTGTCAGTGATAAATTGCACAACTTTTTTAATGAACATGTTGGGCAATTTAACAGAATTAAAACTTTTCGGACTAAATACATTGTTTTATATGACAAACAAGTACTAAGTGGTCTAAAATTAGCTTCAAATGCTATATCTATAAAAGTTTTCATGTTGAAGCTGGCACACAGACTTTTTTCTGAGCTGCTGCCGTGATCTATGGTTTGGTAAACAGAGAAGTATTAGCTGGAGACGTGTTTCAGCACGCTCATCCCCCACCACGCCGTCTACCGAGGCTTCATCAAGTTACTCAATGCACCGCCTCCCTGTCTGTGAGACAATGCTGTGGCATTAAACTTCCTTTTCATCACACTTAAAACAAACATTTATGGTGTTTGTGCACCAGCAGAACGTGTCAGTGCGTTACTTTCCCTCTGCATCTCTGCGCCCATGTTTTTATCTGTGCAGGCCACAGACATAAAACTTGTTGCGTCGGCCGCTGAAAAGCCGCTGCTTCCTCTTTAAGAAGCCACTGACATCTGAACTCATTGAACGCTGTTTAACTTCCCACTTTGATCTCAGTCCAAGTCAGCTGGAGAACAGGTTAGTCATCCCTCCTTTGAGATGACTAAAGCTGTTTATCAACACACGGACATGCCTCGGGTTTTATTCACACAGGTATCCATGTAAGGAGGAATGTAACGTGAAAATTAGCACAAAAAACACACATTTTATTCTGCAGATTTGCAAAGTGTTTCAGATTCTCTTCATACCCCCACTGTACACATAAACATCAAGCAAAATATCTGCCATATACCATTAATTGACAACAATCTTTGAAACATCACACATCAAAGCTCCAGTGCGCTGAAACTAAAACGTCATGACTGCAGGTGGGACTGCGTTTTGGTCAGTGTCGGTGAACTTTAATGTTCTTGTCAAAAACAAGACGGCTGACTCATACAGCTGTTTTACTGGAAACGCAACGCACGGCACAGTCTGGTGGTCAGTACAGGGTGAGTCATCACGTTTTTAAATGGACTCACTAGAAATTAATTATAAACAAGACAAGAAATCTGGATAAAATCCAACATGTGTTTCTATAAAGCATAGATGTAATGTAAGAAGGTATATTAGTAGCATAAGGATTAAAGGACCTCACTGAAGGTGGTTGCTTTTTGCTGCTGCTTTTCAAAGTGATATTACCAGGGTATCCGCAGGTCCTTAAAAAGCCTTAAAAGGTCATAAATGTGCTTTTCCAAAATGAAGGCCCTAAATATCATTAAAAATGATAAATAATCCTTAAATTCAGTGTCTAAAGGTCTTAAATTTCTAGGGCTTCTATGATTTCCGGGTTACGAAGATCTGAAACTCAGCAGCACACTGGGCCGCAAGGGGCTAGAAGGGTCTAGGTCACTTAAGGCTGTTATTATCCCGTTAATTCAGTAAAACAGAGCTTATTTTTATTTTGTAAAAGTTATCTCGTTAATTCAGAAAAAATAAGCTTTTTAAAAATTATTTCCAGGTGAATGCAATCCGCTTCCGTAAGATATAACGCAGATCAATTACCTTGATGTTTATTTTTTTGCACTTTCAATTCCAATATAGGTTTAGTCAGAACTATTTGTAAGGTGGTCACATCCCCTTTCCCATTCCATGAATGAAAGGTCTTAAATTTGATCAAAGTGGCCTTAAAACAGGTCTTAGAAAGTCTTAAATTTGGCTTCCTTAAACCTGCAGAAACCCTGTATTACAGACCAGTCAGAAGATATAACATCAATTTGTTTAAAGGCTATCATTCTACCATTCAGACGATATTTGTAATCGTTGCAATTATTTTATAATTTAAACATAGTTATTTTATAATATTTAGGTGTAATTTAAAAAATAATGTACCGTAGTTAAGTAATAAGAAATTTAATTGACCCATAAAACTATACACTCCAGTCTATTTCTTTTAAAATAAAGTGGTTCTTATTAAGAAATGAAGATATTTTCAGTGCTAGATGTACTTTACCTTTACAGTGACTCCCCCTAGGTTCACTGTCTCTTCTGTTACTCTCTGCTCTATGTGCATTTTGTGTGTTTATTTGTTAATGGAGACATAAAGATATTGATTTTATAAGAGTAAACATGCCTTGCACCAGAAATAGCCACTGGCTATTTTCATCTGCCCTCTTCGTGATGAGTAAACACATAAAATCTATTAAGAACAAAAAGTCAAAGTGTTTAAACATTAAAAGCCTTGAATGAGTGCCTGTTTCCCACTGCTAGAGCTTTAAACTAAGATCATTTTATGTTAAAAAATGATGGCACTTTAGATGTTTTGGTCAATTTTTTGCAAATAAAGTTTTGCCCAATCTCATCATCGCAAAAATCAGAAGATCTTGCGTGACCAGTTAGCATTCAGAGTAGGTGTTGTGATTGACTTTCAGCTACTTTAGCTCAATATCTGTAAAAAAAAAAAAAACTAATTTATAGCCATGTTTGTATTTGCTAATAGACAATAATTATCTATGAGGACAGCTCCAAATGTTAGTCAGATATAGATGTACATCCAATTATTTTCTAAAAGTTTCAATAAAATTCATGAAGTGGTTCATTAAATATTTTAATAAAAAGACACACACACACACCATACAGAGGCAAAAACATCTCCTGCCTTTTGGTGGTTAGAGATAATAAATGTAGAGTTATGAGACAAAATGCTGAATTACTTTACCACTAAACACATAAAAGCTCACTTATTCTAATTTAATGATCTAATTAGCATATTTTACAACTAATTTAAAAAGTTTAGATTAATATATTTAAAGAAAAAAACAATTATTAAAATCATTTAAATAAATAGGAGGCGCCCCTGCAAAACTATGAATTAAATTAAGAATAACTTTTAAATTCTCCTGTTCCTAGTCACATTAGAGAAAACCTTGTAGACTACTTTTTGTTCAGCACTATTCTTTATTAATTTTATGACTCGCCTTTATTTAGAAAAGCATCTCACCTCATCGTGATCTGAAGTGACATAAATGATGTGTGATTTTAATACCAGGAGCAATGTGAGGATTATATTAACAGTTTTTAAAATACGGTACATATATTATACATGTTTTAACCTTGATGGGGGAACAAAATCAGTAATTCACAACGAAAGCAGAAGGTTTAGCTACTTCAGCCTTCAATTTATTTTAGATGTTGAGAGATAAATGTTTCATCTAGGAGCTTTAAGTTTGTTTAAAAAACAGATTTAAAAGGTTAATTAAAATAAAGCTTCTGATCACATTTATTTATTATAATTACACTGAGTTATAAGAATAATAAGAATCACTTTTATTGTACCTTATTAGGGAAAAATATGGTGTTGCAACAGCAAAGTTACAGATTATAACAGGCAAGGAGAAAAGGTTTCATAAGTAATGGGAAAATATGTGTAAAACATGTAGATTTTACTGATATTTTCTTCAAGAGTTAGGTTAAAGGGATTTAAATATAAAATCAAAACACCAAGGTTAGCTTGTGTTTGTCTGAACAGGCAAATGTTTGTTTAGGAGTTTGTTGAATAACTTGAACTGTACCCAAATATATTTTTTTCCCCAATACAAGGTCTCAGAAGTACTGTATGTTAAAGCCATACTCAGTAGCCAGGTAAACAAACGAGGTCTCGCCAGCTATTTTACAGAAACACGTCTCGGTGAACTCACCCCTCCCGTCGGGTAAAATCCTTACGCCAGCCTCCCGCCGACATAGGACCACGGTTTGCAAAGGTGACAAAGCAGAATCAAACTCCAGCCGCAGAAATGTTCCCCCAGCTTTTCCTCTTTTCACCTCCAAACGTTTTTAGTTTTCTGCTAGCTGAAAATGTGTTTTTCTGGGGGGGACTCTGGTATTTTTATCTTAAAATGGAATCACCCGCCGGCTCTCTGTCCTACTTCTACTTTCACTTTCACTTCCGGGATGTTCTGCCCCAAAATGTGTCCGGGCGGATTAATGCCAATCCAAGCAGTGAGGAAATGCGGCAGACAGACAGCTGGATTGTCCAATCCTATCGTTCGGGCCGAACGATAGGATTGGCTGACGTTTTTAGAGAACTGCGGGACAACTACTTTATTGATTTCTTTTTTTTTTTTTTAATCTCCACAATATATTTATGGCTATACTATGTTGGAAAGTTGTTAAGAGGCTTTTAAAAAAACGTTAAAAGCTACATTGTTTACCTGGCTACTGAGTATGGCTTTAAATGAATAAAACTCTAATCATAACCCTATATATTTTTTAAAAAGAGCCTTTATACAGTATGTACTGGTATGTTTATTGTTAGGACTCTTAGATTGCACATTTTGTACCTTTGTATAGTTACAACTATCACCAACCAGTGACCATTTCTCCCATCTACGCCATCAACTCCAGCCTCACCAACCAGAGTTTAGCTTCCAGTCAGGACCTTATAATTTAGGGGATTCTGTCCTCCGTTGTAAAATGAGCTCCAATCACAAAATAAAAAACTGCAGAAAGTCCCAGAGGGACAAAAGTGACTGGTGATCTTACTGTATGGTAAACTATAAACTCAGAATCCTGATAGGTTGTAATTTACGCAGCCTGCAGAAGCACGATAATTCACCTTGATGAGAAGCTGTGAAATCTGAAGAAAAACAAAAAACATAAACCAACTCACTAAATGACAAACCTCTCAGATTTCCTGCCACCTACTGCTGTGTCTGCCCAGTGCCTTATAGTAGAGACAACACCCATACGTGATGCACAAACATTTTACCAGCTCCTTATGAAACATTTAAAACTGTGTAATAATATTTAAATCTAGTGCATTCCAAGTCTAAGACATAATAAGTTCAAATGGTGAAAATTACAACCTCCAACTGTACATTGATCAAACCAGAGCTCCTCCGTTTTACTAATAGATGACAGCAGTATTGCAGATTAAACTGAGAAATGTGCTTTTATTAGTCACAAATTGTGTGACCACATCATCTTCATGGAAATGCTGGGGCACTATGAAAAGCAAACAAAATATAGTTTAAATATTTTTCATTTAGTAAACCCAATAATTTGGGCTTTTTGCTCAAGAAATTTCATTTTTAAAACCCTCATGACTGCCACTGATTTTTAATGAGATAAGATGGTTTTAAAAGGATGTTGTTGTTGTTGTTGTTTTTATTATTGGTTTACAATTTTGCATATTGTCACTGTCAGGTTAAAACCTCATATCTCCATTTTTTAAAAATCATTTTCATGTTTTTTAAACTAGCTCTATTATTATTAGGGATGTCCCGATCAGGTTTTTTTGCCCTCGAGTCCGAGTCTGAGTCATTAGATTTTGAAGATCTGCCGATCCCGAGTCCCGATCCGATCTTTTTAATATGTTGTTGTGATCAACTTTATAAAGCATCCAGACACAGACATACTCACACTTTCTGCTTCAAGCTGCTTCTGAGTTCTACTTTGTCGATGTTTAACTAATAAAAACAAACAAGCCACAAAATGATGTCATGCTGCAGACATAAATCCATCCATCTGTATAATCTATCATATCCATATATGTTTAAATACTTAAACATAATTCTATGTGCACAAAATTAGTTTGTGGCTGAAGTAACTTTTTGAGGAAAATCTTTTTTTCCTACAGCTGTTCAGGTGCAGAAATGTCAACATTATTTTAACACTCTGCTCCATTTTTTGCTCAGAAAAAACAAACTTGTTTACTGACAATGACCCAATCCTTTCTTAAGTCATCAGCTTCTCCTTCACTCCTCCTGCTGCTTTATCCTCTGACTGCAGCAGCTCTGAACAACTTCTTAATTAAGACTATTTGGAGAAATCCGTCAGTGTTGTGCGCATTTTTGAGCGACATTTAATCAGGAAGCTCCTCAGAAAGCGCTTTTTAAAAATCTAAACATCGCTCAATTTATTTCCAGACGGAGGGCGGGTGTTGTGCTGCGCACAGAGCAGAATCTCCTCCTGAGGCAGGAGGGAGACGCTGCGTAGGGGGAACAAGTTTGCGCGGGTCTGACTCGCTCCACGCCGGTCTCGCCGCCTCCTCCAGACCGAGCACTCCCGTCGGTGCTTGCTTTCTGTTCAGGGGGAGGACGAGTCCTGGCGGCGGGTGTGGAGAGAGCGGCGAACCCGGTCGCTGCTCCATAAGCTGCGTGTCTCCCGGTCCCGGCCCCTCCCTCCTCCTGGACCGGCGGAAACTGATTCAGACTCTGATTATGGTTAATATAAGTGCACAAATATAGACTATATATAAATCCCATGTTCTTTAGATTGTTTAACATATATTTAAAAACCCAAACTTCCTTCTGAAGGTGTAGCGGCTTTTATTTTGGCGGGGCGCATGTAGAGGAAACCCGAGTCAAGATCGGGAGGTGACGTCCGATACCAATCGAGTCCAAAATCACGTGATCGGGGCCGATTTCCGATCACGTGATCGGATCGGGACATCCCTAATTATTATTGTGATTTTAATCTTGAGAGGCGCTCTAGTTTTACTGACTGGTCATTTTTCACATCAATCGGTGGTTTTATGGATGACTTTTCAACATAAAGTGTCGAAAAGAGCCTGTCAAGTTGTGATGATCCAGGCTTACTTATTTGTAAAAGAAACATGTTTTTTAAAAGTCCCTGAAAAGTTGCTTTTTTTTTTTTTAGATATCAGGTCTTTGCCTGAAAGTGACAACATTTAGATGAGCATTTGTTTGACAGCGCAGCATGAAAAGCTAAAATCAGGTTTAATAGGCAGAGATGACCAATGGGCCTAATGGGGTGTCTTTGAATACAGAGATGGTGACTGGCCACAGCTGCTAAACAATGCCAGGACACATGTGTGGACTGTGCGACTGCTCTTCTATAACACACACACACACACACTCTATTGTTTTAGCCAACGGGCCGTTAGCGTCTCACAGTAAAGGGCTGTTTTTTGCTTTGTCTTTTCGGACAGACATTAATTTATATCCATTTAACATGTTCTCATTCACACACACCCTAGCTAGCTTTGAAGACGTGCAGGAGTGCATGAGAGAGGATGTAGGAAGAAGGAGGGGGGGTAAAAAGTTTGTCCAACTCCGTGAGCCAGAGAGGTCACAGGAACAACACCCAATCCCAGAACGGTTCCCATGGAGACAAGTGTGGCAGCGTACAAAGAGGGTGAGACAGAGTGATGAAAGAGAGCGAGAGAGGGAAAGGGCAGGGGGGTAGGAGGAGGAGGGGGAGTTGTTGGCGTCAAGGTTCAGTTGGTGTGTACTTGTGGGAGAATTTTGGAGGGGGGGGGGGATGAATGGGGCGGTCTCCACTGTCCAACAGGACAGTAGGAAGTATGATGGTTCTGTAGCCTCAGAACTCCTCGCTACTTTTTCCCTTCTTGTTCCAACTTAAACAATATCCAAGTTCACAGAGTGGCTAGGTAAATAACACATCTGCTGACCCTAACAACCATGGCCAATATCCGTAGATTTTACAGATGAGTCACATATAATATCCAACTAAACAAGCCTTTATGTTGGTAGAGGGACGACCTAGTATCTTGACTCCCAGCAGCCTTTAAAACAGTTAACTGACTGGCTCTGTCCCTGGTAACACTTGAACCTTTTTAGCTGAGGGCATTGACCCTCAATGAGTGTTCCTGCCCTAGTTTCTTTTCCTGTCAGAGCAACTTTCCCCCCTTTCTGTTTTTAGCCTGGCATTCCACTAATTTCACACCTTCAGATAGTTCGTCACACATTATGTCTCTTGGATTTTGATAGAATCATATAATATCTACGGACCTTTAAAAGTTTTAGAGAACATACATTTGTCATTTGACGGTTAGGTCTTTACTTTGCTATGATCTGGAAACAGAATAGAAAGATAACTTCTCAAAGTTTTGTTGTTGTGATTATATAAATCACTATGTTGTGTTTAGCCCTAAAGCAGTTTGAACTCTTTCACTTGCTCTTAAAGAATCACGGCCTTGCTATTTTAACATGGCGCTATGTTGAGTCTAAACACTTCTTATGATTCAAACTGGGGTTGTTGAAGTGTGGGTATTGTGACAATTTGTCATGTAGAAAATCAAATCATTATTGTTATTAAGTTGCATTTTTGCAATCGTTGTAGTTGTCAGAAGCACAGTACTGCTTCCAAAAATACCCCAGACGTCCATCCATCTGTTTCTACACCCACCTGTTCTTGTCTTGGGAAGCTGGTGCAGTCTAATGGATGAGAGGAAGGTGCTCCTCACACAGGTCACCAGTCCATCACAGGGCCACATAGAGAGACAACCATTCACACTCTCTCACACCTTGGGCCAACTTAGAGCTACTAATTAACCCTACATGAAAGTTTTGGTCTGTGGAAAGAAACTGGTGCACCTGGAAAAGGCCCATGTAGGAACAGCCATGTTCTGGATAAGCTGCATGTATCAACCTTAAAGTTTACAGCAGTCATTTATGACTTTTAACTTATGAAGTTAGGAGTGTTAATGTCTCATTACATATGCTGCTTCATGTTTATCCACCCACTTTTCAAAATAGCAGATTCATTTTAAAATGTTAATCATATCAAAACCAAAGCAGCCATCAAGCTGCCTCACCCTTGATTTCCTGTAAACAAAACACTTTAACATCCACAGGTTTTGTACACACTTTTCACCCTTACGCTCTACCCTTCAGAGGATTTGTAGCAGTAAAAGGCCTCTTCAGATGAGACTCTCCCTTTTTGAAGTGAGTGTGTGAATGATAACTGCAAGGACGTGTGTACCAAGTCAGGAGCTTAGTCTAGTATTTTCCAGTGTTCACTTGAAAAAACAGTTTCCAGGTTGACTCCAGGTTGGTCCATCGGCTTGAACTGACCATCTTTCTAAGGTGCAACAGATGCAGTCAGTTTCAGCCATGCGAGTTTTTAAAAAGTTGAGCAGAACCAAGTAAAAGACTTCATTATGTGCCATTTGTTCACCATACCCCAGTAGGAGACAAAAATATCCTTAAGTGTAACTTGGTGACGATGTTTGGTCCTTTGATTGTTCTGACTGACCTGGTGTTTGTTCTCCAGCAATGTTCAATACACTAGTTGTATTTAGAAATATTTAAACGGGTTAAAACTTTGGTCTGGACCCTCCAGACATTAAGAACTTTATATCTGGTGATTGTTCTTGAACTTGACCCATGTTGGGGACTTTGAGTCAGGACGTCTCGGCCTCTGCTTCAACGATTTCCATCATTCTTGTTACAGAGAGTCTTAACACACAGTAGGTCCCTAAACTTTATGAAAGAGTGGTGCCAAATCGCAGGAGCGCCCCTTTAATGCCTCCATGTTTCCCTCAACTTCACTTGTTTTACTCTCATCCGCCATTTGGCTGCAGCCAGTTTGTCCTCTGTCTCACTTTCCTGCTGTCTCTCCAGCTCACTCTTCCTCTCACTCCCTGAGTGTCTGTCTGTCCGTCCGTCCCCGTGCCCAGGTTTTTGGAGTTGGCGTGGTTCCTGTTTGTTTTCAGCCATTTTGGGGACTTGCAGTGCTCGTAACAAACTGCTTAAATGGCGTCCTCTTGCTTGCCTGCTCTCCCACTCTGTCTCCCTCTGCCTCTCCCTCCCTCCCCCTATCGCTGGGCTTTGTGTATATAAAGTAGTCTGTGTGTGTGTGTGTGTGTGTGTGTGTGTGTGCATGTGTGTGTTAGTGAGAGTGAACAACACTTCCAAATAAAAAGAAGATTGGATTCAGTTGGGGTAGGGGTGGTGGGGGGTGTTGAGAAGGGGGGGGGATCACTTGCAGGGGAAAAAAAAGAGCAAAAACACCAAGAATCTTTTTTATTCTGAGGCAAAAAACTGGTGTGAGAGGAGCAAGAAAAGGGGGGAGTGAGTGAAGGAGAGCAAGCAAGTTCGAGTGTGAGAATCGCTCCTGCCCTCTGTCTTCACACACTACTGCCTGTATGTGTGTGCGTGCGTGTGCACCGCCTCTCCCTTCGCTCTCCCCTCACACACACACTCAGACGTGTGCACACACAGACCGAGGGGGAGAGAGAGAGAGAGAGAGAGAGAGGGAGTGTAAGGGGAGAGAACACATCGCAGCAGAGATGCAGCAGGAGGTTTTCCGAGGTACGTTCTCTCTCTCGTATGCTTGCCTTCCTGAGAGACAGACAGGGGGAATTAGAGGAAGAGAGGCTGAATTCTGTTGTTTTCCTGCTTGTTTTTCTGCTTCACTCCGCTGCTGCTGTGGTGGCGGCCGCTCCGGTGCATGAAGAGGAGGAAAAGGTTTTTATTTTACTCTGTGTGTGTCGGGGTGTGAGTGAGCACTGCTGGGTGTGTGTGTGTGTATTAATGCAGTGTTTGTGGAAGCATATTTATAAGTGTGTGTGTGGGGGTTTGTCTGTCCATGTGTGTGTGTGTGTGTGTGTGTGTGTGCGTGCGTCAGTTACAGGCCTCGTCTCCCTCATCCTCCCCTCTGCTGCTGACGCACCACGCAGTTCTTTTTCCAAGAGCGATGACTCGTTTTTTGAGATTGTGATGAAACTTTTAATTTATCAGAGCCACTCATGGCTCCGAGGTCCGCCGCAGGTGGGAGGCGGGACGGTGGCGTGTGCGCTCCAGAACAGGCGTCAAACATGATGTCGGATTAGTTTTGTTGGGGTTTAATATGTTGAGCCAGTCTTCCTCATCTGTGTTTAAACTTAACATCAAATGAAGAGTTTCACATGTAAACATCTCCAGCTCCATTTGCTGTTTCTGACTTTTAGTTCAGTTTTGGGCCGCCCAGTTTGTCCTCCATTTTACCAGCTTGTTGTTTCCTCATGCAGAGCAGCAGAGGGCATATTGATGTCCCTAACCCTGTCATTGCAGCTTTGCTTCTTTTCCAAAACAACATAGCATCTGCTGCCAACTACTCTACATTCCTGGTTTCCATGGATGCCAGGCCGAGCCCCCTTGCTCAACGTATGGAAACTGATGCACACAGCCACGGGGTTGGGAGGGGGTCACAGGTCACACAATAGAAAATGTTGTTTCTCACTGCTCTGCGGTGTCAACAACAATCATCTCTGTTCCTTTTCTTTTAATAACTCAGTTTAGGTGAGGCTTTCCAAAGCCTTTGGGGCCTTTTCTTCCCACGACATCAGAAATAATTCCTGCCATCTTTAATTTGGTTAACTGTTTACAGTATGTTTTTTCACATCAAATGCGTCAAATGTTAAAGGATGTGGACGCATTCAGGAAGCTGCTGCTGCTCTGCTTCTCTCTCCCCCTGCAAGAGCTGCATTTGCAGTTTACGGTGACCGTTCTAACACTTCCACTCGGTTTTGCTAATGCTGAGGCTTTCTTGGTTGTTTGAGGAACCTGCAAACTCCAACGGGGATTTCACACCCACTTCAGGAGGGACAGCATGTGTAAATTGGAACTGATTTGGGGGAAATTGCCTCCAAAAGGTCACTAGTGTTGTGCCACCGCTCCCCAGGGTAACTTATTTTTTGGGTCCTAAAGCCTCTCATGATTCAGGGAATTATGTGTTGGGCTGAGAGATAAAAGGGGGAGTGTGTTGTTGGAGGTTCAGCAGCACTCCGACATCAGAGTTTACACACATCATGCTGAGGGGGATCTGAAAGATGAGGAAACTATATAATGTCAACACAAGAAAGAAGTGTTTGAAGTTACGCCCTCTACTCATGCATCCTCAACCACTAAAACCACTCCCGACCAACTTCCCCTCACCTCCTTCTCCCTCCCTCCCTCCCTCCCTCCCTCCATCCCATCTGGCTGCCTCTACCATGCTCTCTTGGCCGGGGGGTTGTGCAGAGTTCAGTAGCTGCTGTTGCTAACAATACCCGCCCTACACACCCATCTACACACCAACGTTCTCACACACACAAACACTTGTCCCAACTCACCAACTGCTGTTGCTTCGATAGCCGGACCCTTCTGGCTGACCCTCAGTGGGGAGAAAGCCCAACCAGCTCCTCCCTCTTCTATAAAGCTCCTCGCCGCCGGCTCACCGGCTGGAACACCGAGACCCCCCACAAGCAGCCTTTCAGGCACGCCACACAAAACACCATCATTCATTTCAACACTAATAATATTTTACTTTACTATTCTCAAAGCAGTAATATTACCAAAAAGAATCGAGGATTCTAGTTCTGCTTTAACCTGCAGCCCTCAGAGTGCTTTCAGACTCCATCAGGTTATAGCAGCTTTATTTGTTTCCTGTATAGCTGATACTTATTGACATTTCAGGTGTGCTTTCTGTCTCGCCGCTTTTCACACAAGATGTTAGAAGAAACATGTCCAGACAATGTCTGAAGTGGTGCTTTTTTCCACGTGTAGCACACAGCAGGTGATTGTCTGTGTCAGACGTGCTCTCACAACTGGAAATGTTGTGTTTGGTTTTGGTTCAGGGTGTTGCCCGGTTAGAGCGTTCAGAGAGCCAGGGCATGATGTTCACTCACTCGCTGTGATTTCTGCAGATAGTTAAGTGTTTTATGCTTTCATGGACTTAAATTTTGTGTTGAGAAGCTAGCTGCATAAAAGTATATTCAGTGTCTCACCTGCAGTTTGTTACAGCTGTGAAAGAAGGTATAAAATAAAAAATGAGTAAAAGTTTTAGTGAAAATTGTTTAAAACAAGATTTAATAGGAGTAAAAACACTTTATGTAAAACATTGAGTATCTGCTAAATATATTGTGCAATAAATTAACAAAATAATTTCAAAAACCAGAATCTCACTGTTGGCAAAAATTGCAAACAGCATTTCCAAATGAGTTTATAAACTTTTTATTGAAACTTTTGCGAGGGTCCTTGATTTCTTCATATTAGCGCCAAGCCTCGCTGTCATGTTGCTGGAATTGTGAACCTGTTAAAAAAAATTGTGCAACAAATTTCTCCTCAGAGCCATGACAGGCATCTGGAACCCTTCTTAATTTAGCTTCTGTGAGTCAGAAAGTGTGAGAAAATTGAGACAACTCTGGGAGGGGTTGGCAAGCAAATTGTGAATAAAACAAGGATAAATTTAAAATATAATCAAGACACTTTGTAACTAAATTAGTACTTAGTTTGTTTGCAATTACATCATATATCTCCATGTGACCAGGACATATATAAAGCATCATATGTATCGATTTAGTGTAATTGCAACTAAAAATGTTAATATTTTCTCCTCAGTTTTAAAAACTAGTCATCAATTGTTGTAGCCCAGCATTATACTAGTTTTCAGCAGGGATTCCAAAACACTACATTGCAGTGACAAAGACCCACAACCCCAAATATCTCTGGTTGAACCCAAACTGCTTCAACATGTATTGTACTACTTATGGACATTTATGGCTTTTTATGCCTTTATAATAAAATAAAGTGAAAATATTCCATTAGGAATTGTTTTTCCAGTTGGATTTGGTTTCTGGAGATCATCTCAGGACCTCAAACTTTGTGTTTCACGGCCCACAGTGTGGTCTTGATCCAAACATACTGTATACTGCTTTTTCACAAGCTGACTAAGGTCTAAATAAAATCTCTGAAACATGCTCTGACAGCAGGATTAGAGTACCAAAGTCCTGTTTTATATCCTGTCTGTGGAGAGTATTTTTTGCAGCTTATGTTTGAAGGTTTGGTGAAACATTCAGCCTTTTTGTGATTTAGTGATAATAGTTTTGTAACCCTTCATTCTTAGTATTTTATTTGACAGAAACAAATAGAGCACAGACAACAAAACTCAGACCAGAATTCTGCAAAGTATTCCTTTAATATATTTAACATTTTCCTCATCAGATGTTTGAACTTGGATAGTTAAACCATGTTTTAGACAGTTTGCTGTGTCTTGTGCGTTGCTGTCCCCAGCTGCAGACACATTGATGTCTGAGCAGTGATAAAGCTGGAGAACAATTATGGGACCAGTCGTAGAAAAAGTTCTGTATTGTTCAGAACTCTCCTTTGCTTCCAGTGTTTTGCTGGTGACGTTTCTTTATAATTTTGTAGTTTACAGAAAAGTTTAGAGTATTTCCAGGTGTTCAAACTTTACACATAAAATAAGTCAGTCACAGCCGTGATAAACAGAGCAGGCCGAGGACACAGACTGACATCACCCTACCTATCCTGCACAATCTGTAAATCAGATAACTGTATCAGTGTCATACAGAATAACAAGCGCTGTATGAGTGTTAGTGGGACTGAGAAATATATTGTAACATATTTTTTAGAACCTGGTTTATTTTAAAGAGATCTATGTTGTGAGTGTGTCATTTTAATTATTAACCTTTTAAGACTACAAAGTCTTAAAGAGAGATGCCAGTTTGAACAGCGGAGGCTCTTTGGGATAAAAAATCAAATCACAGAGAAATCAAACTTAAATCTGTTGGAAAATATTTTGAACGTTTAGATAGATCATGGGTGTTATCGGTTAGATAAGAAACAAGCGTATATATCTAGCTTTCACTTTGTGTTCTTTAGTTCCCAAAGTTGAGGTCGGGACCCCGATGTGGGTCATGAAAAACACGAGCTGGTCTACAGAAACCTGACTAGATGTAAAAATGGCGGCCTGTGGCGTATTTAGATTCAACTGTTACAGAGAGGTGAAATTGTCAAATAGATATATTCAATTGTTCATGAGGCTCTTTGTTTAATGGCTGGTTAGAGACGTTTTTAACCAGAGTCTCTGTGACTTTTACTTTGTGGTCTAAAGCTGAAAAGTTCGGCAATCACTGCTTTATAGAATAGAATAGAATTACTTTATTGATCCCACAGTGGGGAAATTCACTTTATGTGTTTTTATAACATGTATGGAAACTAATAATCTTGAGCATTTACTCTACATGCTGTTTATACTGTCTAATGAGGTGCTAAATAAAATCCCGGAAACTCCTCTTGAAAATACAGAAAGAATAGTGCTAAAAGTGTTTTAAGGAACTGATAAAAGTTATGAGCAAAAAAAAAGGCGGAGTAAAGTTGTAGACAGGTAAGATCATCAAGCATCAGTTTGATGTATAAACCCTGAGATTCACAGTTTGATTTTGGACTAATTTTAAATTCTGGTAATTGGTTGTTTTTGCTACTTTGACTTATGTTGATACTACAAACAAACAAAAAATCACAATTTTTTTGTCAGTATACAAATTAAACAATGGCAATAACAATCTGACTTTCTAATTCTAATATAAATAGCTATATAAAAGTAAGGATTGAGTCATTTTTACCTTGTGTTTCTAAAGTTAAATAAAATATATTTCTAATGATACGTTGCAGTTATTAGTAAGGCAGAAAGCAGGAGCCTTCTAACGTACAGTGAGTGCAGCAGCATTCTCTACACTGGAAAAGTTAAGTCCTTCAGATCTGATCTGCTCTTTAAATAAGACAATTTCAAAGCAATAGAAAAAAATACAGCATGTGGACATTTCTGAGCTGGCAGTGACTTTGCACACCCAAATTTAAACAATTAATAACAGGAAATACACTTTTAAACAATAATGTCCTGCGTAAAATCCAATTTGCTGTGATCAGGCTTTTGCATTTCCTTTTGAAGATAAAAAAAAAAAATCAAAGTGCCTGTGGTTTGAGTTCTGCAGTTTCCTATAAGATGGAAGAAGGCAAAAGGGAAAAAAGCGTTTGCTGAACAGCTATTTTTCTATCAACACGAGTGTGAGTTCAATGAGGAATAAACAGATTGCTCAACGTCTGGTTCAAGGCCCTCAGCTGATGTATGAGCCAAACTTCTCTGCCTTGTGTTACACAAGTTCCTGGTGACTGTCTGCTTTAATTCAGTAGGTTATTAGTTCCCGAGGTCATAAAGTTAGGTTTTAAGACAAAAATAGACAAGTATCTGTGAGCCAAGTGGTAAAACTGTGGTTCTATAAATTGATTTTAAACATTAAACTATATACAGAAGGCGAGCCCGATTAGGATTTTCTGTTTTACTCTTAGTTATTTAAGAGGTTCAGAATATTTTTCAGTCTGACAGTTATTTTTTCCTCCCATTTTTCATTTGCCCCGGAGTACAAATTGAATCGATGCATGCTGAAGTGTGTCTGTCCCCTTTGCAGATCAGTGACTAGTCTTTGTCAAATGAAACCTAATGCATTATGCGTGATGTGCTTTATATTTAGGAGTCTAGTTTGTAATTTGTCCTGCACTCGCTGAGTGCCTGCTCCTGCTATGCGGTTTTGCAGCACCACAGTCTTTAACAGACGAACACTTCGTAGGCAAACCACCGTGTTTATTTGTGCAGAACATCCTGTTGCAGCGAGGTGTGGAACCAGTGATGTTTTTTTTTTATTATCACGATTAGTCCTCATGGTCACATTAGTTTACGTTTTTGTGAGTTGTGCGTACAGATGGATGTGCACCAATGCTGCTCATTTGCACTAATAAAAGAAACAGCATGTTCTGTTTTATCCACGTTTCTGTGTGTGTAAATTCGGTACATCTAAAGCGCATTTAAAGCAGCCTGTCACAGTCAGACAGTGTGTCGTGCAGCCTCTGCCTGCACAGTGGCTCTGTGCGTCACAAGGGGATAAAAAAAACAGAAAAAAAAAACCCAGAGGAGGCGTCTTACGCATTTTCCTGTCCACGACACACGCGTCAGATCAGATGAGATGGTGAAATTTTTAGCCTTAGTTCTGTCTCTCAGCGTGGCCGCCTACTTGTAGCAGGCTGGCGTTTGCCATGAGGGATTTCCTGCTCAGCATCTATTGCACAGTAAATGTGAGGTCTGCATCAAAACAGTGCGACAAAACAAGGTGAGCCTGAGCAGACAGGATTGGTTGTCTTTGCTCTATTTTAGGTGTAGATGTTGACTAGGCATGGGCTGTTGTGTGTTTACAAGTGAGTTGTTAGACGACACTTTCTGGGGGTGTTTTTGTTCTTTTTATCCTCCTGGTTGACATGACGTCACTTCAGCTGTAGTCCAGTGGCTGGCCGTGCTGCACTCAGATTCACCTTTCAGTTTTGAATATCATTTACAAAGTGTCCGCGTTGAGCTACTTTGTTTATTCCTGTGTCTCGTGCCTGCGGCCGTGTAGGAGTGTACGTACAGTTCATGTATGTGCAGCTTGTTTTGGTGTTTGCCTGGGCTCCTGTCCGTCTGACCGTTCCTGTTTCAACACCCCCCCCCCCCCTTCATCCTCATCTCCTGCTCTCTTTCTAACCCTCACTCTCTTTCTCTTTCTATCACCATTTCACTCTCCCTCATCCTCACCCTCTTTCTCCCCTCCTCCTCTCTCTCTCTCTCTTCTTTCCTCTGCAATAACAGTGCTGACCTAGTTTCTGCCTGTTCAGGGCTGCCTGTGGAATTTTACAGCGGCCTGCCTTCCTGGCAGCATTGCTGCTTAAAAACCAAGACAGAAAAGCATGACTGAGGATTTTTTCTTCTCGTCACATCATTAAGGCCTTAAAGAGTCTTTGTAATTCTCTGCAATCCAAATTAATGAATGTGTTTTAAGTGATAGCAGCTAACATATGTCTCCTCTATAACTGTATTTACTAACATGTTGGAATTAGAATAGAAATGCTCTGTTGCACATCTTTTTGAGCTTAGATTGGACAGGATGTAGAGTGCAGAAAAACACCCAGACTCTCTGCACATGCATGCCGCCTCCCTCGCTTCTCCTCTTCCCTTCTTTCCTTCCCTCCGCCTTCACAAATAAATGGTTTAGAATCTCGCCTGGCACGGTTTCGCCACTGCCGGGAACGGCGCTTCCGCTCGAACAGCAAGAGAGCGGGACTATTTTCGTGTATGTTAAGGTCACAGATCATAGCAAACCCAGTATTCAGAGGGAATCTTAAACAAATCTAACCATCTTCCAATTAGGCGTAGGGAATGTTGTGTCAGAGCCGAGAAAGAAAGCTGGATCTCTAGAATGTGATTCTGAACGCTCCGCTTTGGCAGACTGAAATCTAAACCAACACGGCCGCAGAGTCATTCCTTCCCCCTGCCCTCTGCCTCTTTTCACTCACCATTCCTGGCCGAGCAGCTCAGCATTGCAGGAGTATTTTGTTTGCTCTGAGGTTTCCTAAAAATGTTCCATCAGGGTTTTGCTTGTGCAAAAGTACTGACTGAGTTTAGTTATTGATTTTGATGCAAATGGTTCATTTATCCTAATATTAGTTTCTCTCTTATTCTCTTTAGATTTCTGGGGCTGGTCATGGTGTCCGGTGAGAAGGCGTGGGACCCCCACCATGCGGGCCTTTTTCAGCCACATCTGAGTGAACAACACCAGGCTCCTGGCCTAAGCCCCCTCTACAACTCCACGTATACTGCTGCTAAGGACACTGCACTCCAACAAAGTCGGCAGTTGTCACCTTTGTCTTCCCCGCCACTCCCATTAGTGGCTCTCAGCACCCTTCACCCATCTGAAGCCTCCTCGGAGTTACACCCAGCTGTCAGTTTGTACAGCCTGAGTAGGAGTGAAGGACAACACAACCCTGTCCACTCTCCTGTTGGGGCTTCTCAGTCCGAGGAAGAGGAAGCCGATCTGCTGGACATGAAGGGGAAAAAGCTTGGATATCGTGTAGAGGCCACGATGGAGGACAAGCTGGAGGACATGGGTGATGGACCTAAAAATGCAAAAATCACCCTGAGCTTCCCGCTTAGCGCAGCCCCCCTCCCAACGTCTCTGGCCTCACCAAACCACTGTCATAGCTCTTCCTCGTCATCCCCTTCACCCCACCGGCGGCGACTGTCATCCAAGGGCTCAGACAAGGGGTCGCTGTGGAAACTGGATGCCACCATGGATGTAAAGCACAGACCTTTTAAGCCCCCAAGACATGACAACTCTCCGTCCTCCTCACCCTCCTCCTCCTCTTCCCCTATGACTGTTTCTACGTTTATGAGGAAGGAAATAAAATCCCCACCTTCTCTGAAATGCTCCAAACTCAATTCAGAGACTCAGATCCACAGGTCACCCCCTCGATCTTCCAGTGGGCCTTTAGGGGGCTGTTTTGGTGGGGATGGATGGGGTGAGAGGTACAACGGTACAGCCTCACCCTCTCAAACTGCCCAGATCCTCTTCAGTCTGGGCACGTCAGCCTATCAGAGGACCGGGGAAGCAGAGAGGAGAGAGAAGCTGACAGGGAGACCAGCTGGGAAAGCAGGAAGCCCCCATGGACCGAGTCTTCACCCACCCACTCTCCATCTCCCTCCCCCTTTACCTCCACCACCTCCCCCACCTTCTGAGGGCCTTACTGCCCCTCACTTGTCCTCTTATCCCCCCACCGACAGCCTGGAGCCAGAGCTGATTTGTGGCGTGTGCCATCGGCTTTTCAGCTCAGCCTCCTCCCTCACAGTCCACATGCGGCTGCATCGTGGCAGCCGCGCCCTCAGCTGCCGTTACTGTGGCAAAGTCTTCATCCACAGCAAGAGACTTCAGTCCCACGAGGCGTCCTGCCGGGTGCCGGGCCTGTCGTCCAACACCGTGCGCCCTCCTCATCTGACTGTACAGCCAAAAGAGGAGCCACTGGAAGAGGGAGAGGTGAGAGTGGAGGGGGGAGTGATTGTGGGACAAACAGACATCAGCAAGGCGCGGCCCGGGAAGAAGGCACGAAGCCTCCTGGCACGTATCCAAGGCGATGATGCAGCAGCCACAGAGCTGCTGGCGGGCGATGAGCACCATTTTGTGAAGGTTGTGGATGGCAACGTCATTTACTTCTGCTCTGTGTGCGAGCGCTCCTACATGACCTTATCCAGCCTGAAGCGGCACTCGAACGTGCACTCGTGGAGGCGCAAATATCCGTGCCATTACTGTGACAAGGTCTTCGCTCTGGCTGAGTATCGCACAAAGCACGAGGTGTGGCACACAGGAGAGCGGCGATACCAGTGCATCTTCTGCTGGGATGCTTTTGCCACCTACTACAATCTCAAAACACACCAGAAGACCATTCACGGGATTAATCCAAGCCTCATCTCCAGTGAAAAGACAGCTAACGGGGGTTATAAGCAGAAAGCGAACGCCCTAAAACTCTATCGCCTTCTTCCCATGCGCTCCCAGAAGAGACCTTACAAGACCTATAGTGACAGTTTGCATAACGACCTTCTACTTCCTTCAGACGAAAACTCTCCTCTGTCCCTTCCTGGACTAGGCTGTGCTTTAGACACCGGGGACCTACACAGCCTCATCACCGGGGGCCCCCCTCAAAGTGTAAAGCCCGATCCAGATGCTTTCCCTGAAGGTTTTCCTGTTTCTGTTGCTGCTGAGCACAAGGACATCTGTGCACTAACACCCCTATCCCAAACAGACCCGGCCCAAGTTAGAAAACATGAGAGTGAGACAGAGTCAGAACAGGAGAAAGGCAGCTTCAAAATCTCTAATAATAGCAGCAAAACCAAAACTCCTAAGACTGGTAGAAGCACAGAAATGAGCATGCCTTCTGTGATTACATACGGCCACACAAAACCTTCCGTAATAGTTCATGGAGCAGCAGTTTCATCCTCTGTCATTGTGCATAGCAATCAGGTTACCTCTGGAAGTGACAAAAGCCCAGCAAACAGCTCATCTTCTGAAACTTATAGCAACCAGACTTTAATTAAAGGCAGTTCTAGACCAATCAAAAAGCAAAGGGATAGTTCAGATAATTACAGAAAGAGGTCCAGAGACAGCTCAGATGCCACAGAGGAGAGACAGGACGCTGAGACAGGCAGATTATTTCACAAATCCCGTAAGTCCCATAGCAAGAGTAATATCCCATTCTCAAAGCAGGTGTCAGCATCTGTAGGGTCGCAGGTCAAAGAGGCAGGGCCACTGTGTCAGATTACTGTACGCATCGGTGAGGAGGCTATAGTGAAGCGTAGCATCTCTGAGACTGATCTTAGACGAGACAAGAGCCTGTCCCCTCCCAAAATCAAACGCAGCGAAACATCGTCCATGAAGGAAGAACGTCAGACTCACTCCCACCACCATCACCATAAACACCGCCTTCAGAGCAAAGCCACACTGGAAACAGAGGTTGATGAGGAAGCAGGAGACTGTGAGGAGGAAGAGGAGGAGGAGAGCAGTAAAAAGAGCTCTAAATCACCTGACCAGGTGAGGGAATACTACTTCCGCAAGGGGGTGAGAGAGCAGGACAGTGACAATGACATGGAGGATAATTTATGGCGACCTTACTACTCCTACAAGCCCAAGAAAAAGGCTCAAGCACATCTACAGAGAGTCAAGAGCTGGCAACGAAAACTAAAGTACAAACGCTCCATCCGACTGAAGAGGAGAGCAGAGAGACTTAAGAGGCTTCTGAATAAACAAACAGAGAAATCACAAGAGGAAGAAGATGACGGGACAGCTGAAGAGGCTGAGAAATCATCAAAATCTAACAAGGACAAGGAGGAGGGAACAAAGGCAAATGATCTGTCTTCCACTTTAAATGAGAAAAAATCTGATACAGAAGAACAGGTTCAAGAGGCCCGTCACGAGATTTCCACCCCTCCTGTGCCCTCTCCAAAGCCTCCTCTGTCTACCTCAGTGGCTCCCACAGGAATAAAGAGGCGGCCTTGGACTAATGGGAATGCAGCAGAGTGTGGCACATGTGGTCGCTGGTTCTCAAGCCCCAGGAAGCGAGACAAACACGAGCTGAGCCATCTGCTGGAGTTTGTATGCCTCTTCTGTCGAGCCACTTTTCCCTCGAGGGACAAGTTGGAAGACCACCAGAGAGCCCAGCATCCGAAGCCTACTGAGGCACCCTCTGTGCCCTCTAAATGTGGTGAACAAGTTATAGGGGTCGGGATCAAATCTGTGCCTGAAACTGCAAAATATGATGATGAGAAAGGGTTACAAGTAGGCTTAGCGGGAAGTAATTCAAGTCCAAGCCGTATAGGCAGAAGAGCATTATCACGACACACCTGTTTACAGTGCCACAAGGTGTGCAAGACATCTTCAGCACTAAATCGCCACATCCGACGTCACGAGTTAGGCAGTTCTCCAGAGAGAGAAAAAGAAGATATCAACCCAGAGCCAAACCCTCCACAGACTTTTATTAACATGCTTTGCACAGACTTAGAGACAGATAAGGGACAAATTCCCAGTGCACTCTCTGTTTCAGTTATCAGCTATTCAGCCCCAGAGCTGCCCAGTGGAGGGCAGGACAAAGACCATCTAAGTGAACTTACAGACAAACATCTGAAATCAGGTTCCTGTGAAAGACCTGAAAGAACACAACTCACACTTTCAGCTCCAGAGAGTGAGTCCAGACCACAAATTGCAGACACTCCATTAGAAAGTCCAGTAAACCTCACACCCTCTAAACCTGAAGTCACACCTGCCACGCCCTCCCCCCCTCAGAGCGTGCTCGTCATGAATGGACCAGACTGTCTCGACTACCGCACCCCCGGCAAAAAGAACCTAGACGGCCAGATCCACAGAACACCCAGCCCTTTGCACTTTGTGACATCCACCAACGCCACTCCAAATGTGTCCATGACATCACAGACCAGAATAATCACTGCTGCAAATCCTGTTTCCATGGCAACAACTTCCATCTCTGAGGGGGGGTTCATGAGACGGGATGGGGTCATTATAGACAGGGAGAGGCAGACGGGGAGCGGTACAGTTTTACACGCAGGTTACAAGGAGTCACCTGTGGTCCAAGATCTCAGAGTCCAGCCTCTGTCCCGGAGTCCCTCTCCTGACGAAGCACAAGACCTGACCATGTCCTCTATTTTAGCTCGAGAGAGGGAGATAGAGAGGCAAAGAGAGGCAGAGCGAGAGCTGGAGAGACAGAGAGAACGGGAAAGGAACAGAGAAATTGAGAAAGAAAGAGAAAAAGAGATGGAGAGAACTCAGAAAATCAGTCGAGTTGCTCATCTTCCACAGGATCAGACTGCATTGCTGGTTCCTAAAGAGGAGCCCTTGAGCCCTGTACCGTCTCCCCAACATATCCCCCCACAGACCACTATGAATGGACAGTCTTCACACAGGCACACTCCCAAATCCCCGTGCCGGTCCCCCTCAACTATTGGACTGATAGCTCAAGCCAACCGGCAAGTTCATTCCAGTTCACAAGGACTCGACAGGCTCACACTGCCCACTGGAGCAGCTGGTGCCGGTGACCGCCCCTCTGCACATGCTCTGCTTCTTCCCCGGGCATCCCAGCCACCTGAGCCAGACCACCCAGAACCTGTTTCTTCCAGAGATTCACAGCAAGAGGACGCCACTCCAACTGGCTACCCTGCCCAGGATTATCCACTTCCCCTCATTGTGCCGGACAGCTACCGCTCTGTTAAAAAGCAGGAGGAAAACCTACTCATGTCCTCCTATCCACCCGGAGCACTTCCTTTCGGGCCTCTGGGGAAAGTGATAGTACCTAATGGTGGCGACCTGGCCAAGCTGCCGTTCTACCCAGACCCTTACCAGCTGCTCTACGGGCCCCAGCTCTTAGCCTACCCCTATAACTTGGCAGCACTTCCTGTGGCGCTGAACATGATGGCACCTGGAGGAGACAAGGTGGAGCCTCTGCCGTTCCTCCCCGCCATTTTCAATTACGCAGCCACCGCTGGGCCCTACATGGGTGCCGCCCCTCATCCCCTCGTGGCAAATCCCAGCCTCTACAGCAGCGGCAGCAGCAGCAGCAAAAAGCAGCGAGACAGCAGCAGCAAACAGTAGGACACAGATGCACTATGATGAGTATAGCTCAAAGGGGACAGCCTCATCTCTTCTGGCTGGGAGAGGACGGGGTCCATGCTGACTGGCTCTCTCAGTACACTTGCACATTACCCCTGACTCTCTTTTATTCTGCCGAGATCAGAGCTAGGCCTTGCAGGAGCTGGTGTGGAGGGGAGAGGAAAGAGCAAAGAAACAGACAGGAGAGACCAGTAATTATAACGACGTATCAAAACTCCCCGACCTTTACTCCAGCTCTTCTTTCTCTCCCATCCTGTATTGTGTTGTAGTGCTCGAGCTTGATCAATCTTCCTCCCTGACTCATTATAACATCTATAATATAAGACCTGCTAACAGGGCGTGTGTCGTGTGAAAAATTAGTTCAGTCTACTTCCCTTTATAGGCACCGCATAACGAGGATAAACGCTCTTCAGGGAAGGTTTGTGTTGGCTTGGATGTGAGATCAGTCGGAGGAAACACACGGCAGCTCTGTGTGTCAACGCTCAAGCTGTATATGAGCACGTCCATGCACACGTATGTAGGGATTTGTGCATGCAGCGTTTGGCTTAAGCAGGTTATTGCCGTGTACGTGTGGGAAAGAGTGTGTTTGTATGAGTCTAGATCATTCCGTTTGAGATGCACACAGCATTCCTACTCTAGTTGGAATAGCTACTGTAGGTTAATGCGTAGGAGTGCTTTTAGAAGTGATTTCTTCATATCCAAATCACAAAAAGGTCAAAAAACTGTGGCTGGACGTGAGTGTGTGTGTGTGTGTGACAACGACAGGTCGTCAGCAAACCTGATGAAACTGTAGGATCTGTAAAAACATTCACTATAGTTTATACTTTATGTGCACAAAATAGAAAAGTAGTGGTCACTTGTAAAGGGGACACATGTAGCTGCTTTGGAAATGTAGCTGGCCACTGGGTAGGAGTGAAAGGCTGGTAGACCGTTGCACTTCCATGTTTTCATCTCATTTCTTTAAATAGTAAAACAAAAAAATAAGGAAAAGAATAAAAACCAGTCAGCCTTCATCTTGTGTAGCTTTTTCCTCTGGTTGGAAGAGAAAAAGGCCTGATTTCCTAAGCTAGCAAGAAAATACAGCAACTGCAAAGAAGGAAAAAAAAGAGATTCAGGGTATTTCTGGATAGGAACACACATAAACGGGCACAAAACTGTTGGGACTTTTAATCAGAAGGATCCGACAAATGATCCACATTTGAGGGTAGACTGGGAGAATCTTTTTCCCATCATGCCTTGTGACTTGAGTGGTTGGAAAAGGCTGAGCTTAGCAGCCAAAGCGGTGGGCCGAAAACGTTCCAGATGCCCTCCTGGGGCCTTTTTGTTACGCGTAATATTATCTTTCTATGTTTGTTTTGTTAAACTATGTTGTTGTTTATGTTGTTTAGCCCTCTTACCGGACGGAAGTGGCTTCAGTGAAACAAAAAGCGGGGTTTGGGGAGGGAGGGAGTAAAAATATGAATGTAAATTTAGTCACGAGGTTAATGAAGTACAGCTGCATTAATGGTAGAGTCGGTTTCAGTTCCTATTTTTTTGTTTGTTTGTTTTGACACAAATAACCAGTTAAAGAACCGTATAACGTCTGGTATGCATATATACAGTAGTCCTAGGAACATGTCAGTAAACTTGGGTTCTGTATCCACAAAGCATGAGCAACACTCGCTTCCTAACTGTTTATATCCTCAGCAAATCTGGCATCGTGCACACAGCTTTTCAGTTTATATTTTCCACCCTTTTTAATCATTCACACCTCTGTTAAAACTTTTACTTTGAAGGAAAAAATCTAATTAGTCACATTTAGCGAATCCCGGCTCGCTGCACCTTCTCTAGATGAACTACGTGTATTTCGGTGTGTGTGTGTGTGTGTAGTCGGGACCTGTGGGAGCATTTTGCTTCTGACAAAAGTGTTAAAAAAAAACACAACGTGACCGACTGTACAGGGGGGTTGCACAGGCATCCCCTCCGGTGTGGTTACAAGCCTTTTAGTGTGTGTTTGGGTGTGTGTGTGTGTGTGTGTGTGTGTGTGTGTGTGTGTATGAGAGAGAGAGAGAGAGCGACAAAACCAAAATAAATCAGCCTAAGCAGCGTATCCCTTGGCAGAACATTGGCCACCTGTTTCTTTGTTTTCTTTTTCATTTCTTTTAAATTTGCAAAACATTTCTGTGGGTTAGTTTTAATGTAAAATAATAATAATAATATTAATAATAAAAGCCTTGCTGTTTCCAGTACACCGTCTCAAGCCATTCCTGTAGATGGACATGTTTGTGTTCTCGGACCATTTCTTATGCCATAGTTCGCCATCACAGACCAAAAGCATGCAAAATCGACGTATTGTGGTGACTGGACTGGAATCTGGTGGTAATATACAACTATTTACTGTATGTTTTAGTTCAAATGAATGTGCCTCTGCTTTGATATTTAAATAATTATCTATTGTAAGACGTGGATCTGCCAGATTTCAGCTGTTAAGGTGCCTTGTTATGGCATAAGAAATTTGAACGGTAAACAAGAGGGTATTTTTTTTGTTTTGTTTTTAAGAGATGAACACATTTGGAGACCAGAGTTTATGGCTTTGTTTGCTATGAAGCTGTTCATAGATGTAGGAGTGTGGCTAAACTGTTTTGGTATCGTGTACATGTCTCTAGGGTAATACTGTGCCATATAGAGCCCACAGAATATGTTCATGTTATTTTTAAAAGATGTTTTAATGTTGCCTGATGACTTTGTCTTTAGATTTGATACAAAGGCTTGTAGCCACAGCTCTCCCAAAGTCTGTAGTCTCCTCTTCCCACATTCTTCTCGTCCCTCCTCCCTCCCTCGTTTCTGTCTCTACCCTTTCTTTCTCTTTGCTGCAATCAAACAAAATAAAGTATTAACCTGATGACCCAATGAAATCAGATCTTGTCTGGTCTTTGTTTTTTTTTTTTTTAATGATGTTTCTAAGATCTGTTCCGTTAAATGTTTTCAGTTCAGACGCACCGACTCTGGTTTAGAGGGTTAGTGTCAATTATGGATCCTTTCACAGATACAGAAAATCTCAAAACCTTTTAATTAACAGAGTATTAAAAAAATATTATTTTAAATGTAAAAACATCCACATGGAAGATCTGTTATTGCTAGTTTGAATTAGCATGAGTTCACAGATCAGGGAAAATGTGTATTGTTAAATGTTTTATTGTTTATTGCTGTTTGGCATTATGTTCAGGGGACAAAAAAAAAAAAGATTTTTGAGTTTAATTTTGGCCTGTTTGGACCTCCAGACGATTTTCTTAGTGCATCTAGTTATTAGTCTTTTGATCTCTAATGAATACTCTGAAGATTTTTATTGCAATCTATAAAATTCTGCAGTTTTCATTTGGAAACATTTTTTAAAAGTACTAAGTAATATCTTTTTAAATAGTTATTATTTATAGTAAAAAATATTGATCACACATTCTATCATAAAGCAACGAACTCTTTGATATCTTTACCTAAACACATATATATGTATATGAGGTAAAGATATCAAGGAGTATATATATATATATATATATATATATATATATATATATATATATACACACTCCTTGATATCTTTACTTCTAGAATATATAATATATATTATTAACAGACACTGAGTACATCAAATAAAATACAAAAATGTAGCATATAATATATAACAGCAGTAAGTAAAATTACTGTAATAAGAGTATAAAAAATACATAAATTAGAAAAAAAAATTATCTCATTAGCAGATTAATGAATTTATTCATAAAGTTTCTCTATACAGCATTAAATCCAGTTATGTTGCACATTTCAAACATATAACTAGTAAACCTGGGAATTAAAAAAAATGTTCTAAATGCATCATTAACATGACACAATAACTGATCTTTAGAAAGAACAATAAGCTCTAAAAGTTCCACCGTAACATCATCTGTGCACATTAAACTACTGAACACCATCGTCATCACATAAATCATCTCTAATCATCTGTCCCCAAGTATTTTACTTTATGAACCACATTTAAACCTGATCAGCCCCAAAAAGGGAAATATTTGCCTTTGATCCTTTTGTCTTAGCAATTTCCTGGAGTTGAATTTGATGTCATACTTTATAACTAGAACACACTAAGTTACAAACCAGCTCTGTAAGACCACAGATCATCAGCACACATGAGATGATTGATCAGTCCTACACTATTCATAAAATATTTAATTTCATGCTATTTTTCTATCTGTTGTTCCACTAGATTAATTATTTTTCACAAGCTTTTGTTATCTTCTTATTTAAACGGGACAAAAACCGTGTTGATATCAAATTTAATCTAAGCAATTTTTAAAAAGTGCTTTATTTGTTATATTTGTCCTATAAAATAAAATCTATGGCTTTAATTAATAACATTGAAAGTCACCGGTGCTAATATTTACAAAAATACACAAACTTTTTAAAATGTGACTTTTGTTTTTGTTTCAAAGAATGTGTCTTTTTGTGAATTTCTCTTAAAGAATGCTTCTTTTCTTTTACATTAATACAAATCTAATGTTTTCAAGACAAATAAACAAGGCAGTAACAGAATAAGTGTTTAAGTAAAAACAGTTCAATGAATCATCAGTCTGCACAAACAAAACATGTCAGAGATGATTTTTTTTAAACTATTGAGCTGAAGTAGAATTTATTACTCAAAGTATTTATTTCCAAATGTTAAAAGTCAAAAAACATGTTGTGTTTTGGTCTTCAGTGTGCTGATATGTTCAGTTGTTTGTGCCTCATGTTTTTCCTCCAGATGTTTTCATCTTTAATTAAAAGAAAAGCCCAGATGTCTCTGATAACATCCACAATGAGCGTTTTAATCAAATGTCCCAGAAGGCTAAAATTTACTGTACAAAAACAGGAATGGAACACAGCCATTAATAATCTTATTATTTACATCTTTCTTGTCACCTGCTGTTCGATCTGTCATAATAAAATCAGTTATTAGGCCTCACACTGTGAGAGTACGCAATATGAACAATTCTGCTTGACATTTCAGATTAACTCCTAATCCCTAACATCTGATTAACAGATTGTTTGTAGCCTCTCGTGTGTGCGCGCGTGTGTGTGTGTGTGTTGCTCTTTTCCCAGTACTTTCCAGTTATCGCAGGATTCCTGGAAGGAGATTGTATCGAGGGAGTACAGAAAGCAATAAGAGAAAACACAGCTTTGTGGCTTAAAGCACACTTTTGATTTATTTTCTCTAAAGCACACACACACACACACACACACACACACACAGAGTCATGGCCAGCAGTCGGTTCCTGGGTTGTGGGTAAACACACATCGAAGGTCTGACTAGGGTCACTGACCCAGCTGATGGTTGTGTCACAGCTACATGAATCACCACAAAAGGCATTTAAACAATGTTTTTGTTGCCATAATTTTAAGACTTTCTAACCTGTTTCTTGTGGTTTTATATTGACTTTATAAATGAAAGTGGCTTCTTAGTTTGGTAAAAATCCACACTTAAAGTTAAGCGACTTTTTCTGTCCCCCAAACTCTGCATGCCAGCTGCTCTGCTCGCTGTGTTTCTTCCACCCACTACCTTTTCAGCCATGAACCTCTTCCTCCTGAAGATCAATAACCTCCACCGACTGGGCTGTTTGCCCTCTGGACCATGGGACGGGGTCCCTGTAATATCTATGCTCCACACACTGCAGTGAACACTCTGCTCCTGACGCCTCAGGGAAGCTTGGAGTGCCCGAAGGCTTTGGAGTGTACAAGCTCAGAGGCCTGGGTGGGTGGATGCACTGAGGGATGGACGTGTTTAGGAAAACAACGGCAGGTGGACTGCTCTTCATCGTGAGCCTCACTCTGCTGGGGTGGCAAGTCGAGGGTCAGGCAAACGGACGGGGTAAAGTATGTAATGCCTTAAAACACACGTGTGAATGGTTTAGGTCCCATCTATACTCATGCTTCTCTTTCACTGTGTGATTTAAGGGGTTTTTAATCTAAACTGCCTTTTTTAAAACTTAACAAGAACTAAAACTCAACCAATTCCATTTAAAACCTAATGGAATAAAATCTAAACTAAGTTTATTTGTAAATTAAACTAAACTAAGTCAGTGTGTAAACTAAGTCAATTTGTAAACTAAGTCGATTTGTAAACTAAACTAAATTAAGTCAATTTGTAAACTAAACTAGCCTACAGTAAGTCAGTTTGAAAACTAAATTAAACTAAAGTCAGTTTCTAAACTAATTAAAGTAATCTAATCTAATCTAAACTAAAGTCAATTTGTAAACTAAACTAAAATAAATCAATTGGTAAGCTAAACTAAGTCAATGTCTAAACTAAACTAAAGTCAATTTGTAAACTAAACTAAAATAAATCAATTGGTAAGCTAAACTAAGTCAATGTCTAAACTAAACTAAAGTCAATTTGTAAACTAAACTAAAATAAATCAATTGGTAAGCTAAACTAAGTCAATTTGTAAACTAAACTAAACTAAAGTCAATTTGTAAACTAAACTAAAGTCAATTTGTAAATTAAACTAAACTAAGTCAATTTGTAAACTAAACTAAACTAAAGTCAATTTGTAAACTAAAATAAAGTCAATTTGTAAACTAAACTAAACTAAGTCAATTTGTAAACTAAACTAAACTAAGTCAATTTGTAAACTAAACTAAACTAAGTCAATTTGTAAACTAAACTAAACTAAGTCAATGTCTAAACTAAACTAAAGTCAATTTGTAAACTAAACTAAAATAAATCAATTGGTAAGCTAAACTAAGTCAATGTCTAAACTAAACTAAAGTCAATTTGTAAACTAAACTAAAATAAATCAATTGGTAAGCTAAACTAAGTCAATGTCTAAACTAAACTAAAGTCAATTTGTAAACTAAACTAAACTAAACTGGGGCGGCATTAGCTCAGTTGGGAGAGTGGCCAGTCTGGTAACCGGAGGGTCACCGGTTCAATCCCCAGCTCTGGCTGGGTTAGATTGTCGTTGTGTCCTTGGGCAAGACACTTCACCCACCTTGCCTGTGTGAATGTGAGTGTGACTGTGTGTGAATGTTGGTGGTGGTCAGAAGGGCCGATGGCGCAGAATGGCAGCCTCTCTTCTGTCAGACTGCCCCAGGGCAGCTGTGACTACAGACGTCTGTCGTAGTTTACCACCACCGGTGAGAATGACTGTGTGAATGAATAATGCAACTCTGTAAAGCGTCTTTGAGTGACCTAGAAAAGCGCTACATAAAACTGATGCATTATTATTATAAACTAAAGTCAATTTGTAAACTAAACTAAAGTCAGTTTCTAAACTAAACTAAAGTCAATTTGTAAACTAAACTAAAGTCAGTTTGTAAACTGAACTAAACTAAGTCAATTGGTAAGCTAAACTAAGTCAATTTGTAAACTAAACTAAGTCAAATTGTAAGCTAAATTAAGTCAATTTATAAACTAAACCAAAGTCAATTTGTAAACTAAACTTAAGTCAGTTTGTAAACTGAACTAAACTAAGTCAATTTGTAAACTAAACTAAGTCAAATTGTAAACTAAACTAAACTAAACTAAGTCATTTTGTAAACTAAAGTAAATTTGTAAACTAAATTAAGTCCAATTGTAAGCTAAACTAAGTCAATTTGTAAACTAAACTAAGTCAATTTGTAAACTAAAATAAAGTCAATTTGTAAACTAAACTAAGTCAATTTGTAAACTAAACTAAACTAAGTCAATTTGTAAACTAAACTAAACTAAGTCAATTTGTAAACTAAACTAAACTAAAGTCAATTTGTAAACTAAACTAAACTAAGTCAATTTGTAAACTAAACTAAACTAAGTCAATTTGTAAACTAAACTAAACTAAGTCAATTTGTAAACTAAACTAAACTAAGTCAATTTGTAAACTAAACTAAACTAAAGTCAATTTGTAAACTAAACTAAAGTCAATTTGTAAATTAAACTAAACTAAGTCAATTTGTAAACTAAACTAAAGTAAATTTGTAAACTAAATTAAGTCCAATTGTAAGCTAAACTAAGTCAATTTGTAAACTAAACTTAACTAAGTCAATTTGTAAACTAAACCTAAGTCAATTTGTAAGCTAAACTAAACTTAACTAAGTCAATTTGTTAACTAAATGTAACTAAGTCCATTTGTCAACTAGGTCAATTTGTAAACTAAATTAAACTAAGTATATTTGTAAACTAAACTAAGTCAATTTGTAAACTAAACTTAACTAAGTCCATTTGTAAACTAAAGTCAATTTGTAAACTTAACTAAGTCTATTTGTAAACTAAACTAAAGTCAATTTGTAAACTTAACTAAGTCCATTTGTAAACTAAACTTAACTAAGTCAATTTGTAAACTAAACTAAGTCAATTTCTAAACAAAACTAAACTAATTCAAATGAAAAAACTCACTAAATCTTTGAAAACTTAACTTACTTTAGCTAATTATAGCATTTATTTTTTTCTGTCCATGTATGTTTACCATATATTAAAACCCCTTGGACAAAGTTTAAAGTAGCTGTTATTTTTGGTGAAACTTTCTATCAGCAACATTTTACTGTTTTTGAGTTTTAACCATATATAACTTGCAGCATAAACCTAAAATAATCTGAGGAGGAGGAGTGTCTATAATTTGTTCAGACTGAGGACTTTGCTCACTTTAAGGACAAATCAGCACCATTAAAACCACAGTCGCTCTCTCTCTTCAGGGGATGATTTTGTCCTCATTTCATTCAACCCTATATGTATTTGAATGGCAGCAACATTGATTTAACACTTCATTACTGCTTAAGAATTTGTCCACACTCCCCTCTTTACAGCAGTAATTACACTTTAAGTTAGATCAATATAGTTTCAACCACTAATCAATCAAGGCATGTGGCTGTAAAGTACAAAGAACATGCACGGTGCATGACAGAGCTAATGGACTGGTGTTAACTGAGCTCGGCTCCTTATCGTGTCTCTGCCTTCTAGAAAGAAGTCGCTGGTGATTCCATCATCTACCTCGGCCAGGAAAGAGACCCCTGGAGGCCGCTGATCCGCACAACAGCCAACCTCACAGAGCTCAGCAGGTAAGACTCACGGCATGAAGGTCATCAGTGGGTCAGTGTGATGTGGGTCAACATGCAGGGCTGATTCTAACTAATACATAAAACAGTCTTGCTGTAAGAACAAGTACTCTGGGTTCATTTATGACTTATTCCAAATAGAACCAGGTTGGTTTTGATAGATTATTTCCTTATTAAGTGAAATCATCATTTGAAAACTACATTCTGAATGTGCACAGGTTTTTTTCTGTCTGATACTGAAGTTTGTTTTAGTCAAAGTTTGCTAATTTGTTAGGAATTAAATTGAATTTTCCTTCTTTATTTTCCACATTCGACTTCTCACAGCATCAAGTCGTCTTTTCAGTTTCGGACCTTTGACCCCGAAGGAGCAATCTTCTACGGGGACACCAAAAATGGGGAGGACTGGTTTGTTTTGTCCCTGAAAGACGGACACCCCCTCATGCAGATCAGCAAGGAGGACGTCCTCATCAGCGTGACAGGTGGGACAAAGCTCAACGACGGACAGTGGCACACGGTGAGTTTTCGGCGTGGATCCGTGTCCTTCAGGTTTCAGGCCTGACCTGACGCTGTTATGTTTGATTCTTCTCGAAGCTGGAAGTGAGCAACCAGGGGAAGTTTGTGATTCTGGAGGTGGACGGCTCACCTGGACTGGAGGTGGGCATGCAGTCCAAACAGACACAGGAAGTCCTTTCTGGTCAACTTCGATTGGCTCTTGGTGGGATCCTGATCGACAAGGACAAGTTGATTGTTGAGGTGCTGATGATTTTACACTAATCCTTAACCTTTGAGTTCTCTTCCTGTTTCAGGGAATTAAATGATAAAACCTTTATTCTTTGAGATGTGATCAATAATACAGAAACATCTCAAAAATATAGAATGTCAAGGAAAAAGTTCAATGTTTGTTGTCACTCATTTCAGGAAGTGAAATGCATTCATTTCATTTATTGGTTAATAACCTTTACAACAGTCAACTAGAGAGCCAAAGTGCTTTACAAGCCTAAATAAAAACAAAATATATATAAAGGAATACATTAAAAGCAGACAAAACTAGTAAGAATTAAAATGGAATCAGAAATCTGGAATAAAAATCACCACTACTGAGTGTTAAAAACCTTCCTGAATTAAAAAAAGGCCCAGGTCAGTGATTAGTCGTAGGTCCAGAGCTGGTTCCAGAGTCGGGGTGCTGCTACAGAGAAAGCCCGGTCGCCCCAGTGTTTATATCTGGTCCTCTGAACATTTAGAAGAAACTGGGATGAAGACCTCAAGCAGAAGTGTAGGATGGGGCCAGACCATTAAGAGCTTTGAAAACAAACAATAAAACTATTCAAAAACGAACAGGCAGCCAGTGGAGAGAGGACAGAACGGGAGTGATGTGCTCGCGTCTGGAGGTGTCAGTCAAAAGGCGTGCAGCTGCATTCTGGATCAGCTGGAGCCTGTTGAGGGTCGACTGAGAGACGCCAACATAAAGGGCGTTACAGTAGTCAATCCTTGAGCTGATAAAAGCCTTCTCAAGGTCGGCACGGCTTATAAAAGGTTTAACCTTAGCTAAGAGACGAAGGTGATAAAAGCTCGATTTGACTACTGAATCAATTTGCTTGCGAAATTTAAAAAATCTCATCAAAAGTGTCACCCTCAGATTTTTCACAATGTCACTGAAACTAAAATTCATATTATATAGATTCATTACACATAGCGGGAAATGATGACTTACAGAAATATCTCAGAAAAGTCACATTTTACATGAGATCAATAAAAAAAGGATATTTTAAAGGCACACTATGTAACGTTTTCATATTTTAAAATATTTTCCTTGAGCCAGTCTGTGCTAATCTGACCCTTTACAGGGTTAATGAAAAGTCACTCAGCTCCATCCGCTGCTTAGATACAGAATATGTTTATAACTTCTGAGTCTCTGGTCCGGTGCCCTGAAGTCTCACAAAGTCATGTATCTCGCAAGGGTTAGGCTAACCCAGTGGTTCCCAAACTTTTTCTTCTGGGCCCCCCTTAATTTTACACATTTTTTTTCCCGTGCCCCCCCGCCTCTCACACACACACGTGCTCACATGCACGCACGTGCCCACACACATACACACACAAACACTGCGAACAGACAAATCTTATTTTCAAACTCCATTACAGGTTATTTCACATCAAACCTTAGAGATTTGAACAAGTAAAAGTAACTGCATTTAACTACATGTTGCTATAAAATAAACTTCTTAAAAACACAAACTAACCACTTTTACAGCTCAATAGAAACTTTAAAAAATGCCTCAGTGCAAAATGGGTTTTAAAAATGACAAATTCCCTGAGAAAATGAAAATTAAAAATGTAAAGGTTTATTTTTACTTTAAACATTGTTCTCTCAGTTCTCAGTGACTGGTGTGAGCGGCTTGTTGCTGCAGATCTCCTTTGTGTTGAGTTGTCCTCCAAACAGTGTCCTGTGTGCGATTTGAGAATAAAATAGATTGGGGGGGGTGTCTGTGGAGGTTCGGATCCGGCACTGCGCGTTCAAGGTCGCGCGCGCTCGTTACTGAATCGTCCAGACTCGTGCGCTCCGTCAGTGCGCACGAGGTGCCCAAACGCGTCTTTGCGCATGGTGAGCTTTGCGGTCCGATCACTCAGCCCGTGATCAGATGCTGATTTTAACTACACTTCCTGTTGTGGTGGATCTGAAGCTCTCATAAGCGTTCAGGCTATGAAGACTGGTTGACACGCACAAGCTGCGCCAGCAGGCAAACACAGAGCTATCCAAACCCATTCACCTCCCGCGAGGAGTTGAGCATCAGCGCCAGGTTCTGCCCTGAGTGTCTCAATAAAAAAATTATGTGCACCCCTCATTTCTCTCTTTTTCTCATGATCTCATAATAATGAATGTTAATATTATAACCGGTGTTCCGCTCTGCGCACGGCGCTGCACTGAAACCTGGTCACGCCCACCTGCTCTCTGCAGCTCTGAGCGCGCTGCGGTGACTCGGACTCACTTCAGACCATCTCCCCAGAGGGGAGATTAGGGGGGACAGCAAAGCAGAGACAAGGTCAATCTCTCCCATCCACCCCAGATAACCCTGCCTAGCACTCAAAAAATAAATATTTTTTTAATAAAAAAAAAAATAAATTTTTTATTAATAACTGAATAAGTCATCCCGCGCCCCCCCTGCTGTTACACCGCGCCCCCCTAGGGGGCGCGCCCCCCAGTTTGGGAACCACTGGGCTAACCCAATGTGGTTAGCTGGTATGCTAGCGCCGGAGTGTTTTTAGCTCATGATTCCTGATTTTTTTAATCTCTCCCTGCTTGAACACAGCTGATTTTTTTGAATGAGTGAAGAACCGCTCCAGTAGAAAGCAGGCTGAGGAGACATTTCAGCAGATTGATTTAGGTGTTTCTGAGCAGAAATGATGCTAACGTTTTTACGGCAGTGATTAAAAACGGACACTAGGGGGTGCTAAAAACAAGCTGAAACTGCATAGTTTGCCTTTAATGTTCCAAACTGGTGTAAAGCCATATTTATTTAAATGATTTTGACTGAGGTTTTGTTGTTTTTGTTGTATCAGACAGTCAGTCAAAGTTCCAGACAGCCAGATCCCATTCACCAGAAGAAAAGGTTACACCTGTTGTCAGGTCGTTTGAGATGTTTGGACCAGTTAATCTGAACTCACCAGTCTGAGAACCTCCTCTGAAACACCTGGAGGAACTGCTGCTGTCTCTGAGGGCTGGATGAGATGACGGACCTTTTGGTGACCTGTCCTGATCTATGTACAGTTCCCACGGGATGACCCACCTACAGGAACTTCTGGGTTCAGCATAGAAACCTATTTTTCTGTCCTTGCTGGTAAAACTGAGTGAAAATATTCAGTCTAGCTATACGCTGAGTCTAATGCTATTAAGTAAATCTTTTTTCCAACGTGAAGTTGAGTCCTCCCTCAAGCCACTTTCATTCAGACTGGATTCAACTTTAGATCTTAGTTATTCATTTATTTTCCATCTCAAGAGTTTACATCATTTTAAAGGTTCTATAGGCTCATTATCAGACGATTTGTTGCCATATATCACATTGTTGTGTTATTTTAAAATGTGTTAATATTAAATAAATCCTTTTGATGAAATCGGCTGAATCCAGTAATTTCAACCAGTCATCACCTCAGCGATTAAGCATTTTGTTACATTCAAGATGTTTAAAGATTGGTCATGTTTTAGTCATGAATCTTGAACGTTTCCACCAGTCTCAGCCAGTGTTTTGCTTTTTGTTCTGTAGTTCGAGCCGCAGATGGACGGCTGCGTTCGGGAAGGCAGCTGGTTAAACCTCAGCATCCCCTGGGAGGCGGAGGCAGAGGAGCTCTGGCTCTGTTATCACAACATCCAACCTGGCAGCTACTTCGGTGGCAAAGGATTGGCCGTTTTCAACACCTCAGGTGGAAACAGAGCGCTGTAATATACAACATCCTATAGTTTGTTCCTGATTCAACACAAAAGCTTTTCGCTGATGACTATTATTCCATTGAAGGTGGGACTTCTTTGTGTTTGTGCAGTTTTCTCCGTCGACGAAGATCAGGGGTTCAGGATGGAGTTTTGGGGAGATTTCAGTCAAATGGATGGAACCGTTTTGAGCATCAGGTCTTCACAGGAAGAGCTTGTGTTTACTTTAGTAGCAAATAACAACACAAAGGTACGGAAATACATTTCACACAAATAAGAATCTCCTCTGTGGGTCATGTAACCCTTTAAAGAAACAGTCAGTTCAAGTGAAATAGTCAGAATATTTTTATTTTAATTGAACTGCTTATTAGATAAACATTGCGTTCTATTTTTGTAAATAAAAAAATTGGCACTTACCACCTGTAGTACTGAGGTACATCACTAGAGGGCAGAATTATCAACAAGTCATCCTGAGACTTGAGCTTTTTCTGGTGTGTAATTTTTATTATTCTCAGCTATTTTGAGTTAGTAGGAACTCGTAGACATAAAAACAAGCATTTTTAAATTTTAGTGGTTTAATAATAACATAATTTTAAACATTTTTCTTAAAACAAATATATATATTTCTATATCAAATAACTGATTACAGCAAATGTGTTAGAAACATTAATATTTGAACATACTAAATTAATCACCAAAAATTAACACCTGGGAAAAGTTGTCTACTTGATTACATTTAGGGGCGGAGCTTAATGTTTATACTGCAACCAACCACTAGGGGGCACTTAGTTTGTTTCAGCGTCTACGTTCCATTCCTGTCTAGTTGTTCATGGATTTGATAGAGCGGGTTTTTTTTTAGGGAATCCTGTTTAAAGGTTTCCAATAGGCTCATTAAATCTGACACATCTGACTCCCTGAGGTGAAATCACATCTCGCAAACAGAATATAGAAACATAACGGTGAAATAAAGGAATTTACCATGTTTCCTTTTCTGATTTCCAGGAGGTCACGATCACTGTCAAAGAAGAAAATATCATTGTGAAGAACACGTTCAAGAGAGTGCTGATTACGTTTCTGAAGGATGTAGTGAAAGTGGTTCAAGATGAAGATGACTCCCAAGCTGTTAAGTTATCTATCAGTGCAGAGGGCCACCCCGGTGACCCGAAAGCTTTAGTAGAGGGTCGCTTTGCTGTTGGAGGTCTTCTGGGTGAGAAAACATGGTCTGAAATTATTCTTCAAATTTTAAGATCCTGCTTAAAAATGTTAAAAGACTCATTCTAATATTTTTTCCTCTCCTTTTTAAATTTTCAGGTGAGGGTCTTGTCGGCTCTCATTTCTTGACAGGCTGTCTGGAGAAGATCCAAGTCCAAGGGAGGGATTTGGATCTGGATTTATCTGTCAGACACATGTCGGTCTCGTCTCACAGCTGCCCTGTATAAACCACTAAGGCATGCGTGACTGAATGTTTGCTGTTGATGCATTTATTCCAGTGTTTTTAAGTTCAAGCTCCACAAGAATACAAAATAAACTTGTTTACAGAATGAAGTAAAAAAACAACAACAGCAGCAAGAGTGAGATCCATCACTTGCATGTCAAAAGAGTCATGTTATTGTCATTTTAATCTAATAAGTCATTTCAAAAAGGTAAAAAAAACATCAAATCAATTTGACAAAGATAACAAGCAGATATACAAATGAAGGACTGTTAATAATAGAGGTGTAAAATGACCATGAAGATTTAGGGATTCAATATATGATATAAACCATTAACAACTAAAATACAAAAAAAATTACAAATGTGCAAAAATGAAAGAGAATAATCACCAAAATAACTCCAAAAATAAACTGCAAATCTGACATGAAATGAGACAAAATTCTGGAAGAAATGCAAATAATGAAAATGAAACAAAAAACAATCAAAAACATATTGATTAAATATATATAGGTGAAAAAATTAACACCATTTACAAACACCTTAAAGCACTTTGCATTCTTTCTAGGGTTCTCGGGAAATACTCAGTTTAAACACTTGTGCTAAATGATCTTAAAACAATGTATAAATAATTCATTGTTAAAGTAATATAATTTAAATGGATGTTTCTTTCAATTGCAGCTGCATTAGGATGAGTCTGTTTTTGTGTTTTTGACACAAATACATTTAAGGCTCTGAATAAAATATGACTTATCCTAAAACGGTTATTGGTGGATGCTAATTAATATATTGGTGCTTTTAAGGTACAATGAAGGGTAAATCCTGTTCAAAGAAATGTAGCAGGCATGGTTTTAGTGATTAAGTTGCTCCCTCTAGTGGATTTTTGGAGGTAGTGTTAGATTTATATTATCTTGAAACAGCATGAAAATCAGTTTATTATTTTGTAAAATTAGATCAAAGTAATCAATGAGAGCAAACATTTGATTTATTATGAATGTCTGTGTTTTATTATCCTTCTCTCTCTTACAGCGTTTCAAAGTTTGCACAGAAAAAAAAAAAGTCACAAATGTGAGAAATTCAAATGGGTCTGATTGAAGATAAATATCCTAATCAGGTTTCTGGCAACAACTCAAATCACGTTTTTTGTTTATTTAACAAAACAACATAGTTTGCTTTTGATTAAAAACAACATAATTGAAGACATAAAACACTTACACACAATTTGCATTTCATTAAAGGGGAAAACGTCAAATCTGCATGTTTTAAATGCATTAAATTATATATGAGTCAAATTTTGACCAAAACCTCCAGCAGGACTCAAAACCCTGCCATATTGTTAGATAGTAAAATACACATTTGTTATATAATATGATTCTTAAAATTAAGATTACATAGAGGTTATAATTTGTGTTTGCACTCATTAGACCAAAAACTAAGAAGGAATTCTTTTTACTGTCTTTGAGGCTTTACACCTCTAAAAATAAGCATTTCCAATCTTTTTTTCTGTTTTTAAAAAAGTCATCTGACTCCTGTGCATTCATATATTTGACACATTTGAGTGAAGAAGTGTTTGGGATGTAAGTCATCAAAACCCACAGTTTTATAAGGCCTTTATAGCTTTTGTTTGACAAATTGAATTATATTAGACCGAGAATTGAGCCTTGGGGTACTCCACAGGCAGTGTTTTATATTAGAGGCAATAGAAATTGACAGTGAACATAAAGAAATGGACTATATTATGCAGGATAACGGGTTAATCTCAAAATAAACAACTTTTTAAAGTTCCCAAGATGCAGTTCTAGACTAGTTACACCAGACTTGAGAAAGTGGGTTAAGTGTTTGTTTGTTTTTAGTTTGAGTGCTGATATATATATATATATATATATATCTGCTTGGACGTCATTTGTGTCCGTATTTATTTGATTGTGGGACATCATGTCTGGGTTATTCTATTAGGACAGAATCAGGGCTCATAATGCTTCAGTTCTTGTATGGTTAATATTCAAAACAATCTAATCGTTCATGATTAAGTTTAAAATCAGTGAAGCGCTTAAATTCAAAGATGAAAAGCGGCCCTTTTCATACATTTTAACGCTGTTGCTATGGTTTCGCGATGCGACCGTGAAGACTGACAATGAGGCTAAACTGTCGTAAATCCGCGGTGTCGTGAATCCTGGCCGCCCACTGAAGATGGCGGCGGAGCTGCATCCGCGGAGCGGAAAGCTGATCGGCCTGTCCAACTCGAACCGAACCGCTCGGCGCAATCAGCCAGTCCAGGAGTTCAACCATGGCCTGGTGCTCAGCAAGGAGCCGCTGAGGGACCGGGATGTCTTCACTGTCCGGATCGACAAGAAGGTATATAAGCGCAGGCCCGCCTGCTGCTGGGTCTCCTGAGCGGCGACGAGCCGGGGGGTCTGTCTGTCTCTGCCCGTGGTGAGGGGCTACTGCTGCCCGGGGGGAGGTCCACACAGTTTGACAGCGACTGCAGTCTTCAGTTTCGGCGTCTGTAAGATATATTAGCCGCATAATGGCCGTCTCAGGGACGCGGTGACTTGATAAACACTTTCTGGAGAGTAGATATGATAAAGGTTTGAGTTAGTTAGCAACCCGCCGTGTAGCATCGTTACCAGTTAGCCGAGCTCAAGACCGGCTAGCAGCAGAAAGGCTGGACTTTCTGGAAGGTACCACGGGAGGGTTGTGTAGTGTTTGTAAAGAAAACGGTGCTCTCGTTAACGTAAGACGGTTAAGCGGGTAAATGCCGGACATTTGGTTTGGTTTTGAAGCCTCTGACTGTGATGGGACTGCAGCGTTCACACCAGACTGAGTGAGCAACAGAAACCAGTGATAACCACATTCTGGAACCATTGTTGTTCATGATATCAGGAGTTGTCACTCCCTTTATCATCAACACACAGCTTGTTGTGTTACCTTCAGAAGCGTGACCTCCTTATGTTGTTACTCATGAGTCTGTGTGTTTTTGCATTATGGCTCAGATCACTGTCATGTAAACATTAAAAGTAGTCAGGTAATTTATTATAATTAAGCAGAATAAGCAAGTGAGGCATCAGTTCATATCAGCTGTGTATTTATTTAGTCACTGATTAGTTCTGACTAATTGCCATCAGGTTGTTATTGTGCTCTTGTTCTCTATTGAGGAAGTAATCAATTTCTAAAGAGAAGTTAGTGATTTTTTTTTCCATGGTAAAATATGTTTGTAGTTTTCACTTTTCTTTGCAGCGAACTTTACAAATAAGAAAAAGATTTAGGTTCCTCATTAACGATATATCCAGATGCAAACATTCTCTACCACCTGTCCAGAATAATACTAGTGTCTTCTATTTTTATTTAACAGTTTCTTTCTGCCTCTGCAGAGTTCACCAACCATGTGAGTCCAGAACCCCTGGGACACACACACCCTTTAATTGACAGTGTGGCCATCCAAGACACATAAAAAGTTGACAAACCAGCAGCTGTATATTTGTGCCAGCAAAGCTAAACATCTGGCTTAATAGCAACTGCATGTGAATGGTCCTGCATCCGTTATGGCACTGTTTGTTGGATCAGGGCTCTCATAATCCGGCTCACGCTATTATGGTCGCCTGGAAATCAATACGTTTCCATCATAAAGCGCCCACTGGCATCACTGCAGATTCATCTCTGGGCTGTAGGAGAAGTAGGAGCATAAACACGAGGAATGAAGTGAAGTGTTGGACATTAGACACATGGTGAGTTGCTCAGGGGTTTTACTGGGAGTGCACAAGATAAAAAACCATGCAGTTTCAATGTTATTATTGATCATCTTAGTTTAATTCAGATTAATTCGGTGGCATGACATGCAATAAAGCCTGAAATCCTCAAATCTTACATAACCTAAAGTCATTAATAAACACCTATAATCATATTGTAGTAAATTAGGTCTAGAGGACAAGTTCATGAGCTTCATTGGAAAAGCTGTTCCTTAGCCTTGTTGTCTTTACTTTGAAGCTGCTCAATTTTTTGCCTGAAGAAAGGAGGGTGTATAGTCGTGGACTGGATGGGTGGGGAGTTAATTTATTTAGAAATCCATTGCTTTATTGTGTGTCTTTAAATTTTGCTTGTTTACTTTAGCATGTTGATTTACACCAGTCATTTTTTTTACTTGGTACTTGCAGTGTTCGCGAAAACTTTTGAGCCACGCCTGCCAAAATGGCAGACGTGGGACCATCTCAGGCAGGACATTTTTGACTCACGTAGGACAATGTCCTCACGTGCTGCAGATCTGTATCTATTTAATATAGTGGTTATTATAGTGACCTCTATGAGACACTAGATCAGAATATGGTCATTTTTTCCCACTTAGTCCTTTAAAAACAATAATCATTCATTGATTTATTGATTAATATAACAACTTCCCACCACCAATCAAAGCAGTCCAAAGCGCTGAACAAAGTCAAATACAGACAGTAAATACAATAATAAAACAGAACAATTCAAAGATAAGAACAACAGGCAAAAATATCTTAAATGATTCGCCTAAAAGTCAATGAAAAGAACTGTCAGCAGTTTAAAAGACACTAAAAAGACACAACAAGAGGTAAGAAACAACTCCTAGAGTGACATCAGACCACCATAATACTGAGTCAGTCTGACTCTAAAGACCCAGGATGCTACTGGTCTAGTTTCACTCAGACCACCATAATACTGAGTCAGTCTGACTCTAAAGACCCAGGATGCTACTGGTCTAGTTTCACTCAGACCACCATAATACTGAGTGAGTCTGACTCTAGAGACCCAGGATGCTGCTGGTCTAGTTTCACTCAGACCGCCATAACACTGAGTCAGTCTGACTCTAAAGACCCAGGATGCTGCTGGTCTAGTTTCACTCAGACCACCATAACACTGAGTCAGTCTGGCTCTAAAGACCCAGGATGCTGCTGGTCTAGTTTCACTCAGACCACCATAATACTGAGTCAGTCTGACTCTAGAGACCCAGGATGCTACTGGTCTAGTTTCACTCAGACCACCATAATACTGAGTCAGTCTGACTCTAAAGACCCAGGATGCTGCTGGTCTAGTTTCACTCAGGAATCCTGTTCAGTTTCACATTTCTGTGAATCAGGATCTGATTATGGCATTTTAATGATTGAGCAGTATTTTATTATGCTGTTATTATTGTTTAGGCTCTAAATGACTTTACAGTCAGGTAGTTATTCAGATTTTTATTTATATTTATGTGAATAAAAATCTGAATAACTACCTGACTGTAAAGTCATTCAGATTTTTATTTATATTTATGTGAATCTTTATGTTTTGATTTGCCTGTAACTTTGCTGCTGTGCACCTGAATGTCCACACTGAGGGATAATTAAGGATTTCTATTCTATTCTAAACTATTATTATTATTATTAATATTATATATTGTTACCATAACAGGAGAATGGAGTTCTCAGATTATCCTCCTGTTCTCACTCCTTCATTCTTAATACGTCATTCTCATGTAGTTTGGTTTCTCATCCTAAAGTAACCAGTTAACAGAGTTACTAGATCATATGGGCTTTGTTTGGGGGACAGATCAGCTGTTCTCTGCCTCATCACCATAGAAACACGTCGGACAGTCGTCGGACCCGATGTTTTTTAACATTGTCCGACGGAGCTGTGTTTAGATCATTAAATAATGATGGACAAGGAAGAACGGACTAAATAAAAACTAAATCGTGGTGGTTACAGTTCGTTTAGGAAGCTAATATTAGAGAAGAGAGGCCGACGCAGATCTCACGTCTGAACCTGAACGCTGTGACGTCAGAGAGTCTACGTTGTCCACCTAGAAGCTCCAGAGCAAAATAAATCACCCCAGATTACCTCAATAATCAGAGGAAACGAAGTCTGCAGGAATACTTTGACATTTGTCATCGACACGTGAGCGAAGGCGCGTGAATGAGAGGTGAGGAAAGTAGGTGCCCGAGCGAGAGGCGCGCGAGAACGACAGGAGAGAGAGAGAGAGAGAGAGAGAGAGAGAGAGAGAGAGAGAGAGAGAGAGAGAGAGAGAGAGAGAGAGAGAGAGAGAGAGAGAGAGAGCTGGAGAAGCACGCCGGTCAAAGTGTTCGGCGTGCTTCAGTTTTACGTCGGACAATTTTAATTTACGTCGGTAATGTCCGACGGTCCGGCGTGTTTTCGCAAACACTGTACTTGAGAGAACTTAAAAATTTTTAAGGGTGCACTTGGTAGCTCTGTTGCCTCACAGCAAGAAGGTTACAGGTTTGATTCCCATCAGCAGCCTTTCTGTTTGCATGTTCTTGTTTCCTCCCACAGCTCGATTGATTGAACGGCTCACCAACCTGCATGTTAGGTTGATTGACAACTCTATATTGTCCCTAGGTGTGAGTGAGCATCTTACCCTTAAAATCTCTGCATCACAAGGAAATTTGCAGTTGCAATCTTTATGATTTAGCTCATTGGACACATCCTCATCTGAGTCTGGGTTGCAGTGGCAGCACTCCTATCAGGGAAGCCTAGCCACTTCCACCAGCTCCTCCAGCAGGACCCTAAGGTGTTCCCAGTCAAGCATGAAGATATACCGGTAACCCCTCCAGTGTGTCCTAGATGGGCCCTGGGGTCTCCTACCAGAAGGGTATCTCAGCTGGCTCCTATCTATCTGGAGGTGAATGTTCAAGCTCCTTCATTTACCTCTAAGGCTGAGCCCAGCCACAGTCCAGAGGAAGCACATTTCAGTTGTTTATATGCCCAATCTTGTTATTTCGGCCATTCCTCGAAGCTCATGACCAGAAGTGAACGTTGGAATGTAGATCAACCGGTAAATCGAGAGCTTTGCTTTCTGGATCAGCTTCCTCTCCACCACAACAGACCGGTTCAGCGTCTGTAGTCTTGATGCCCTCCTCCTCTCACTCATGCACAAGATCCTGAGATACTTGCACTACTCCACTTATAGGACCTCTGCCCCGACCCGGAGCTGGCACTTCACCTTATTTCTGGTCGAGAACCATGGTCTCGGATTTGGAGGTGCTGATATTTATTCTCATTATGTAGACAAACATTATATCTGACTGCAGCATGCAGGAAGCAGTGTTTGTTGGTGCAAATATCATTTATTTATTCATTTTTTGAGAAATCGTTTGATTTCTATGATGCATGATGACAGTGCAAATCTATTTCTGTCAACCTCAACACAATGCCTCCAAACTAACCTGTAAACAAACAGCAGCAACAAAAATATTTAACAGTCCTTTATCATATATATCACATAGCCCTAGCATGGAATATACAATGGTTTTCGAGCTTTAATTTGCTCAACCTATCTGTGAAAGTGTTTTTGTCTGTATGGATTTCAGTTGTTGCTTTTTGTCTCACTGTTTAATAATAGCCTCCATTCTCTTCCCATCCATCTAACTTTTACATGCTATGAATTTTTTATCCTTTTAAAAGCTGCCCAGCAATCTCCTCAGCATCTCTGCAGTTGTCTCCTGGAGTTATTTGTCTGTGTGAGTGTGGAGACGGAGAGACAGACGCCCGCAGGCTGATGTTACATAAAACGGAGGAGATGTCCGTCTCCTCCACACGGCGACCCGGTCAGGCTGAGCTACTACTGAACGTGTTAACCCAGAAACCGACTCGTCGTAGTAGCACGCTGCCTTACATCAGCGAGCTGAGAGGAACCGGTGAAACATAAAAAGTGTTATTGATTCAGGAGGAAATGTTCTTTTTTCCTTCTAGTTTTTTTTTTTTTTTCTTTCAGATTTAAGATGCAGAAGCACATCCCTCAAGGTCTGAGGGATCTAGCATCACTTACAGAAAGCTAATACCTGTGTAGTTTAGCTTTAGAGGAATTTCTCCTTGAGCCGCAGGGGTAGTGCAGCGAGCCTCGAGGTCACGTCCCCCTCCCGCCCGCCCCGGTGGGATGACGTGGACGCCTGAATCCGTGTCTGCAAGCTGTGCAGAAATGCTTCGTAGCAGCAATGTGATTTGTTTATTTTTGTTTCAGCACCGAAATGTCTCTTCTGTGATTGTGGAGTCATGAAAATAATAAGAAAATTAGAAATGAGTCTGCGGCGATCAGTGATGGAGCACATTGTTTCCGGCTTATGGTGAGTTTAGTGTTCCCAGGGAGGAGTAGATATCGGGCTGATTGGTAGGTAATACGAGTCCAATGTCATGAAAAAGACTCGAGCGGTTTCGTTGCGATGGAAGACACGTTTTATTTTTCCTCAAAGATTAGATGATTCGTACATTTGCTTTGTGTGTTGGCTGACTGGAGCTTCCCTGTGATGTTTAAGAGCTTGTTTGGAAAATAGAAGAGTTTAGCCTAGCTTTGTCTGACACCTGAAACAGCCTAAAGGAACACCTCGCTTTTATTTGAGCAACATTTTGCCATTTGACCAATAACAATAAAAATATTTTAATAACTTAAAAACATGTTCAGCTCTATGTGCTACCTGTTCGTTCTGTCATGGGATACTTCCTGTTGCTGAATAGTACTCCTCTTCACTGCTACTGTGTGTCCAGTCCCCACTAGAGCTCTGGGAGGTGATGTCAGGAGCTCTATAGTTAGATGATTGGCTTAACTGGTGATCTACCAATCTGGAAGTCAAAACCTGATGAAGCTCATAGATAGAAAGCTGGTTATATTTTTTCTTTCTACCTCCAGGATTGTATAACAAATGCAGTTTGATCGTGATGTTTTACTTTAAGTCTCATCTTGTTCTTGGGCTCAATATTTCCCCCCTCAGCATCAACATTGTTTCCCTTCTTATTTTGGGAATTGAATGCTGGTAATCAAAGTGTTTAAAGGTGGAGGTAACATGCTTTCTGTCACAGCAGGAACTGGGAGGTGTCAGCTTGATTATCTTAAACTTTTTTGTGTGTTTTTACAGCGTCTTTGGTAGCTTACAAAGAAGACAGAAAGACTAAAAATATAACCGAATGGATCACAGTCTGACACGTTTTGTGTGCAGTTTTTAGCTCCGTCTTTGATCGTTTTATCTGTAACTCACTTCTTGGCTTCATCTCTCCCACACAAGCTTTATTACGATGAGAATAACAGCTGCTGATGTTTTGGGCTCTTGTAGTTGTGTGTTAGGTCTCTTTCATTTTGCTCTCTCTAAAAGTAACTTTAAGTTGAGTGTTTTATGAAATCTAGAACACGAGTTCAGATTTGAACGAATCTTTGGTTATTTTAAATTCATTAATAACAAGTTCATCAGTTTAAATCAGTAAATAATTGATTAATAGTCAGTAATAAGGTGTATTTATGCCTTTTCCTCCCTCTCAGGTGAACTCCTGGAGCGGTTCCATTGAGATCGGCGTGACGGCTCTGGACCCAGCTGTGCTGGACTTCCCCAGCAGCGCCACCGGCCTCAAAGGCGGCTCCTGGATCGTGTCCGGTTGCTCAGTTCTCCGCGACGGCCGCTCGGTCCTGGAGGAGTACGGCCGCGACCTGGACCAGCTGTCTGAGGGCGACCGCGTGGGCATCCAGCGCCACTCCCATGGAGAGCTGCACCTCTGGGTGAACGGACAGGACTGTGGCGCTGCCGCCAGTGGCTTGCCGTCCAAACTGTGGGCCGTGGTGGACCTGTACGGGAAGTGCACTCAGGTGACGGTGGTGAGCTGCGAGCCACCGCCTCCCTCTGCAGAGAGGGAGAGAGACACGATAGAGCGGGATGTGGAGGAGGAAGAGGAGGAGGAGGAGGACGAAGAGGAGGAGGAGGAGGTGGTTGTGTGTGGAGGACGGGAGGATGGAGGGATCGCAGCACTGATGAATGTGGCAGCAATGAATGGGATGGTGAATGGAGATGAAGGTAAGGATCTCTTTTATTTAATTTAGTTAATCTGATCTTTTTTTTATCTTTTAACATTTTAACTATAATCTGGTCTGGTTTTGATCTTTTTTTATTTGATCTAGTCTCTTCTGGTTATTTTTATGTCATTTATCTATAATCAGGTCCTGTTTTCTCATTTTTTATTTTGCTGTAGTCTGATCTGTTATAGGTCTCATTTTTCCATTGAATTCTGTAATATTCTGGTCTAGTTTCCACTGCTTTTTCAAAGTTTGCTATAATCTGCTCTGGTCTTTATTTCTTTTTCCTTTTTGTTTTTCTGTCTTTTTTTCTGGACGCTTCTTTGCGACAGTGCCTGAGCTCAGCTGCAGCAACAGCAGACCAGACAAGTTCCCCAACAACCTGGAGCCGGACACCGGTGAGAAGAGCGTCCTCGGGTCAGACGTTGGGCTTTTTGAATGTGATCAGTGCTGATAAATGTTCTGCTCCTGTACCTCTGTAGTTCTGACAGAACACCAGCTCTTTGACGTGTTCAACAATGCAATAGTATCTTTTTATCGCGCTGAAGATGAGGGTGGAGGTGAAGAAGGAGGAGGCGGCGGCGGAGGAGGAGGCAGCACAGGAGTTGTAGAAGGAGGAGGAAATGCTGGAACAGACTCCTCCTCCAGAAACGAGAGAGGAAGCAGCAGTGGAGGAGGCGCAGCGAGCAGTGACACGGGGACAGGAGGAGGAGGGAATTCGGACCACAGCCCGGCGGGTAACGGAGGAGGGGTGGGGTCTGGAGCTGTGACGGTTGGGATGACCACCAACGATGCGCTGCTATTCCATGAGAAGTGCGGCACGCTGATCAAACTCAGCAACAACAACAAGACGGCGGAGCGGAGGCGACCTCTGGACGAGTTCAACAACGGCGTGGTGATGACCAACCGGCCGCTCCGCCACAACGAGATGTTTGAGGTGTTTGTAATCTCTGTCTCATCCACCTCAGGTCTATAGGCTGCCTGATCAGACCTAACAACATCTTTATTTGTTAATTTATTAAATCAGATCCGCATCGATAAGCTGGTGGACAAGTGGTCGGGCTCCATTGAGATCGGCGTGACCACACACAACCCCAACAACCTGGACTATCCTGCTACTATGACCAATCTGCGCTCAGGTGACACGCAACTGAACGTCTGCTTTAAACTAAACAAGATTTAAAATATTAAATTATTATATTTTTATCTTTTTCAGGTACAATCATGATGAGTGGCTGTGGGATTTTAACCAACGGGAAAGGAACCCGGAGGGAATACTGTGAATTCAGTCTGGATGAGCTGCAGGTTTGTGGCAACCAGAACCAAAACATTTTATTTTACATTTAATGTCTTATAATCTTTTTTTTTCCTTCCTCTAATTGTAGGAGGGGGATCATATAGGGTTGATGCGTAAAGCAAGTGGTGCGCTCCATTTCTACATAAATGGCATTGATCAAGGTGAGACACTTGAACCTAAATCATGATATTGTGCTAAAATGACCTTCAGAACCCTGAATTCCTCTCCTTATACGTTGTGTCTTTATCCAGGTGTTGCAGCTGCCCAGACCCCCAACGTAGTCTATGGTGTGGTGGACCTCTACGGCATGGCTGTTAAAGTCACCATAGTTCACAATCACAACCACAGCGACCGCCTCAGACGCAACAACGCCATCATGAGGGCTCTGTCGCCCGACGTCGGTCGACCCCGGCCAGCGCTCTCCCTCACTCCGGACGCAGACGCCCCCGACCGCTTGCTCTTCCACCCCAACTGTGGCCAGAAGGCCGCCATCATCTGTGACGGCAGGACGGCGCTGCGGCCGCAGTGAGTACTCCTCCTCTGGTTCATGCTGACACCATCTTTACCCTTAAGCTAGTCAGAGATACACGATTAGTTTCTGAAGCTGATTCCAGTGTTTGGTTTTTGTAGAACTGCTGATTCAACTGTAGATGACGGCATACAATATTTTTTATCATTTTGGTTTATGTGTTATTATTTCTATTACTATATATTCTCATCAAAATAAGTGTTTGTCATTTTGTGTCTGTTTAAAAGTGTGAAAACATCTGGATGTCAAAGAGAAAATCTATGTTTTTATAAGAGCTAACTGTGCTACGTTTTCAGTGCTACTGATGACTTCAACCACGGCGTGGTTCTGAGCAACCGGCCGCTGCGCTCCAACGAGGTGTTCCAGGTTCGCATCGACAAGATGGTGGACAAGTGGGCGGGCTCCATTGAGATTGGCGTCACTACACACAACCCCGCCTACCTGCAGCTGCCGTCCACCATGACCAACCTGCGCTCAGGTGAGAGCGATGGAGAGCGGTGTGCGACGGGTTGATTTCTCTGTGAGCAGGTCTGATGTGTGGGGGTGTTTTTCAGGGACGTGGATGATGACGGGGAACGGCGTGATGCACAACGGAACAACAATACTGGATGAGTATGGACACAACCTGGATCGACTAAAGGTAAGTGGTCTTTTAATCTCTCGGCTTTCTGTAAATCATGTTTGTGTTTTTGTATTAATCTTTCTTTTTCCTCCGCTTTCAGGCAGGCGACACAGTCGGCGTTGTTCGGAAAGAAGACGGCAGCCTTCACTTCTTTGTGAACGGCGTGGCCCAGGGCCCAGCCGCCTGGAACGTCCCGCCCAGTGTCTATGCAGTGGTTGATCTGTACGGTCAGGCTGCCCAGGCCACCATCATGGACGACATGGGTGAGGCTTTGTGGAAGAGATGATTATTCTCCAGAGGACAATCTAATGATCTGTCATCTCTTCCCTTAGTGGACCTCCCCCCTCTACCAGAGGACAGCTCAGAAGGCCCCACTGCCATGTCCCCTGGGAGCCCCTGCTCAGTGGCGGGGGCCACCACAACCAGCGACCTGCGATTCCACCACCTGCACGGCACCAACGCCATCATCACCAACGGGGGGCGCACTGCGCTGCGTCAGAACTGCCGCAGCGAGTTCAACGACGCCATCGTCATTTCCAACAGGTAGAATGAATGATTATCCTCCCCTGGAGGACGGTCAAACTCTTTGTCCTCCAATCTGTGGAGACAAGTTCAGTTCAACCACAGATCTTTGAAGGGGAAGGAAATTATAGAGCAGGAGCTACGATTTAAAAAAAAACAAAAAAAAAACCATGTCCAGAGAGTCCTACAAAGGAAGGCATGGGCCTACTAATAATAACCTGACTTAGATAACTTTAATATGTCTACTAGGTGAATGAAAATCGTTTTGGAGATATGATCACAATTATCTGAAACTATATTGATCACGTTTTGTTTTTTTTTTTTACACTTTTTGGAGTAATTACTAGTTAATTAAAGGTTTACCAAACATTTTTTTGTTATTATAAGTGCTAATTTGCACCAGCAATAACAGAAATTCCAGATGAATAATTTCTTTTAATTATAGCGTTTTGAGAATCAGCCACTGCAGGGTATCCGCGGAGTCTTGAAAAGTATTAAAAGGTGATAAATCAATTTTGGGAAATTCAAGACCCTTATAAAGTATTAAAAAGTCTTATCACGGCTTTATAAAGTCTTACATTTTGGAACGAAAAAATCTGAATTTGATGTCCAACAGTTTGAGTCCCAAAAACATCGTAAACGTGTGTGAATTTAGTCATTTTTATTTAAAAAAAGAACGGGAAACAAAGGGTGCGTTAGTAATCCTTCTCTCAGAGCACCAGGGCGGGTGGTGCAGAAGTTCAAAAGCATAAAGTACGCTCTGGTGTTCCCGGTGAGTATTACGAGCGCACCGAAATGTTAAGACAGAAGAGAATCTCGGTGAACGCTGCCGCATAACCAGAATGGCGGTGAGGTATTAAAAAAATTTGAGACGGTCTTGAAAAAGTCTTGAAAAGGAATTTAACTTCAAGGTTTCTGCATATACCCTGTACTGGCAAGTTAACACTGTAAGAATTGGACATTGATGTCAAAACCAGAACCAGTTCATCTTTACCCTCTGCTTTATGTGTTGTGAATGACTTTCATCTACTACCATGTGAAATGTTAGCTTAAAATCTGTAAAACAAAGTGAGTTTTAGTCATTTTAGTGTTATTTAGGGTCAGTCGTGGCCATCTTCAAAGAGGCTGTCACTCGTACAATTGATGATTAATTTTCATTAAAATCGGTCCAGTGGTTCATGAGATATTTTGCTAACAATTGAACAGAATTATAACCGTCATTAAATGTGTACTGTGCAGATTCACCTTACACAATGAAGAATTTAAGTAGTAATTTGACCTCTTGGTGAATGTTCCTGGTTTTTCAGTTAGATTCCTTTAAACCTGCCATCTGTTGGTCAGTTTTTAAGCTAAGTCACCTTGTTCTGGTAGAAGTTTTAGTGACATCATGAGTGTGTGTGTGTGTGTGCTGCAGGTGCCTTCGGGATGGAGAGCTGTTTGAAATAGTAATTCAGAAGATGGTGGACCGCTGGTCTGGTTCAATAGAAGCAGGTGGGATGTGTTTTCCTCATGTTTTCTCATTAGGTTTGACTCTTAAAGTTTCACTCATCAGTCTGTCACCAGCAGTACCGTATTTTCTGGACTATACGTCGCACCGGCTCAAAAATGCATAATAAAGAAGAAAAAAACATATATAAGTCGCATTTTTGGAGGAAATTTTATTTTATAAAATCCAAGACTAAGAACGGGTATTTCATATTATTAGCCGTTTTCATAAAACAATGCCGGCAATTTGCCGCGAAGCCGAGCCGGTATCTGGGAGCCCGTTGTTCATAAGGGTTCAGACCGCGCCGGTAAAGTTGGGCAATCATGTGCTTTTCACAAAAGATTACTCACTGGCGGTATAAAAGGGTTACGGGGGCGGTCTTCGCGCTGTCAACGTGCAGGTTAGAGAGACGTGAGACGGAAGTAAACAGACAGGCTGCTTCTGCTGCTGCTCATAACACCAGAAGCACCTGGATCTCCGCTGAGTTACAAATGTGTAACAGCTGTCCGGTGTTTACCTGATTTTTAAATACTTTTCCAGTCGGGGGTCAGCTCTCCTTTGCTAAGTTATTAGCAACACCTCCCTCTGTTGTGATCTTCATTCACATGCGTGGCGCTGCGGTAAATTACAACCAAGCATGGCGGCTGATTGGTACACAGGCCTACAGCGCCATCTAGTGGTTTTAAAGCGGCGTGAAAGTGAATAAAACATGTGAAATTCTATTCGTCGGTGTATAAGTCGCAGGATCCGCCAAACTATGAAAAAAAAGTGCTACTTATAGTCCGGAAAATACGGTAATTTTAGATCTTAGATTGACTGTTTGGTCTCCTGTCCTTCCTGTGGGTTCAGGAGTGACCGCCATCAGGCCAGAGGAGCTGGAGTTTCCAAACACCATGACTGACATCGACTACGACACGTGGATGTTAAGGTGGTGCTTCTTTTAATAAATATAGTCCCAAAAATGATTCAGTCATTTGATCTAAATCTGGATCAGATCTTCTCTTCTGAAGGTTTTTTTTTCCTCCACAGTGGAACAGCCATCATGCAGGACGGCAACACGATGCGCAACAATTACGGTTGCGATCTGGACTCCCTGACCACGGGGTCTCGGATCGGCATGATGCGCTCGGCCAGCGGCGACCTCCACTATTACATCAACGGCGTGGATCAAGGCGTCGCCTGCGCTGGTCTGCCTCCAGGTAGAGACCGGCTAAAGACTGAACAGGTCGGAGGGGGGAGAGATCTGTTGCGTTGAATAACCGTGTGTGTTTGTGTCTTCCAGAGGTGTACGCTGTGATTGATCTGTACGGTCAGTGTGTTCAGGTGTCCATCACCAGCTCCTCAGGCCCGCTGGACAACAGTCTCTGTACCAGCAACGTCACTGAGAAGAGCTTCCCCATCCACTCCCCAGGTGCACGCCAGGGTCCTCACACACACACACACACACACACACACACGCACACACACACACACACACACGGCTGACTCAGATAGTAAAGTTAAACAGAACAACAAAAATAAATAAAACGAAGACAAACACACCAGCTGTTCTCACTCTTGATGCCTTTTCTTTCTCTCTGTTTGCAGCAGCAGGTGTTGCCCATCACTTCCACAGTAAGCATGGGAAGAATGTGGTGCTACTAGGCGAGGGCTGCCAAGCCATCAGAGTTGGAGGTTACGCTCACGGCATCGCCTTCAGCGCAAAGGAGCTCAGAGCAGATGAGCTGTTTGAGGTTTGCTGAAAAGTGACCACTTCAAACCTCTTCACTTCTTCTTCTTCCACCTGATCTTTCTAAATCGTGTCTTCCTGCAGGTGAGAATCGATGAAGTGGATGAGCAGTGGTGCGGCTCGCTGCACATCGGCCTGACCACGCTGGCCCCTCCGGAGCTACCGTCCTGCCCTCTCTCCGGCCTCTCCCCCTCCCTCCCACAGCTCCGCACTAAGGTAACCTGGCTGCTCTGCGGCTCAGAGGTCCGTCGCAACGGCGCGCTGCAGCGTCAGAACTACGGCTATTCACTGGAGCGATTAACGGTAAGTGGAGTCCTCCGTTTGACGTGACAAAGAGCTTGCAATCAGATGAATGTCCCAAATTTGTATAGCTGGGGACTAAATTCTAAACACTTTTCATCCATCAGTCTTTAGGTGTTATGATCTGTCTGTTGACCTGGAACAGAAGTCATTAAGGCTGAATGTGTTTCCAGGTTGGGAACCGGGTGGGTGTGAAGAGGTGCAACGATGACACGATGCACATCTTCATCGATGGAGAGGACATGGGACCTGCTGCTACTGCAGTACCCAAGGTACACAGTCTAACAGGCATGCTCTGCTCTGCACATGTTTTAGTTGCTCATTTACTCCTCCTGCTGTCTGCTTCTGTCAGAATTCACAAAGCAAACAGAGCTAATTATATGTTGAGTGCAAGCACACCCAGGACGGGCAGCAGCTTGGACTTGTTGGCATTTAATTGCGCCGCAGAAACTGAAAATGAACACAGCAGGGACAAAATGTGACAGAAGGAGAAAAAAACAGCTCCCTCTTCTGGATCTTTGCAGAATGTTTACGGGGTTTTAGACCTGTACGGGCGGATAACGGCGGTTTCCATCGTCAGTTCCTCTCTGATGGAGGACTCTGAGAGCGTTAAGGCGCCGTCACTCACCTCGGACAGCTGCAGCGAAGGGGAGGAGGACAGCAGCCCAGTCAGAGAGGTGAGAGGCTGCAGAGAGAAACTAGGATTAAAATCTGATTATGGAGAGTAACTCTTCTCGTTTCATCCAGGCTGAGAGTGAGTCGTGTTCTCTAGTGCCAACGGTTATGGCGTTCCTGGAAAACCATGGCAAAAACATCCAGTTGTCCAACCAGAATCTGACAGCAGCCAGAGTATCGAGCTACAACCAGGGCCTGCTGGTCACCGCCCAGCCGCTGGCTCGTCAGCAGCTCTTCCAGGTACTGAGCTTTTTTCTTTTAAACATATTTTATGCTAAAAAAACTTCCAAAAGAAAGAGCATTGTCTTTATTATTTCCTTTCTGGCACCAGTTTCAGATCGACCGCCTGAACCCGTCGTGGACGTCGTCCCTGTCGTTGGGGGTGATCGGCCACGCCCCTGACCGGCTCAACTTCCCCTCCACAGCGTGCTGCCTGAAACGCTCCGCCTGGCTGCTGCAGCGAGACTCCGTCTTCCACAACTCCCTAAAGGTGAACGCGTAGACCGAACAAGCTGTCCCCTCTCTGAAACAAACCTCATCCTTCACTTTCAAAACCACCTTTATGAATCTGTTTTTGTTGTATTTCTAAGATATGTGAGAACTACGGTCCTAACCTGGATACTTGTCCTGAGGGAACGGTGTTGGGTCTGCTGGTGGACACCAACAGTTGTCTCCACCTCTATGTGAATGGCATGGACCAGGGCGTGGCGGCGCAGGACATCCCTTCACCCTGCTACCCCTTCATAGACCTCTACGGTCAGTGTGAACAGGTCAGTAGCGACGCACACAGGACTCTCAAGTTAGATTTCATAAGCCTCTTTTGGAAGGAACATTTTTGGCATTTTGGAGTGCGTTTCAGTATAAAAGTTATAAGTAATTCCCGATTACCAATTAGGCTGATCATGCTGGGTCGAATCCAATCACCAGACATTAATTTTCCAACAACGATTTAAAAAAACTACGCAGCTAAGTGTTGAAAGTTTAGCTAAAGGAGCTAAAATAAACCAGAAAATGTCTCATTTAAACTTTGTTTTCTTTTGTTTTAATGTGAAAATCCAAAAAAGTTTTTTAAAAAATCACTTCAGTTCTTTAATTTTATAATCTAAATATCTACAGCTCCTAAAACTGCTCCTCTGAAGCTGTTTTAGGATGACAGAAATACACTTTGGTCTTGGCCCCACTTTGACTATAGGTTTAAAAGCCATTTCTCCAAGCTGAGGCTGTTCAGGAAACTCCACAATGGCTAAGATAGTAAACCAAACCAAAACATACTTCAAAATGTCAGAAGTATTCCTTCAAAACGAGTTTGACCAAACTGACCGGTGCTGCGTTAATACACCCTCTCCTGATGACAGGTTACTATAGTAACGAACACCGTGCCAGCTGTGGGGGCGGAGAGCGGTGAGACGCGCTGTCAGGGAGACATGGAGAAAGCAGACATGGTCGACGGTACAAAACAACCCCTCTGTTTTTATTCATCTTAAACTTCAGTGCACTCTTATAAAGTTATTTTTGTCTGTTTGGACGTGCAGGAATCAAAGAGAGCGTGTGCTGGACACCTCCTCCAGAGGTCAACCCCAACAAGACCTGTGAGTACCAGGCTCTGTGCTCCCGCTTCAAGGACCTGCTCACCTTACCAGGTCAGTCCCACACTCTTCACTATAGTCTTCACTACATCTAACGCGTGAGAATAACGATTCCTCTACCCGCTGTTTGTTAAGACGGGTACTTCAACGAAGATGCAAAGTACAACCTGTGCTACTGTGAGTCCTGCCACAAGCTCCGGGGTGACGAGGCGTATTACAAGAGAGGAGAGCCGCCCCGGGACTACGCCCTGCCGTTCGGGTGGTGCCGCTTCGCCCTCAGGTGAGAGGACCATCATAAACCGAAGTCTTGAGCCACCAGATAAGAGCTGCACACAGTCTTAGATGCAGTAGAAATCCACATATTTTAAAATTCAATCAGGTCAGGGATGCTGAGCAATTAGAGTAGAGAGGCTATTAACATGAATAAGCCTCCATGAGTCAGTATTTTTAGAGGAAATGTTTATTTTCAGAAGAAAATGGCTCTGTGATATGATTGTACTTCAGGTAAATCTCAGCTGTAGTTTAAATATTTGCTTGTACATATGTTGCAGTTAATCTGTCATCAATCTTAAAACCTATTGAGACAACAGTCAGTGTTTCAGGACATTTGATGTTTCTGGTAAATGTCCTAATAACGTGACTACTTTGATCATTCCAGAAACACTCAGAGATGAATTGTTAAACGATGAGCTGACAAGGGGGTGACTCCTGTGTTCACAGTCAGACATCAAGCTTTAGTAAAGCTCGTTGGAGAAATGACCTTGTGACTGAGTAGCTGCTACCTCATGAGTATTTGTGGTCCTGATAATCAACAGCCACATCCACCGCTTACTCATAAGTCTTGGTTTTAACAGCTACGTGAATCGGTCAGAACTCAAAACTTCATCCCCCTGAAACTCTAGTCCCCACACACAATCATGGTGTTTTATAAGTACCAAATAACTAAAAATACTAGGAAAATAAATATTTGGTAAGGTAAAAAACTATTTAGGGTGTGTTATTTCTTACACTGAGGGGGCGGGGCTTAAAACCTATACTTGCCACTAGGGGGCAGTCGTTTGTTTCAGCTTCAACTTCTGATCTCTATTTATAGATGATGCAGAAAATCAACCAAACATGAAACCCTCCAGAACCAAAACTCCTGCATTCAGAATATTTGTGGGTCTAATTGTGTGTTTCTGTTTGCAGTGATAAATCTTTGATTAACTGTCATTTATTAGTTTACAAACGAGGATAAGTTAATTGGTACCCCTCTGTTAAATATAAGAAAAATGCACAGTGCTCACCTAATTAAAGAGTTCATAAAAATCAGACATGGCATTTGAATTGTGGTTCAGCAGATTAATTTAAATAATGTTTTTATTCATTCGTGGGGATTTTTGTTCTAACTTAAAAAGGTTGTAATAATTGTATCCCATGTATGTCTGCGTGTTCCTTCGTTTGTTGATTTTTCCTTGTGATTTTTGCAGGATAAAGTCCCACTGTGAAGTCTCTAATGTACTAAAGAAGTGGCACATAGCGTACCACGGCACCAGCGTCGGAGCCCTGCGCCGCACACTGGACCACGGCCAGCTACTGCCTGGTAGAACAAACACTAACCACTATCATTAAAACTTGTTTAAATTGAAGCTCGTCCTTTTGCACAGGTCACATCAGTAAGGGTTAAAGCTGGAGCTGTGTTTTGTTGCAGGGACTTCGTCCATATTCTCGGTGTCCCCGGTGAAGGCGGAGGGGCCAAACGGCTACAGCGAGCCGGAGGAGAACAGCGCCCCCGGCAGAGAGGTTCCCAGAGTGCGACTCTCCCCCACCATGCGTTACTCTGGTTTAGAGATCTTTGCTCCTAAAGTGCAGTAAGTTGTATGAAAACACTCTGTGTTTAGTGGAAAGCTCCTGCTGTAGAGGGAAAGTACTGATGGTTCCTCTGATCTTCATGCAGATTTCGGGACCCCCGTTCTCACCGCTGTCACCAGGCTCAGGTGGGATTCCAGGTGTGTGTGCGTCCAGGCTCCTATAAGGTGGGACCTCAGACCCTAGGCCACAGCGAGCCCCTGGACCCTCGCTTTAGCAACACAGAGATCGAGTGGATCACAAAGGAGCAGGGCGGCACACTCCTCTACGGACTGCTCATCAGAATAGAGTGAACAAAGGAGGCTCTCTGTTAGAATTAGGGAGAGTCCACGTGGCACTTGTTGAACTTTTGATAAACTGACAAATCCAGCCCCGACTTGATCAAGAGTCTCCTCTGGGATCCAGCTGGTCCCACTGCGGATTGTTGACAACTCAACACTTTTGTTTTGGTTGTTTACTCTAAGACTTTTTTTGGACAGCCTAGAGTTTCAGCCACCTCAAAGAAATAGACACTGCCTGCACTTTATGTTTCGGACACTTGTGGGCGATTTTTAAACTTCTCATCAACACAACAGGTCTGTTTGTTTCTTCCCCATCGACTTATTTTCTTCCACACTCAGATGATTTACTTTTTTTTGTTTGTTTTTGCACTTAATTTAACACTTTAAACCTCCACGCTGGTTGAGTATTTTACTTTGGAAGAAGCTATTTCTCGTCAGTCTGCACGTTAAACAGAAAATTACTGAAATGTAGGTTTAAAAAAGCATAGAAAGACATTGTTTGAACGATGATGTAAAAAAAAAAAAAGACACTTGAATTAGAAATGAAACCCACAAATATGAAGCGATTGTGACCTCTTTAGGGGGAATGTTTTAAACTGGAAGGAGGAAAATGTTTACACACCCACCACTGTATTGTGCTGTCCTCTTAATGCCCGTCCGTCTTTTTTAAATCAGTGAAGTTTGCTGTCCTCTACTGGCCCCCCCCCCCCCCAAAAAAAAATCATTTTTGAAAAAATAAATCCCGTTAACGAGCTTTAAACTAATAGAGGACACACTATGATGAGATTTAGACTTTTTTAAATTGCCATTGCACCTTCTGGGAATGGAAAGTAGTGCCAGATAATACATTTTACTCAGGATTTGGCATTAAATATTTCAAAATGTTATGTGATAAATCCCTACCTTCTAGTTTATTGTTGTTTAGATATTTAAAATAATTGAATTTTTTGCCAAGGATGTAATGTTACCTTTATTATTATTATTATTTTTTTTACAGTTATTAATCTCCAGCTAGCTGGTGGTCCTGCTCCTCCCACAAAAATATTTTACAAACTCAACCCAGACATGGACACGTTACTGTTAGTCGACACTTCTGCGTTGTTTTATTTGTTAAAAACTATTTTCCCCAAAAAAGCTAGCTTGAAGTTAAGCTGAGCCTTTGAACTTCGTGTTTCCATAGTAACCAGCTGGACACATCTCTTTAGTTTGTTAGCTTAAAACAGGCTAGATTTATGCTAAGCCGGATAGCTTAGCATAAAGCCTCAAAATGCTAGCCAGGCAATCAGTCACAAAATACACACATTAATTATTTAAATGATTAACTCTGACTAAAAGTAACTAGTTGACCGGTGTTGTGCCAAAAAGGTTCCCCTGTCATGAAAGAGTTTAAGGCAAAAATAAAAAAAGGAACTTAGGTCTGTTTTTAAAAATCATCTGTTCTGCTGGACCTGGTCATTTAATGTCTATTATTACTTGTAGATTATACTTCTCACATCTCATGTTCATTCCTCATGGAGAACAGTACTCTGAAGGCTTGATATTGGTAGACGGGTGACTATTGTAGCTTAAACTTGTCCCTGGTCAACCTGCCGTTACCTGGCAGCTCATAAAAGCACTAGATTAGATCATTGTTCTCATAAATATACTTAAAATCAGGAACCAGTTTACCTTTTAATTTTTACTCAATGAGTGAAAACCTAAACATTTGCTTCCCTTAATGTTTTTTTTTTTTTTTTTACAGAAAGGGTACTCTTTTTGACACAACACCTGTAACTTATCAACTGATGGGTGGTTGGTGATGGCACAAGACGCAGTTCAGTATAAAACTAGTTCATTTTGGACAAAAACCTAAACGTGTAAAGAAGTAGAGGTACATACTTTGGAGAATTTTAGTATTTATTTGATTTTAAGCCAGACTGTAGCTTAAAGTCAGCACATTTTGAGCTAATGATTTATTCTTAAGTGAATAAGTATTTATATGTGGCTAAAACTAAAAAATCCAAGTGGTTTTTCACATCAGCTCATCACTGTTTACACTCCACCCAGACCAGACTGATAATATCTATTAAATAATCAGACACCCCCCCCCCCCCTGATGTTTACCCGACCTCCACAGCGAGGACCTACCTGATCAGTTGGCATCCCACGACCTCGCTGGTGTTTACACGTGAATGTTATTTATTAGGGCTCTCCATTTTTGTTTTACACTTGTCAAAATGTTCATACCGTGGTGTCTGAACAGCTACTCACCAGTGTTTTGGCCAATTTTCTAAACCCTCCACAGAAAACATCCATTAGGTCACAGCTGATTGGAGAAATCACCTTTAGAGCAGCTGTGATTTAACCGATGACGGATCGCTAAAGAAAGTTACTTCCAATCCAAAAAAAAAAAAAAATGTGAAAACTATTATTATATGGGTTATTTACATCCCAGTGCTGCTTTGTACACATACGTTTGTTTTTTTGTTTTCTGTATGTTGTGTTGTACAGGCTGTTACATAACAAATCATATCTTTCTGATTTATAAAAAAATAAATAAAACGACCGTATGCACAGAAGGGTTCTGTTCATGGGAAACAAAAGATCAAACCTGCTGGAGCTTCTTGTTTCGTTCTTTAAAGAGTTTATTTAAAGTTGGGAAGGGGGGGAAAAAAGTATGGTCACTGACATGTTATTCATTCACAACTTGTTCAAAATATTGTAGAGTAATAACTTGTTAAGGCCAATAGTGGGATATTTTTATAGCTTTTTACAGAAATACTTGTGTCCTGTCATAAGACAACAAATAACACAGGAAGTGGTTTTTAAAAGGCAGACTCAGCCAAGATTTCAGCTGCTAAAAGTGGACGCAAAAATAAAGTAGGCGAGCATGAAAACGCACCACTGACAAACATGACAGCTGTTGGGTTGCATAGTCGAGTCCAGTTACTACTGGTCTGTTTCCGCTCCAGCTTTGACTTTGAAGTTGGACCCTGAGTTTTTAGATTTCCTAACAGAGCTGCTCACTCCGGCCCCACTAGTGTGATCTGCTGGAAACAGTCCAGCTAGTGAGGAGTTAGATGGGAAGATCATTCAGGTCTGGTGCTGAAGGCAGGGGAACCTGGCTGTGTTCATGATTTAAATCAAAGAGTTCCCTTGTTTTCTGAAGCCGTTTTAGATCTAGATTGTCGGCCAATTTTTTAAAAATGAATAACTTATTTTGTATTTAAACTTACAAGAAACCCACAAATCAAAATGAACCATAAGACAGTATTCTGACAAAAAAAAAGAACTGCAATACTTTTTGACAAAATCAAATTCAAGCACTTTTAAGGAATCTGCTGTTGAAAATCCTAACGTACAGTAAGTTAGGCTAACAGTGGATGTATCAAGAAATAACTATTGTATAATAACTATTTGATTTAGGGAAGTGGTGCCATTAAATAGCTCAGATTGTTTTAAAGTGGGTTTTATTAAAAAGTCAACATCTTACCTGTCGTAAATGGCTCTTTGAATAGCCTCAGTTTGAAGAAATAGAGAAGTTTTGATGGCTAGTCTGAGCTGGACATGGTGGATTACTGTTTTAAAACGATCTATCTCAGATTCTGTAGAGGTTCCTGTACATTGTTTTGAATTTGGCGAACTACACTAGGCTGCACAGGAAGTGGTATTTGTTTTATGAAAATACCCATGATAGCGGCGCAAAAGTTAATAAAATTGTGATTATTTTAGGAGTTGTTTCAAGATGAAGGAAATCCACTTTGGTTTTGATTTCACTCAGTGCGTTTACATCAGGAAACCAAACTATTGCCTTAAATCGACTGAAGTTGTTTTTCTAAATGCATGTAAACACGTTTTAGTCTGGCTGAAGACGAACTGGACCTCATCGAGCTGAAGCGCCCAGATAATGTGGTAGAAAGTCGAGCTGATGCCGGCTGGACGCTCTTCTTCTGGGAGGGAAATCGCAGAAGTGGCTTTATAAACAAAATCAGTAGCGGTAGAAGAAGATGGCAGCAAAACTAAACAGCTTGCCAGCGCTGGTACACGAGGACGTCAGAGCAAATTTGTGTCTGATGGAAGCGTTTAAAACAAGAAAACTGGAAAAATACAAACATGAACCTATCGTAGTGGAGTGGAGCCAACTTCATCTGAGAGTTCGGTTTTCTACTGTGCATGTAAACTAGGATCGACCTAGATGTGCATGTAAACGCTCCGAGTGTGACTAGCCGTTAGCTGAGATCAGAACTAATCTCCATTTCACCAAACTGAAGCCATTCAAAGAGCCATCATTGTTCATAACTTTTCCACAGGAATGTATTTTTAAACACCTGAACCTTTTAGTGATGCTGGTTGGGATATTTTCATCGTTTTTTTCAATGATTGATCTTCACATCTAACTCTAACGGGGAGAGCTACTAGAAATGTTTTCCTTTAAAACTCCAGGCACAAAGCAGGCTTCTTTCAACTATTTTAAGTCTTTGTACAATTTAGCAACAGGACACAAGTTAAGTCTCAGAACCAGAGAAGGACAAAAGGTTCAAAAGAGGTTTTTGCTACAAGTGATCAGTAACTGAACACCGTTGGATTGTGGGGGGGAAACACAAAGTACGACTCTCTACTGAGCGTTTGTTCAGGAGGGAAGAACAGACATAAAGCAGCAGGTTAAAAACCTTTAAATGAGATCGGCTTCCAGAAAAGAGACAAACAGACGAAGATGTAAAAAGTTTGGTTCAGCTTCATTCAAATATACATCTTAACTTTTACACACTCACGCACATACAGTCCTTCAAATACGCCAGAATCCAACGACGACAAAAAAAAAAAAAAAAAAAGGTCCCAAACAGTTTTAAAAAATAGGGAAAAGTCCTTTTTTTTTTTTTTACACTTAAACATAACTGGTAACATTTTCCCCCCCAATTCCTGACACACATCATTCATTCTCAAACAAAAAAAAAGAAAGTTGCAAGCTACAGTGAGTGCTTTTATAAAAACAGATGATCACAGTAGTTCAAAGAAAATGGCTCCTTTTTCAATAAATAAACAAAAACAACAACCTTCATCACAGGACCTTCACATTATTTTCAATCGTCATGTTTTAAAAACAAAGTCGATTACAGCAGCTGTTTTTTTTTTTTTTTTTGCTCCAAGGTTGAAAATAAATAATACAAATAAAACCTACAAAACACGAGCAGGTGTGAAACGCCACATCGTGAACGCACCCCCTCACCCGCTGCTCCGCATCGTGACCTGGAAGGGGAGTCGATGACAAACCATAAAAAAAGAAGCTGAAATTCTCCGACTCCACCCCACTTTTTTTAGCTTAAAAATTCAAGATTTAGCTGAGGATATTTCCATCCCATGGCTCTACTGCGCTGACTCAGCAGACTCAGAGCGGCTGAAACATTTGTCATGTACAGCAGCAAATCAGACGGGACAGTTTGGCAGTCTGTGGAGTGAAAAAATAAAAATACGCTTTTGAAATGTTTCAGCGAGACTGACTGAGAGGAAGAGCAGGACAGCAAAACAACAACACGTCCTCTCGCTCGCTCTCGCTCTCTCTGAGTGGGACAAACTACAGTCAGAGAGATGGGTAGGATACAAAAATAAAGGAATTACTCTCCCAGAATTCACTGTGGCTGGTTGTGGGAGAATATTATGCAAACTGGACACTAAAGATACAACGAGGAAGAGGAGGAGGAGGAAGGTGAGCAGCAGTTTGATTTGAAATTACTTTTGTCTCCCATCATCGTCATATAATAGAAAACAGAAAAATTTACATTTCAGAAGGTTTTTTTTTTTTTTAATCTTTTTTCGGTTTTGTCGTTTTACCCTCTACGTGAGCAGCTTCAGAACTTTTTGGGACCCCAGGCTGAGGTTTGTTTCGGGGCCACGCCGGTCCCAAATGTGGGGAAATCTTCTGCACTGCTCATGTCAGGAGCCTGGAACAGAAAAAAACAATATTACCGTGTGATTGTATGGCAAGTCAATATATCATATAATAGAAAACCGACATTTAGCATTTTAGTTAGTTCCAGGATTGTATTTGTTTTCAATTGAATTATGTATGAGGAGAAAACCTGTACAGGTATTTGAAACTTTTTAGACAAAAGGAAGGAAGCTCTTTAAAGATCTTAGTATTCATTAATAACACTTGTGGATTCCTTAAAAATCTATTAATGACCCACTGCTCTACAGGCAGAAGGTCATGTTTTTGCCTGTGTCTGTGTATTATTTAGTAAAATATCTCATGAACCACTAAAGTAATCTTTGGGTCTACAGCTGATTCACTTTTTGGCCCTGTCCCAATACTCACACTTCCACTGTACGGTCCTCTATGAAGTTACCTTGGAATTATGGGTAATACCTTTCGCCGAAGTCCGCACCGATGCAGATTTCGGTTACGTGCATAGCGAGGGTGGAAAAGGGGGCGGGGACAAGGTCCGGAGTCTCCACCCAAGAGAATTGGGACACCCTGCACACTTCTGCGGGAATGTGCAATTGAGAGGCGCAAGGGTGGAAGTGCGAGTATTGGGACAGGGCCTTGGAGTTGCTCCAATTCAAGATGGCTGCCACAGCCAACCAAATTTAGAAAACACACGTTAAATGGCAATAATTCTAACTGAATGCAACCTGTCATGCCATGAACTGAATAAAGTTAACTATGCAACAGGAGGAGTATCTAGGACTCTTCTTGATGTAGAGCAGGGATTCCCAAACTGTGGTGCGCGCACGAGCTGCCACTAGGGGGTGCGCAAGATGAAAACTGTAATGGCGGAAATTTGAAATAATGACACATTTACAGTGTTTTTTCCCCACTCAGTAAAAATGTGTAAATAAACATGTACACCATTATTGTGTGGAGCTGTGGGACAGTATTAGGATGAACTCTGAGTCTTTATTCTGTCAATCATGCCCTTTCGAGCAGACCTTTATTTTGAAGGCGACGATAACTTTCACTATTAGTTCCGGGGCAAAGTTGCGAGGAGCTGCTGGACTGTTTACCTCATCAAATGGATATTATTTATTCAAAGAATCCTTCTTGACAGCTTGTAACAACTCTGCCGATTGATTCCATGTGTGTCCTTATTTAATCAACTCCATGGTGAGTCGTTTTCTTTGTTTCTTTTGTTTTTACTAAAGATGCAGTGCTACTTTCTGCCACCGATGAGCTAACGGCTAACGGAGCTGGGTTTTAATTTTTACATCATTTAAAAACACTAAGCAGTTAGTTAAGTGAATCGTCAGCTTAAACCAGTGTAGTAACCTCCTGCTCACTTCAAAACATTTGATCAGCACTCCCCCATACTCACCCGCCGTCTTTACAAGATAAGAGCATCACACGGAAATGCGAGGGGCATTTACTGACCGTAGGACGCGCGACTCTCACAGTAATCCTCGGTTACATATGATTTAATAACACTCAAAAGTATCGAAAATTTGTAATATTAATGATTCGTAGGTACCAGGAATTTGTTCAAATGTCAAAAGGTCTCCATCCGGGGACTGGGGGTGTGCGAACACAGCTGGGACATAGAAGGGGGTGCGCGGCAAAAAAAGTTTGGGAACCGCTGATGTAATCAATAGACGGTAAATCAATCTTTAAAAAAAGCTGAAAAATCCCAGAAGGAAATGAGATAAAAAGCTATCAGATCCAGCGTTCTACCTGACTAAACTCTCAGAACAGGACGTAAACATTTTTATTGATTATAGGAGTAAACTCTGTGTCTCTTGAAAAGAAAGAAAAGTTAAAAACCGTTTCAACGTTAAAGTTTGATCACATTCAACAATAATCTGTCAGATATTAACAGGTCGTTTTCTTCACACAGTTCATATTCAGAGGTTTTTATTTATTTATATAACAATGTTCATCACATTCTGTCCATACCTTTGGGACACTGCCTTTATTTATCAGCGTTAGACTAAAGCCCTCCCAGCCTACCTTGTTCCCTGCTGCGTTCCAGGGGGCGTCCCGCACCACGAAGCCTTTAGCTGGACCCCCGCTGCTATCTTCCCCTCCTCCTGCTCCTCCTCCCCCTCCATAACGGGACGGAGGCTTCATGTACGCTGCCAAGGTCTCCGTCTCCGTCACACTGAGCAACTAAGAGATGTGAGAAAACACTGCTCTTCACACAGCTTTAGAGTGAACAGAGCATCTTTTTTAAACAAATCTAATTCTGAAAGCTGTGTCAGTAAATTAATTACTCCTCCTTCTATATTGACAAGCTAACACTAGATATGTTTACATTTTTACAGCTGTTTAACTTTTGGTTTTTTTCATTTATTTTACCACTAAAATCTGTATCAGGATAAACAGAAATATCCAAACATTAAATGGATGAAGTCCAGAGCATATCTGTTTTATCTACTGATGTTCTCCTACAGCATACAGACATATATACACTCGAAACTTTCCTCTCATCGTCTCAGAAACAAGTTTCATCTAAAATTCACGCACTTTCAAAACCTTTAAAATACCACATTAAACTCACATAGTTGACCTTTAGGTGCAGACTGTTCAGAGTAGACTTCACAACTTATCAATTTGGACCTTAACCCAGACCAGAATGAGCACGCTGCAGTACTGTAATACAGTAAACTTACATATTCTTCCTCCAGGTTGAGCAGATGATCAATGGCGGCATCGACAGTGTCAGGGAGACCTGTTACCGTCACTTTGTCTGGCTCATCGGAGCCTGGCTGAGGGAACCGGATGTCCACCTGGACAACCAGAGAAGAGATCGGAGCACATTAGCATGAACTAGAAACGGCTAAATTCACAACGCCCCACTGACGCGTCCGACCTTGAACTCCTCCATCAGCTTGCGGATGGCTTTGCCTCTGGCTCCAATGATGCGAGCGTGAGTCCTCGGGTCCAGGTGAACGTCCTGGCTCACCATCTCCTGTAGCTCAGCCACCAGCTGCTGGATCGCCTGTCGAGCCTCCTCCACGTTCCGCTCGTATCCAGAGATCACGATCAGGTCCTGGAACAGGCACCGAGGAATGATAAAGATAAAGTCCGTTACATTGGAGACAAACAGAACTACAGAAAAGGCGTCTATACTGTAATGCCCTGTAGTACCTGCTGCTCGTCTCCTTTGTCGGGGAACTGGATGCTGACGTCGTGGTCCTTTCTGATCTGGGAGATGACCGCCCCTTTACGGCCGATGATCTTAGGATGAAACTTTGGATCTATAGACATGGTAACCTTGAAGCTGCGCAGAGCCTGAGAGGAGACAGAGACCTTACTGTGTTCATGAATCACTACAAACAAACCCTTCTTCTTTCTCTGGTCTCTTCTCTCATCTTCAAGACATTTATTTAGTTTTTTCTAACCTTTTTGATGTTTTTTAAATTTAAACCAAGGCTCTGTATATAGACAGTTCAGGCTGTAAACTGACTTGGATCATAAAAAAGAGCCCAATAAACAAACACGAGGAGCTAATTCACTGTTTGTACCCTGTCCTCCTGCTCGGCCTGCAGCTCTTTGACCCTCTCCAGCAGACCCTGTTTGGCGCGCTCCACGTTGGCTGCCAGGCCCGTCACCTTGATCACATCCAGCTGTTTCTCAGGCTGCGGCACCCAGATGTTCACCTGTACGCCACGCACAAACAAAATCACTTCCACGTCCAGTTTTATCAGCAGAGCAGATGAAAAATATTCATTAAAGGACTTCTTTTTGGTTTACAAACAGCTGACCTCGTATTCCTCCATCATCTTCCTGATCCCACTGCCCTTCTGTCCGATGATGTAACGATGTAGGTCATAAGACACTTCCACATCCTCCGTTATGGGCACCAGCGCCTGCAGAAGGAACAAGAAGAGCGTGCTTTTAAAAGTTTTAATGAAATTTAAGCTGTGTGATGCTGTGACTGAACTAAATCACACCCACCAGCAGAGAGGCTTTAGCCAGCTCACACTTCTCTGCCCGCCCAGAGATTAAGATGATGTCACATTTGCGGGGAACAAACTCCGCCTCTGGACTGACCTCACCGTTCTCCTGCGGCGAAGCCTCCTGACCTTTACCACATATTCAACAGGATTTTAGTCTAATAAAGTAGAAGTGTTGCTAAATTTGAATATGAACAGTTCATTAGTCAGATACAGCTGCTGTGTTTCTTACCTGCGGCGCCGTCGTCTCTCTCGGGGAACTTGATTTGGACCTCGTGCTCCCTGGTGATGTGCTGGATACGGCAGCCTTTGGGCCCCATGATGGCTCGGTGGTAGCGCTGAGGGATGGCCACCTCCACGCTCACCTGGGACTCCTGCATGAGAAGAGGAGGAAACCTAATTAAAGTGTATATTTTCGTCTCTTTCAGTGAACATGAAACATGTTTGTCTCGTACCGCTCTCACATCAAAGCATCTGGTGCATATTAGAACTAAAATACAAGTATTTTGTTTTGTAGAAACAACCCTGAGTCTTAATGCAAACGCACTGAAACAACTTTTGCATTATTCACCCATTTTCTTAGTAGCATTGACACCCTTCATGCTCAGTACTTTACCAGGTCCTCTATGATCTCCTGAATGCGTTTCTTAGCTGCATCCACGCAGTCCTTCGCTCCCTTCAGAGTGACCTTTTGGCTGTTGGATCCGGTGCGAGGGAAGCTCACGGCCACGCCGCCGTACTCCTCCGCCAGCTCGCGCAGCACCTGACCTCTCCGACACACAAAGTGACGGTGGTGGCGAATTTCTACCTCCATGCTGTCCTCCACCACGTCATCCTGAATGGGAGGAGATTAGGAAGAGTCAGAGGGGAGGATTCAGGAGGGAAAATTTAAAGAAAGCATTGAGCTGAAGTTTAAAGAAATTACGTTTTAGTTAATAAAACCACAGAAAGTGTGTAGAGATAAAAGAACACAACCTAAGTGACAAGTAATAGAGAAGAAAAACTGAGGTAAACTATCAGATTATTTTAATAACTTTAAGCTGATTTGATTTTTTTCAAAAGTGATCCATAAATCTCCTCTTTTGTCTTCCTCTAGATCTCAAAATTGGCAGTTCCCACCTCAGCATCCTCCTACTGATACATTCCCTATCCCTCCTCTACGTGTCCAAACCATCTCAGCCTGTCCTCTCTGGTCTGATCTCCTAAACGTCCCTCTGATGGACTCAGTCCTCATCCTGTCCATCTCCGTCTCTCCTAAAGAGAATCTCACCCTTTTCATCTCTGCTACCTCCAGTTCTGCCTCCTGTCTTCTCCTCAGAACCAGTCTCTAGACCGTACAGCATCACTGGTCTCACCACTGTCTTCTACACCTTCCTTTTATTCTTACAGAAACTCTCATCGCATATCATCTCTGACACTTTTCTCCATCCACTCTGCCAACTGTTGAACCTGAGGACCTAAAATCCTCCACCTTCTTAACCTCTGACCCCTGTAACCTTACAGTTCCACTTGAGTCCCTCTCATTCACACACATGTATTCTGTCTCGCATTCATTCTTCTCCTTTCCAGCTCTCTCCAGATGTTCCTCCACCTGCTCCCTCCTCTCATTACAGATCATTATGTCATCAGTGAACATCATAGTCCATGGAGGTTCCTGCCTAACAATCTGTCAGCCTGTCCATCACCATAGAGAACCAGAAGGAGCTCAGAGCTGATCCTTGATGCACTCCCACCTCCACCTTGAACTCCTCCGTTACTCCTACGGCCCTCATCATGTCCTGCACCACTCTAACGTCCTCCTCTGACACTCCAGACCTCCTCATATAATACCACAGCTCCTCTGTTGGTACCGTTATCTGCTTTCTCTAGATCTACAAAGACACAACGCAGCTCCCTCTGACTTTCTCTGGACTTCTCTACCAACATCCTCAAAGCAAATACTGCCTCTGTTGTGTTCTCTCTCATCATGAACCCATACTGCTGCTCACAAATGTCCACTCCTGTCCTTAATCTGCCTTCTACCAGTTTCCCCATAACTTCATAGGATGGCTCATCAGCTTTATTCCTCTGTAGTTACCATAGCTCTGAACGTCTCCCTTGTTCTTCAAAATCAGCACATCACACTTCTCCTCCACTCCTCAGGCGTCCTCTCACTTTCTAAGATCTTGTTAAACAACTTATCTCTCCTGCCCCCTCTCCTAGAGACTTCCAGACCTCCACAGGTCTTTCATCAGGGCCGTCTTTCCACTCTTCATCCTCTTCAATGCCCTCCTCACTTCTTCCTGACTAATCTTTGATACTTCTGGATCCACGCCAGTCACCTCCTCTGTTATTTCATCAACTCTTTAAAGCATTCTTTCTATCACACTTCTGGTATTTGTAAGCAGATGTCCATCCTTGTCTTTAACCACCCTAACCTGCTGTCCATCCTTCCATCTCTGTCTCACCAACCTGTAAACATCCGTCTCTCCCTCTTTACTGTCTAACCTAGCAGACAGTTCTTCATGTGCTCTTTTCTTGTCCTTCACCTTATGTCTCATCTCCCTGTCCTGTCTATTCTCTTCAGTCCTCCCTTTTCATCTTAGCTAACCTTTTCCCCTGTATACACTCCTGTACTTCTGCATTGCACCACCAAGTCTCCCTATCTACTTCCTTCCAGATGACACAGAGTACTGTCCACCCAGAGCCTGTCTCAGCTCCTCCTGAAAACCAGACACTCTTCCTTTTTCTGCTCTGCCCTTTTTATCTTTCACTGCATTTATCATCAACATCTTTCTCACCTCCAGAGTCATCCTCCACACCACCATCCTATGATACACTCCCACCTACCTACCACTACTTTACAGTCACTGATCTCCTTCAGGTACATCTTCTATATAAGAGCTGTGTGCTTCTACCTCCACTCTTATAGCTCGCCCTACGCTCCTGTTTCCTATTTAACGATTGCATCATGGGAGTTATTACCAGGTTCTTGACCAGACCCTCCAGCTCTTTCTGGGCCTGACGAACTGCCTCCTCCTTCCCTACGATGGTGATCAGCTCCTGCTCGGTGTCGTCGGGCGACGGGAAAATGATCCGGGCTCCCGTTCTGTCCCGGACACGGCGAATGTTCGACCCGCCTCGTCCAATCAGGAACTTGTGGTACTCTGGTTTGGCCTGCAGCTCAGCAGTGAAGTTGTTGACTTGCTGAAGGAGACAAAAGGAAAAACAGAGAAGAGTAAATCATGTCTTTGGATCTTTCCCCAGACAGCTTCTCTGACACCAACCTTCTCCTCAGCCAGCTGCAGCAGCTGCTTCTTGGCCTTCTCCACTTCGCCTGCAGGCCCTCTGATGGTGACCTTATCGGAGCCGGAGCCCTCAGAGGGGAAATGGATGTGGACACCGCCACAGTCCTCCATGATGGATCGCACCAGGCAGCCCTTAGAGCCAATCAGAGAGTTGTGTAGCTTGGCTGGTATGGTGACCTCTGCCTCCTTAATGTTCGCCTGGAGAGGTGGAGAGACACAAAACCTCTGTTTTATTGTATTTCTTTATAAATGACCTGGAGGGGTTTTGTCTTTATTAGACACCTAAAGTGGACAAATGATGGGATAAGGGTGGAAACAGATGCAGGAGATCTCTACTGTGATTTTCATTTTTAAAACAAGTTGGAACAAAATCTCACAATTAAAATAAATTCATAGATTTGGTGATCAGGACGTGGACCCACCAGCTCTCTCTGGATGGCGAGGATTCGATCTCTGGCAGCTTCACAGTTGCTCTTTTTCCCCGTGATGACGATCATCTCAGAGTTGCTGTTCTCCGTCGGCAGGTCGATCTTGGTGTTGGTCTCCTCGCGGATCTGACGGCACAGAACATCGTTACTACTTCCTGTCTAAGCCGTGGTGCTACACGGAGCTGGATCATAGTGACATCACTGAACTGGTCTCACCTTTTTGATGTTGGCCCCGCCCTTACCAATGATGTTCTTGTGAAACTGCTTAAAGATGGGAACGGAGATGGAGAAGCTGTTCTCAATCTATGGAGGGAAGAGAATGGATGGGAGTTTGAGTGTTTGACAAAGAGCGTGTGTGTGTGTGCGCGCGTATGTGTGTGTGTGTGTATGTGTGTGTGTGTATGTGTGTGTTGTACCAGGTCTGCTATGATCTTCTGCAGGAACTTGGCACATTTCTCCACTTCGTTCTTCGGCCCTCTCAGCTGGACGATGTCGCTCTTCTGTGACGGGTCGGGGAAATTAATAATGACCTAGAACACACAGAGATCATGTCAGAGACATTCAATTAGAGCAGAGTCTAAATATTTACAATTATGACCAGGTCAGAATAAGTCTCACCTCTGGAAACTTGTCCCGGACTTCCTTGATCTTCTCTCCCTTTTGTCCGATGATTGTCCGATGGAACTTCTGCTCCACAATCAGGTCTTTGGTTCGCTCGTTTTCCTGGAAACGTGAGAAACAGAGGAAACAAACCCTCTTTAGTTTATGGCAGCAGCTGTGTTTAAACAAATAAAGATCCTCACCATCCTCTGAACCATCTCGATGAGCTCTCTGCGGGCCAGCTGAACTCCTTTAGGGTCTCCCTCGATACGAACCAGGTTGCTTCTCTCAGAGTCCTGCGGGATTCTCACTGACACTTTGTACTGCTCCTTGATCCGATTGACTGCAGGATGAGAGATGAACACATTGGGAAAGACGGGAGTAAAAGATGCTTTTTAAAATTAATGGATTTCTAAGACAGGTAGCTTTAAAAAAACAACCCAAACTAATTATTTGTATATAATCCAGTTCACAGCATCCAAACAAGCTATTTCTTTTTACTTAGCAAAAAAACCCCAAAATAACCATCAATTACCCTGTAATGATACGAGGGAGTCGTGATACAGATTCCCTGATTTACTTTGAGCTAAATTAAAATAACTTAAAAAAAACTTCATGATAAGAACATGGCAGAATAAAATTGTACAAATACTTCAGCAAACTACCGTCAGCAGCACAGTCTCAGGTTTAAAACACTGATGGAAATGTTTTCAGACCACACATCCCAGTTAGCTAGTCAGATCAGAGCCAACAGAAAAACTCAGTTTAACCATCAACAATTCAAACCTTTAAACTGTCATCAATGTCAACTTAACATAAATCTATTACCTCTACAGACACATCCTGCTGCTCTGACAGACAATCCCACCAATCAGATTTTAAAAGCTGCACCATCTTTTGGTTTGAGACAAATGAACATGTTCTTTAAAAATCCACAGCGTAGCATTCACTTCAGCTGACGTTAGATGGCATAACTTCTCTGTTGTCCCAGCTCTTATCTTAGCACCAACAATGAAACATACCATCTGTCTAAACACCACTCGTCCCACTGACTATTAAACTTATAACAGCAGCAGGTAAGATAATAGAGCAGCACGTCTTTCTGTTGTAATCAGTAGAAAAGACAAATCTGCTCACTGTTTGCTCCGTTCTTTCCAATGAGGTGTCTGTGGAAACGCGGATCTATGATGACTTCGGTGTAGTCCATCCTCACCAGCTGAAGCACAGGAAGACAAAGATTTAAAACCTTGTTGTTCTCATTAGATCTGTAACCGTTTCTTCTGTCAGAAGTCTAAATGTTTTTATTTAAAATGTGAGTAAACTTTTCTTCAAGAATTCTGTTCTTATTTTTGCCGAGAATATTTAACTGCCTTTCATCAAATATACAAAGATAATTATTTTAACTCTCATTTTAATCATGCAGATGATCATATTGTAATTATTTTAAATGCTCAAAATCTATATCCTGCTTGTAAACATTCTCTTAAATACTAGTAAGTAAGTAAAGTTTATTTCTATAGCACCTTTCACAGAAAAAAATCACAAAGTGCTTCACAGAAAACAGAATCAAACATGATAAAAAACAAATAAAAATCAATAAAACAAACAAAATATCATTACAAATCAAAATCATTAAACAACAACAAGAGAACATAAAAGAGTTATTTAAAATCAGTTTTAAATAATTGGGTCTTCAGCTGCTTTTTAAAGGAGTCCAGACTGTCTATACAGCGTAAAACTAAAGGAAGGTCATTCCAAAGTCGAGGTGCAACAGACTGGAAGGAGCGATCACCTCGACTTTTAAATCTGGTCCTTGGAACTGTTAGGAGATTCTGGTCTGTGGACCTGAGAGCTCGGGTTGGAGCGTATGGCTTTATCAGTTCAGTAACGTAAACAGGAGCTTGACCATGTAGGGCCCTGAAAGTTAGAGTCAGGATTTTAAAATGAATTCTACATTTAACAGTGTAGTGGAATTTTAGGAATTCAGTAAGATGTGTTCCTGTGATTATTTAAATAACAATATGACTGTTTTTAGTTGGGAAGATGTGGTTATCTGATAATTACAGGAACCCCCCCTGGGGTGAAATGTTGACCCTATCTCCTTCTTTTATAGTGGGTGATAAAACAACTGGGTTCCTGTCTTGCCCTGGGAGAAGATGTGAGACAGAAAGACTAGACCCAACCCAGTTGGGGGTGCATATGTGTGTCTGAGTTCTAGGGGGGGTGAAGTGTCACAATGGGAGAAGAAAAGGGTTAAAAGACAGTGGGAGTGGGTCAGAAGGCAGGATTTTCTCTCAGACACGGCTGAGGCAACATCCTCCACATTATAATGTGTAATAAAGCTCTTTAAAATGACGTAGGACTGAACTCTCATCCTTTGGATAAAAAACTTCCACAACAGCAGGTAACCAGTGCAGAGACCTCAGAATAGGAGTGATGTGATCTTTTCTGTTTGCTCCAGTGAGGAGCCTCGCTGCAGAGTTCTGGACCAGCTGAAGGCCATGAAGGGCTTTTTGGTTCAAACATGTGAAAAGTGTGTTACAGTAATCTAGACGGGAAGAGATAAAAGCATGAAGAAATACTGAAGCTTTTCAAAAAAAATGTTTGGTTTACTTTAATGTCAGTCTCTAAGGATGCTCTGAACATTAAAAAGAGATCTGAGAGGCTGAACCTTCCTCATTTGATCAATTTTGAGCATTTCAGCACCGTTGTCAGAGGAGTGACTATAGTCCCAAAATGAGATGTTTCTACATAAACTTAAGTTACTCCTTCAAAATGCTTTAACCACTTCAGTTGATATTCAAATAATATTATGTCAAATTTAATGAGAAGAAATAATAGGTGTTCCACAAGGTTTTATTTTAGGACCACTTCTATTTGCTTATACAAGAATTAACTACATGAAAGCTGTAAAGAGTGTCAACTGTGTGCAGATGATGCCATCATATTAATGTGTTCTGGAAATGCTACTGGTCTATGGCTTTAACCCAGGGGTGTCCAAACTTTTCAACATGAGGGCCGAAATCACCAAGTGTAAAGGCCTTGAGGGCCACAAAAGTTAGAATACTACCTTACTTGTTACTTGTTCTGCTCACAAATTGATTATAAATGCAACATTTTAAGGAACAGTATTTTTATCAGTATGACACGTACAGGGATCTCGTACGTTTGGCTCAATAATAAAAAGCATCAAATTCACTGGATCTGATTGGTCGACTGTTTTTAGGTTTCTAGAAACTAAATTTCCCTCCATTCTCAAAAACAAGCCCATGATCTATGGAAAGCATTCAGTCAATGACCTGGGCCTTTCTTCAGTCATGTTGCTGGATTTAGTCACGTTTTATGAACACAAGTCTGCTTTTTAGTAAAAGTCAATGAGGGTTTGCGGTTCTTTTTACCAGAAAATTTAATTATCCCAATATCTCTTAAATTGTCTCAATTTAAAAAAAAAAGAATACTTTGATTGGATGGAAAATTTTGCATTTAAAAATATTTAAATTGATCTGTTTGTTTGTCTGCTGAGTCTGATGTTAGTAAAACTCTAAAGATAAACATGTCAGAAAGCATCTCTCTGCATCAAAATCCTGCAGAACTAAATTATATCATTTTAAAAATGCAGCTGAGGGCCTCACAAAATCCCTCCGGGCCGCACTTTGGACATGCCGGCTTTAACCTTTGGTTTTCACACAGCCAGAGAGCCAACTCAGATGTCTTTTCAGTAAATGTTTGATCCTGCTTCTGTTGTATTCTGAGTTTCTGTAGCAGATCACAGTGTAGGGAGACAGTTTATCGACACACATCACAGGGTCGGTCTCGTTATTCCTGCTAACAGGTGTCTTAAAAACACAAACCTATCTTAGAAAGGTCGTTTTAAACAACAGTCAGTGTTCATGATCGGTTCTTATTGATCTCTGATGTTTGTAAACACTTCTGTGAACAGCTGTTACACACAATGTTTCAAGCAGGACTTTTAAACACCAGCTGGAGACGTTACAAGAGCAAACTGTGTTTATGAATTCAGTTGAAAACAGCAATAGTGAAGGCAGCTCTATGCAGTGCTCTGACCCACTTAAGCTCCATGACTGGTGATTAAAAAACAGACAAACTGCAGGTAGATGAGACATTAAGCACTCATCTCTCAACTCTGAGTGTGTGTTTACCGACCAGGTCCTTGATGATCTCTTGTATCTGGGCCTGAGCCTGCTCCACCTCCTCTGTTGGTCCCTCCAGACTGATGCGCTCCTCACCGTCTGTAAACTCTATGTGAACCTGAAAAAACACAAGCAAACCCAGTTAGAGTCCAAACTACTCCTCCAGCAGTTTGTTAAACAAACTCTCTATCAAATTATCCTTTTCTGTTTTATTGCTGCCGTGCAATCACTGCTTCTACAAGACACTTAATTCAGAATGCTCTTCGTCAATTAAAGATGCATCTGCGATTTCAAACCCTCTGTTTTTACCCGGGGCAGCTGCTGCGTGATCCGCCCGATGTTCTGCCCTTTCTTGCCGATGATGAAGCGATGAAGCCAAGCTGGAGCGCTGACCTCCACCACCATGACACTCTTGGCCTGTTCAGACACCAAACAGGGTTTAAATTAACACACAGGTCTAACCTGTTTCATCAGTAACTTAACAGGAGTTTACTGTAAGTAAAGATCCCATTACAAAAGTTGCTCACAGTCTGAAAGGATTAAAAAAAAAAACACAGATTGTAAACTATTTTTGTAGCCAAATGGTTTTATCCATTTTCCAGGAAAAGGCTTCATTTGAACTCTTATGTAGTCAGATGTTTCGACACGTGGCCGGGCCAGGGATTGAACCTGAGGCGCTCTATGCCACAGTCACTTTGCACCACTCCTCCTCCTAAAGTCTGTTCTCACATTTTCCGTGTCAAAATGTTGGAGGACTGGGAGCATCATTACAAAACTGTCAGCTTGTTGTCCACACAGAAACAGCACTTCCTGGAGAAGCTAACATTTCAGCCTTACATTCACGAAGAAGCTGCATTTTTTTCAAGCCCTACAATGAGATTTCTTCAAGGTGTGGTTTACTGAAAAACTTTTTTTCTTCATGTTTTTTCTGATTACCGTAATTTCCGGACTATAAGCCGCTACTTTTTTCCCTTGCTTTGGACCCTGCGCCTTAAACAACGGTGCGGCTTATCTGTGGCTCAGCTAACGGCTACCAAGGGGGCGCTATCAAAGCACCAGCGCACAACAAAGTATGTTTTAAAAACTGGACTGCTGCGTGATGATGATGGAGAGTAAGAGATGACTGTTTGGGAACTGCTGTATCAAAATAAGCAGCCTACCTTGTTATGTCTTCCTCCTCCTGCGTGCTAAAACCATCAAAATCCTCTTTGTCAGTGTCAGAAACGAACAGGCCCAGAATCGCCTCATCAGCCAGTCTCTCTCCTTTGTTGTCGCTCTGAAAACCAATAAAATCCTCTTCCTCTTTGTCAGTGTCTGAATCAAACAGCCTCCGAACGGCTCAATCAGCTATTGCGCAATCCACTTCTATGGCCGTGTGTCGCATTTGCGCATGCGCACGTAATTTACGTGACCGCGATTCATAAAGCTTTTGCGTGTTTTACGTACGTGCGTTTACCTCGCAGTCACGTTCATTACGTACGCATGCACAAACGCGACGCGTGGCCATATTAGAGGATTATGCAATAGCTTATGGAGCCCTCGTTCGGAGGCTGTTTTACTCCGAAACTGATGAAGAGGAAGAGGATTTTATTGGTTTTTAGAGGGACAACAAAGGAGAGAGACTGGCTGAGGAGGCGATTCTGGACCTGTTCATTTCTGACACTGACGATGAGGATTTTGGTGGTTTTAGTACGCAGGAGGAGGAAGACGATGACACGGTAGGCTGCTTATTTTTGATACAATAGTTCCCAAACAGTCATCTCTGTCCCAACAATCCCCTCTGTGGTAGCAGGAACTCATATATAGAGTAATTAAACATTAAGGAACAGTGAGGCCAGCTAGTGCTGCTGGAACCGGTTGGGCCGCTCCGGCTTTCTCTCAGTTCAAGCAGCAATCAGTAGCTGCCCAAGGTGGTAAAACATTTACATACGAACAGTAGGCTGTGTCCTCAGAGCAGACAACAACCGTATTCACATACAAACAGACAAAGGTATGTGGGTGTGAGAGTAGCCTCTAAGTGGCCTCCCACACACACATACATATGGTAACTAAACATTAAAACACCCGCGGCTTATAGTTAGGTGCGGCTTATGTGTGGACAAATCTGCAATTTCCCCCAAATTTAGCTGCTGCGGCTTATATTCAGGTGCGCCTTATAGCCCGGAAATTACGGTAATATCGGTCACTCTGAGCTTTTCATGGAGGCTGATCATGAAAACAGACATGCATCTCCTGAGATTTCCCCAAAGATATTTTCAGGTTGAAACGCTAGGATTTGAAAAACCTCGCAGGTCTTTGTCACTCTGCAAATTTGCATTTATGGTCTGGCCCATCTTCGCTCACGCCGCCCCACAGGCAGGCCCAAATAATGCACAGGCTAGATATGGCTTCAGCCTAGGGGCCTCATGTGGTCTGGGAGCCCATTGGCCAGTAAAAAATATATTATTTTATTTAAATTTACATGCAAGAAGTATATTCTTAAAGTGAATTGACCCACAAAATCTTAAGCGACACAAATTTTTCATGATCTTGACTCACGTTATGTGACACCTAATGTTCATGTATAGAAACAGAACAAAATCATAACTGAGCTGTAGCCTAGTGGTCTAAGACACCGCCTCTGATGTGGGAGACCTGGGTTCGAGGCATGACATGCGTTGATTTTTAAATTTTCCTATAGGAATGTTTGTTTTGCACCAAGGAGGAGAAAGCCTTTAGGAGCAGCAGTTGGGTAAGTTCATAACATATTTTTGCTGCGATATTAGCAGTTATTCTGAGGTCTTTGTGGTTAGCTACACATGCTAATGTTAACAGAGAAACTCCAACGTCCTACGGTCTGCTTTTGCCCCGGTTCTGGTGTCACGTTCTGAACGTTCTGCTCTTTTAGGAGAAAATGTAAGTTCACATGTAGGAATTACCATTCTGAAACATTCACTGACAAAGGCTGAGGAAGTGCTTTCTCTAATATTTCTCCTTCGCCCTCGGATTTGGGATCAAATACCTAGAGCCAATCAGAAGAGAGGGTTGTGCATATCATTAATAATAATGAGGAAACCTGCTGTTTCAAGCACACCTCTGAATCAGCAGACTTGATTAAAAAAAACGAGTAAACTATACACAACGTGCAGATCTGGAGAAAATAATCCATGTTGTTTCATCAGGTTTAGACTAACGCTGTTTTTACTGGTCTGAACAAATTCTCCCTCTCACGCCTTCAAGCCATTCAGAATGCAGCAGCCAGACTCTGAACTACATCCAGCAGGTGAACTCCCATCACCCTGGTTTTACTCTCTTTGCACTGGATCCCTGTAGAATTTAGAAATCATTTCAAAGTGCTTGTGCTCACCTACAGACTTTGAATAGCCAGGCTCCTGACAACCTATCTTAGCTGCCTCCCGTAACCTTTGACCCTATCCTAACCTGCTGGCTGCTCCTCACACTAGACTAAAAACTTAGGGGAACAGGAACTGTGGGCCAGTTTGCCTCCGAATTTTTGTTTTTCTGACTCTGGATGTTTTCAAAAAAATTGCTGAAAATGTACGTATTCAATCAGGCTTTGTCCCAGTGAATTTGTTAATAGATTTGGTTGTGTTAATACTTTTACCTGCTGTTTTTATACTGATACATTTTATCTTGTTTAAACTGTTTGACCCGATTTACCCATGATGTTCAGAGCTTTGGGATGTTTTCTGCATCTGTATACGGCACTATAAACAAATAAAACAATGTTTAGCCTTTATTACTTTAGGAAATTACACCATCTTCTACTCACCTAAAGACTTTTGATGAAAACTTCAACAAGAATATCCCAAACCTTGAATGTAACTGATAAATTAACTAAATTGAAGTATCATTTCATTACCATTAAAGTAAATATATGGTGTTTGCCCCCGTTCCTGGTTTCCTATTTTTTGTATCTTTTTGTATGCTTCTTAAATCATGAATTAATTGTGATTAAACACATTATTTGAAAAGCTGAGTTCAGTTCCACCAGCCACACCCAGACCTGATCACACCCAGACCTGATCACACCCAGACCTGATCACACCCAGACCTGTAGGATTAATAAATCACTTCAACAGAACCTGTCTGACAGCATGAAGGAGGCTGAAAGATCTCAAAAAGCAACACATCATGTCCTGTTCTAAAAAAAAATTCAAGAACAAAAGAACCCAGAACACTATTTAAAGCACGGCAGGCCTCACTGGTAAAAGTTAAGGTCAGAGGTGATTCGACAATAAGAAAGAGACGAGACAAATATGCCCTCCATGAGAGAGTTCATAGGTCAAAACCTCTCCTGACCAACAACACCACAAATACCATCTCACGTTAGCAAAAGCCTCTTGGTGATTAGGGGTGGGAATTGAGAACCGGTTCCGACCGACCAATTCCATCAGAATTATGCACCTCCAACTTTATCAATTATTATTTATCAATTCTCTTGTTTCCGGTTTTGCCAAAGTTTGCTGTTCAGTAATCTTTCACGCCTGGAGAGGTTAGATTTTTATGCACCTCTCACTGGTCCGACAGAACCATAACCCGGCTTCTGTCCAACAAGTGCAGCGCGAGCAGCGGAGGGGCTTGACGAGGTGACCGCTGCAGCATCTACAGACGAACTCGCAACAAATGCCGGATCCCCCCACTCTGCTTTTTCACAAATCACACACTGCACTCATTGAACTCAGGAGGGCATGTTGGAAAACCCTCCAATGTTATTACACACTGGATTGTAGTTGAGGGTCAAGTTGGTTTAGATTTTTTGTCCCTTAATAATAAATATCCTCATTTAGAAACTGCATTCTATGTTTACTTCTGTTATTTCTGTCTAATATTTACATTTGTTTGATGATCTGAAACATTTAAGTGTGAAAAACAGACAAAAAAAGGAAATCAAGAAGGGGGTTTACACTTTTTCACACCACTGTATGATGCAGAAGAAAACACTTTAGCATGTCCCTGTCTCAGCGCTCTCTGACCCGCTTCCCTCCTCCCCCCCCTCCTCACCTTGGCGTAAACCTGTGTGAGTGCGGGTCCCAGTTTGTCAGGTTCCCCCCTCAGGATGATGGTTTCTGAGGCCGAGTCCAGCGGAGGCATCTCCACAGACACCCCGGTGGCCTCCAGGATCTCCTGCAGAGTGTTGCCCTTCGGTCCAATGATGTACTTATGCTGAGACTTCTTCACCTCCACCGAGATGGTCGTGGTCTTCCTCTTCTGCAGAAAGATCACAACTAATGAGCTGCGTGGGAAAAGGTGAAGTTGGTCAGAGGGAAAAAATTAGAAAAGGTAGACAGAAAGAGAGACGGATGACGGAATGGTTTTAGATCAGAATGAATTAAATTACTTTGTGACAGAAGAAGAGGTGCGACTGAAGCAAATGAAGGTGACTGATCAGGATGTTTGTTTTTGCTTCTCATATTTGAGCACTAAATGACATTAGCATTCTCATCCTGTTGTTCTCTGCTGAAATCCAATTTTCTCTCTGCATCATCTCCGTCTTGCCAATCAAAGGAGCTCATCACACACAAACAAACACACTTCCTCTCCACGTTGGACCCATCCATCTGATGCTTTTCTTTTAATCTTGTGAGAAAAATGAGAACTGATGCATGTGGTAGAGAATAGAATGAAACCACAGCTAAAAAAAACAACAATAAAACCAAACAAACCATCTTTATAGAGGAGCTTTGTGTAATCTAGGTAAATACATAGAAAAGTAAGATTGTGGTGAGGTGACAAAACCCAAAAGGTTCCCTCCGCATCCATTTCCAGACTCCAAAACTTAACAGAATAAATCTGAATGTCAGTTATACATGGAACACAAAGTCTAAAAACCAAAGACAGCAGCAGAGAGCTGACTGTAATCTCCGTTTTGACACAGACCTTGTCCTCGTAGATGGCTCGGATGCGGTTGACTGCCAGAGCGACAGCTTCCTTCTCTCCGGTGATGACGATCTCGTCCTTTGGCAGGCTGGGCGGCGGGATGCTGATGCGAGCTCCCGTCTCCTGGCTCAGCTCCTGCACCAGACGGTTGTGAGCTCCTGCGATGAAGGGATGGAAGGCCTTCTCCAGGGAGAGGCGCTCCACCGCACGCTTATCCTGTAAAGACAATAATAAAGATTAATATTAAGAAGTATTCAAAGGAAAATCAACATATGAAGTAGTTGCTACAATCAAATAATTTTCTATTGCAGGTTTAGCTGTCCAAATCATGATTTTTTTTAAGTTAATTTTTTTAAAAATCACTCCGTTGTTTTCCATCTGCCAAAATAAAGACTGGAAACAAACTGGGTTTATAAACGTAACCCTTCCTCTGACTGACCTGCTCGGCCGAGATCAGAAGGATTTCATGTCGAGCCTTCTCGATGCCCTCCTTGGTTCCAGTGATACGGATGTTGGCGCTGGGGTCGTCGGGTCGTGGAATAGCAATCTTGGTGGCGGTCTTCAGCTCCAGCTCCTGCAGCTTCTCACCGTTTTTACCGATGACGAAACGATGGTGCTCTTTGGGGATGGCAACCGTAGCAGACGCCTAGAAGGAAAGAAGGGAAAGTGAGTTAGCATTTCTCTGCAAAGGCAAACAGACCCCAGGGTTTCACGTGAGGGCATGTTATCACGTCTTATTAGCATTTTGTGAATGTTAATAGTAACTCACAGTTAATGAGCATGTCATATCTCACAAAAGCATTCATTCATGCAAAAATAACATTCTCCTGCAACATCAATAACTGCAGTTCAGCTAAACAGGTGAGCTTCAATGCACCAACAGAAGTAGAAATCAGCATGTTTCCTGCTGAAGCCTTGAAAGGGCCACCCCAGGGAGCTGATGGTCAATTTTGGGCTCTACTTTTTGTCCTTAACTGACCTGCCTGCCTGCACAGAGAATTTTTCAGAAAGCAGCTTGTATTTACCACCTCTGAGGACCAGATTTTTTAAGGGGCTGAGATGTTTCTGTCATCGCTGCATCCCTTTGATGGAGGATGAATAATTCCAAGAAAACAAAAATCTGAGTTCAAGAGTTGAACTCGTCTTTAAGAACAAAGCCGAGTTCACCAGGCAGCTAATAAACAACTCATGAATCATTTAAAAATAAAAACATAAATAAATGTAGTCTGCACATTCAGAGCAGACGTATGATGAGGGATGAATGTAAGAGGGTACTCTTAGTAGAGCAGTTAAGATTTAACCTTTACTTGTGAATCACTGTGCAGAAATTTTAAATATGTAGAAAAAATAAATAAATATACTGATGAATGCTAAATAAAGTAATTAAATACATTTAATACAAATAATTAGCATGGGAGTTTTGCGTTAAACAACATTAATGCCTCAGAAATCGCTGCAGTGATGCAGTCTGATCTCAGACTGTGAGCAAGCATCAGACCATTTCCCACTTCCAAACTGATCCTTCTTGAAAGTAGAAGTCATATAGCAGAAACAAAACTTTATTTCACACGTTACCCACATGTTTTGAGTTTTTATAAAGGAGTTCTATTGATTACTGTGTCTGATTGTGATTGATTTATAATGACAAAGAGCCAAAAGGTATGAGCTAACAGCCCAGATACGGCCCACAGGCCACCAGTTGAATACATATATAATATTTACTATGTTTAATTTAAAAACATTAAATGATTTGACTTTTTCCACACGATCCCAGTGTTTGAAACCTCACAGTCTTGAGAATGAATACATTATAAGAATGAGTTCACCTGCGTCTGCAGACGAGCTACGATTTCCTTGCGAGCCTTCATAACTGAGTCCAGTTTGCCAGTAACCATGATGGACAGGCCCTGGTCCTTCGCCAGGGACAGCTCGATGTGCGCTCCTGTTCGCTGCATGATGTCCAGACACACTTTGGCCTCCTCTCCCTCACCAAACTGGCTGTTGTCCTTGTAGCGACGCTCCTCCAGGGGCACATGGAACACCTGAGGGGAGCAGGTCCAGGTTTCATAAGACTTTTTTTTTTTATAGTCGTAGATTTGTTTAAATGTTTGTGTGGCTCCTTTCACCTGGGTGATGACAGAGGCTTTGATGGGCCTGATCTTACTCCCCCAAGCTGAAACCGGCTCCCCGGTCTTCTCCCCGGGTGCTCCCTTCTCCGGCAGCGGAGGGAAGGCCTCCAAATAGGTGGGAATGTAGGCCTCATCCTCCGGGACGCAACCTGGCCCAGAGAGGCCATGGTAAAAGACACAAAGAAGAGAGGAAAAACAAAGACAGAAGGATTACAGACTGATTCTAATGGAAATAAGCAGGAGATGTGAGGGGAAATGTATAATTAGAGGACAGAGGGTTACCAGTAATCTCCTGATCTTTGAGGCCACTGCGATGCTCCTCAAAGCTCTCCGGGGTCAACACTGCCACTGAGCTCATGGTTCAAGACTTATTCCACTTATCCACTAAAAAAATGTGCAACAAATGAATCAAAACTAGTCGTCTCATAAAAAAAAATCAGCAGCTGCATCTGAATACAATTTTATATAAAATATATAAATCTTCACGCTGCTCTTCCTCCCTGCCCTGAATCCTCAGATTGCTCTCCACCAGCCCCAGAAGATCCACGCTGCCTCTGTGGCATTGCGGCGTTGCTCCACCTGAGATACTCCAATTAACAACTTTACAAGCCCCAGACAAACACGCCGCACCACGAAAACCTCGAGAGGGAGAGCTATCACAACACCAAGAGCGTGTCTGAGGCTACAAACAAAACCGCTGCTGGCATTCGTCTGATAGTTGTATTATAACAGGAAGGTTACTCTGAGGAGTTTTATGGATAAAAATAAACGCACAAAGCTGCAGATCCCTATTAGGGATGCCAGAGAGTGCACGTCAAAAAAACTGTTTTAAGTACACAGATACAGTTTGGTGTTTTGCAGATAATGAGGTACATTTATGCCTGCAGCCAAGACAAAGAAATAAACATAAAACTTAGATCAGAGATTAAAGAACACCTTCATTTTGTGCTTGTTTGTGTTTTCTAAACCCAAAATAACACATGAGCTGCCTTGAACAGTTCATCTTTTCACTAGAGGATGTGTTCCTCTTTTATAAGCAGACATTTAGCTTTTTTTGCAGGATCATGATTTGACTGACTTTGCATTTCTATCAAACGTCTATAAAATGTTCCAGCAGGACGTGTTCCTCTGAAATATCTCCGTCTGCTCTCAGAGTGTAATTATAATCAACCGCTGCTGCTAAAAGATACGAGCTGAAGTGTTATAAAGCTGTGTGACACTGATCAGTCAGGAGTTCATTCTACCTGCTCTTACATAGCGAGCCCAAACTTACCTGCAAAAGGTCGATTGCCAGAGAGTCCGTCCAGTTAGCGGCTACCGTAGGCGCTTCAGTGTGCGTGTGTGTTTCAGCTCCTGGGAGGAAAAAACAAAGGCTGAAAGTGAACGCTGTATATCAAATAGAGCCTCAGCACGAAGGCTGGCTTAATGTTGTAAACACCCACACTGCACTGCACCTTACATTGTCTGGATATGATTCACAACCCCCTTCATCCTCCTTCCTCATGAGCTCACTGACAATCAACCCCCTCCTCTGTGATTAAACAAATTCTAGCCTAGGAAATTTGAGAAGAGGTGTGTGTGTGTGTGGAGGGGGGGTACAAAATACTGCACAGTAGTGAGAGCCTTGTCATTTGTTTCAGATTCAACAAAAGTGATTCACAATTACTGCAAAAGCTTTTAAAAGGTGGCCTGAAAACTAGGGCTGCTTAATTAGGGACCGATTATTATTGATGGTTACTTGTGTAAATAATAACATCACAATTATTTAGAATGATTACTCATAAGCTGGGAAAGATTAAAGCTATCAGTCATCGATTGAGTCACATGGTAGAAGAGAGAACTGTTTAGCGGTGATTAAAACTTATTAAAGTGTAAATTATGAGACAATAAATTACTTTTATCACATTAAAATTTCATTTATTGCTTACTTGGAAAGGGACAAGTATTAACACATACCATACATATAACATTTATAGCCTTGGCTAGGGCTGGGCGATATGACCTCTAATCAATACCACGATTTATTGAGGAGTTAACTTTGATAATGATTAAAGGCATACTCAGTAGCCAGGTAAACAATGTAGCTTTTAACGTTTTTTTTTTTTAAGCCTCTTAACAACGTTCCAACATAGTATAGCCATAAATATATTGTGGAGACTAAAAAACCCCCAAAAGAAATCAATAAAGTAGTTGTCCCGCAGTTCTCTAAAAACTTCAGCCAATCCTATCGTTCGGACCGAACGATAGGATTGGACAATCCAGCTGTCTGTCTGCCGCATTTCCGCACTGCTTGGATTCACCAATAATCCGCCCGGACACATTTTCCATCTGAACATCCCAGAAGTGAAAGGAGGACAGAATTAGCCGGTGGTCAGTGCTTTCATTTTAAGATAAAAATACCAGAGTCCCCCACAAAAAACACCTTTTCAGTTAGCAGAAAACTAAAATAGTTTGGAGGTGAAAAGAGGAAAAGCTGGGGGAACGTTTCTACGGCTGAAGTTAGACTCTGCATTGTTACCGTCGCAAAACGGGGTCCCATGTCTGTGAGTAGGCTGGCATTACAGATTATACCCGACGGGAGGGGTGAGTGCTCCGAGTCGTGTTTCTGTAAACTAGCTAGCGAGACCTCGTTTGTTTACCTGGCTACTGAGTATGGCTTTAATGGATGATAATTACCTGTATGCTCAAAAACTGTAGCAGCATAATTGCTCTATAGACTAAAATTTCCTGCAAACGCAAAGTATAGGAGTATAGGAGGAGGAGTCACGTGACTAGCATGTGACACGGACTAGTTGAGTCGTGTCACAGCTTCTTAAAGGGACATGGACATCTGGAACCTACTCGCTTCTTTTCATTTTTTAAAATATCAAACATATGATTATGGGCAAAACGACATTGATTAAATTAAAATTCGATATTCTATTAATCACCCAGCCCTAGCCTTGGCAAAATGTATGTAAAATGCAAAATGATATGGTGCACTAAGTATACTTAGCTTGAAATTCATTTAGACTAAAACAGCAGTTGGTATGTCAGCTAGCATATGAACTTAATAAACATACTTAGCTTCAACTCAAATAACAGTTACCACGTCTTTTAGAACATTAAAGCACTAAATAAACTCCATTACACAAGTCAAGTTAGCTTAAATCAGTGCCAAAGTTTGCTACTTCGTTTGCATATCAAATAATAATATTAATAACTAAGTAGTGATTAATAACAAACGTTAGTGGGTCATTATAACGCACTTACATGAACGCAGGCTTCAATGGGAAAAACAAACTACCAACTAAGCAGTACCAATCAGCAAAACAACAATACAAAATAAGCAACTTGATACGCACATTCTCCAATTTAGAGGGAATAGTCATCTATACACACATCTATACAATCTTAAATAAGACGAGTCACATATTCCAGCAACATGTGGGATTTGTTTTTTTAATGCATTCTCAAACAAATTTAAATGATAGAAAAATTGGGGAAATTTTTAGGAAACGGCATTTATGAATAAAGAAATTGTGCCAATATAATCAGAACATTTAAACCTACTTCTTCTCTTAAATTTTCCAAATGTAAACCGAATCTAAAATTAATAACATTTTTACAAGTTATCCAGCGCTGGCAATGAAACCAGAAATCTTTAGATGCATCGCATTTATAACAAAGGTGTTCAACTGTCTCAATTTCAGAATCACAGAAGGTGCATGTATTATTGCCAATACTGAATCTAGTATGTAAGAACATATTTTGATGGATAAATCACATTTAACACCCTGAAATTAATTTCTTTAGCTTTGGGAGGAACTGGGAAAGAAAGATACTGAATCAAGACGTTTATTCTTGAAAAAGATGTTTTCTTTTCAATTGAGCTGGGGAGTTATATTTATCGTCCTCAAGAATTAGTTGTTACATTTCTTGTCAACAACTTTCAGTGATCAAGGGTGGTTTTCTAACTATATATGACGAATAAGCTCCCCTAGAAAAATGAATCATTGCCAAAGGAATATGTTTCATAACTTTGTTAAACCTGCTCATAGAACAAATAAAGTCAAAATAAATGTGATCAATTTCTTTGATTGTTTTATCAGATATATACAAACACTGTAAGGGGTAGATTAATCTTGATAAACCTTCCATTTTAGTTAATAGTATATGTCCAAATATAGAACTATATCTTTGAAGCCAACTATTTAAAATCGTTTTGGATTTTTTTACAATTACATCAATATTTAAGTTTTGTCTTTTACTTCGGTACTTTGAAATGAGTTTTCCTAGATATTTAATGTAGTTTTTTATAGGGATGTTAACAATGTTCCTAGTAGGGTGGTCATGAATTGTCAGTATCTCACACTTTTTAACATTCAAGTTCAAACCTGAAGCTTTAGAAAATAATGAAACTTCAGACAACCCTGCAGGAACCTGTGATAAGATTTTTAAAAACAAAGTCGTATCATCTGCCAATTAACTTATTATTAACTGAGTTCCCATCACATTCAATGCATGGATATTTTGGTTATGTATCAAAAATACAAACTACCACAAACATAAACGGCCACAAACGTCTCAGTGGAGTCCCAAGGACCCATTAGCTGCTCAACAATGTGCCTGATGTAAATAAATAAATTCAGCACTGAACAGTTCCTGCCTAAAAACAACAGAGAATTTACAACAGTGCCAGATTAAATTATAAGATGATTTTTTTCCAAATAGTTTCCCTCTTTATTACTATTTATTTTTTTCCCTAATGACTTATCAGACTTGTGATTTAGGAATGGATTGGGGTTGTTAAATAAGGTATATGCTTACAGCTAAAATCATAATGGTTTGTACATTTTTAACGTTTGACTTTTCAAACCTTATATGTTGAAAATATGAGGAAAAAACCTGAACAATATGGAAATATACTACTGAACACCATGCCACAGGCTGCATGTGAAACACCACACGACTCATGAGTGTTATCCAGAAGGGGTGGAAGTATTAGTCATTTGAAGAGCACAACAAAATAAGAGTAGGATTATCGATTATGCAGTTTTTGTGATCATTTGGAGGCAAAAGTTAATTTTGGATTAAATGCACAGCCTTATTAAACAGTCTGAGTTACATGGCTAAACACAAGAAACTAGACAGATGTGACGACAAATGTTAGTGGATACAGTTAGAGGATACCGACTGCTCTCTGGGTTTATTGTGACCTGTCCTGCTGCAAGAGGAGGTCAGGGGAACTTCCTCTGCAGAGATAGAGTTTCTTCATGTGTTGACTCTGCATGATAGATGCTTAACTGCTTCTGAACTGACAGCTCAATTCAATGACATGCATCTGAATGTACTGCTCACGTCAACTGTCAGGGGACAGAGTTTCAGGACAAAAACCTGCCCCTTAAAATCAAGAAAAATACAGAAGACTGGGATTTAGATCACCTGTATTATACTATGGATGACTGGAACAGGGTCTTATTGAGACATTAAGATGAGAACAGAATTCTTCTTGTATCTGGACAGTTTTGAAGTGATTCACTGCAACACAAGTGATCTACAACCAACATGGATCTAAATACATCATGCTCTTCCTTCACAATCCCATGTTTCAGGTTTGAACTTTTATGCAGCAACCTCAAGAGCAGCTTTATGAACAAAAGAAGTACAAAAAGAAGAAAAACACAAATGTTGTTTGTACGTTCTCCTTCATTTAAAAAATTGTATTTCAAGAGAATATGATTGAAACTAAAGCTTCAGGCATCCTTCTTTCTTCACATCTTTTTAGCAGGTAAAGGTTACAAATTATGCTGCTTTAATAATGTAAATAAAACAAAACTCTGAGCTTCATGCAAGTCAGGTGTTTGTGCTTCAGTCATTATTGTGTGAAAAAGGTTGGGATGAGGATAAGTTTCTCATAAAACAAGTTATTTATGTTTTTAATTAATTTCATAAACTATGAATGCCAGAATTATCCCCAAAAGAAACCATTTTTGCAGACCCTAGTAACGATACCTTGACTCTAATAAAGCCACTCAGAACATCCTGTGTCCCCATTCTTATTTTAACACACTAGCCTCAAGAAATAACGGACTATAAACTCCAAATCTATCCGCCCCACTACTGAAACGAGAAAACATGAAAATTTTCAACAACTGATAGTGGTTTTTGTTGCAGCCTGGTAAACACGGCCAGTGAAAACACCTGAAACAACATGCTGACAAGCTTGACTAAAGTTTGAAAGCAATATTTCTTAAAGAATGTTCAATCAGCTGTTTAATTTTAAAAATAAACTCAAGCTCCAGCACACTGTTCAACTTGCAGCAGGAATTTATTAAAATTTGACTACACATTCATCAAGAAAATCTTTGAGTCAAAGCATCACAATACATTTCTACTTGGTTATATTACTAGTATTGGTATATTATTATTTTAATGCTCTAAATGTGTCCTTAATGTTCAGTCTCTTATAAATATTTTCTATTTTTCTACCTTTGTGTGAATCTGTATGCTTTGATTTCCTGTATACACTTGATACAGGAAAATCACAGACATTCTGATACCCCGGAACTACCCCACTGAGGGACAATAAAAGCTAGTCTATTCTATATTTAGAAAATAAAAACACACATACAGTTTTGGCTTAGTAAAAAAAAACAAAAAACAATTTTAGCAAAAATGTTATATATCATTATTATTATTATTATTATTATTATTGAGAGCAGGAAACAATGATAAAACTCTGCACTATTAGGCCTCGTTTTCACTGTTGAAACAGGTGATTTTAAATCCCCCAAGACGGATGATTATATCTCCCTGTAATTATAAATGAATTACTGCAATCCAGTCAATGTCTTAAGTGGGTATTAATGAAGCAGGAAATGACAAAAAAAAAAAAAATCAGATTCAATTAAAATGCAGGTACAATTCTCAATAATTAGAAAAAAATACTTTTAATTAAAACTAAGGGCATTTCATTGTGATATTATTATTTATATTTCACCAAATCACAATGTGAACTATAACCCAATATTGAAAAGTATTAGGTTGGATTTAAATATAATGAATAACAGTTTTATTTTTATTTATGAATTTTTTCCAGTTGTAATAGTGGTAAATAGCTACACCAATAAGTCCTATTTATTATTACTGTATTAATTTAGTATTCACTTATTTATTATACCTTATTCTAGCATCACTGTTATTTCAGTCCAAACAGAATCACGCACCCAGACAAATTATAAAGACTAAGAGTCTAAATCTTGACATATGCGCTTTAACTTTTATTGGTTACCATGGTGACGTAATTCACAAAAAACACCCCCCAAAAAAACCCTTACTAATAATCAAGCGGAATTCCTTCAATCTCCCTGAAATATTGCGTTTCTTGTTGACAGCTTATTGGGTCTACACCGTTTGACCTACAAACTTCATTTTAACTTTAAACAAATTAGAACACATGGGACTACAACATAGTGAGGCAGCTTTTACATATACAGTATTTTACCATTTCTGTAAATCAGTTTCAAAATATTGACATTTTTGTTCAGTTTCAGATTTTCTTATTAGCCACAGCAGCTGATTAGATTGCTCACTAACAGCTCACTCAACTTTCTCAAACTTTAGCAAACTCTTCTTACCGTTTTATTGCCTAAACAAAATATATAGTGTGTATCAGTAATTCCTGTCAGTAGAATTTTTCTCTGAAATCCCTCTAGATGGCAGACAGTGCACCCTACAGCCCCCATTGAATTTAATGTAGCTTTTTCCTTCAGAAAGTGAGACAGATCTCTTCTCATACACTAAACATTGTAGTGACATGACATTTTACAGGAGTCAGCCTCAATCCCTCCTGTTGCTGACAATTTGAATTTTATTTTAATGCATCTTGTACTTTTCTCACAGCAAAGCTTTAATAGAGACTGTCTCTTACTCTTTCTCTCTGTGTAAGAAGGGAAAACTCCCTGACTGGCTAAGGTTGTATTTGGCAGTCTCCATGGTGGTCTCCTAGTGCATGTGAGCATCTTGCAGACACGGTTACTATAGCAACCTCAAGGAGACTGGGACTCTGTCATTGTTTGACATTTTGGACTCATATTTTTTTGTGGTGGTTTACCGAAATCCAAAAAAGCCAACATGGCAATCAAATAAATTGCCTTATACAGCCAATATTTTGTCATAACAAACTAAAATTTGGTGTGGTATTTGTTGCTGCTGACAGAGTAATAAGACATCCCTAAATACTTTTTTCTTAAATTTGAAGATGACCACCATGGTAAACAAACAATTAGCTACTCAATGTTTGACCAAATTATCTGAAATTTGATATGGTTGTAGCTGACCGACACTGGGGGCTTTTTTCAAACATTCAAGACGACCTCCATGTTAAATAAACAACTGGCTATAACTCTGCCACTTGCCTGACATATTGGTATTTTTATGCTTAAAGAAGGATTAAACCCGTAATTAAAATGGTGTTGGGCATTACGCACCACGTGGCAGGCACCCCAAAGTTTCTTAGGGAACTTTCTTACACTAAAACTTAACAACCAGTCCTGATAATGGCTTCCAGTCTTTATTATTGGCTTTAGCCTGAGGACGTGCTGCATGGCTGGTCCTGTTAGCATATCGGCTAACTTACCTCTACTACTGTCAGAAATCCCACAATGAGGCATTTTAAAAACATCAGCTAGCTTGCTTCGCTAAGCTAACACACATCGTAGTGCGGCGACCTCAGCGAGAGATGATTAGGAGCAAGGACTTTCCGATAATCGGCTAAAAAACAAGCCTGGCGGACAGATAGCCAGCTCCAGCTCGTTAGCTTTGGAGGCGCTAACCTTGCTGTCCTCTAGCTCATTTTTCCTTTATAAAATCCGGTTTTAGCTCTTCTCATTCTTGACTATGACAACATTAAGTACGTTCACACTTGGGTGTAAAACGTAAATGAAATAATCACAGAAATCCTACCTTTCAGAGAGAAATGTAGCAAGAGGGTGTGCGCCTGACAGGTGACGATGTAAACACAGATGTGATTGGTTTAGGAGCGCTTCCTCTCCCGGTGTTATGCCGAAAAAGGCGCCCGTACCACGAAAAACACCGCCGTTACAGGAATACCCGTTGGTAATAAGTTTTATTCATACATATATTACATTAAAGTAAAAAATGAGAAGCAAAGTAGTGTAAATTTGTGTTTTGGAAGACGGTTTAGAAAACATTTATTCAATTTTGATACATTTGTGAATTAAACAAGATAAAAGAAGCCCATATTCCGGCAGCCTACTTTGCCATACAAACACATATAAATCAAAATACAATTATTTTTAATTATTTTGCTCCTAACGGTACCGGAGACTATGAATAATGTTCACACTTATTTTAGAGCGAGCAGGTGCGTTGAAATCTGCTTCTTATAACGGGTGAGCTTTTTTTCAGCACAACATTGGCGGAGTGATACAACTATACACAGCGACCACCGAGTATAAAGCAAATGCCGCAGTATCTTTGCGCAACAGGGGCTTCCGAGCGAAATAGATTCACTTACTGTTAATCTATATTTACATAAAAAGCATTTATGAATGTGTGCAAAAGACGTGGGCGTGTGGTTGTGGCCGATTAAAGAAAACTGAGTCAGTGTGTGGCCATTAGGTGTTGCTGCGTTTAATGTTCGTCAAACTGACCGGGTCTACTTCTCATTCATAATGGCCTGCTCGCTCCTCAGGAGTCAGCTCATCATACTTTCACTAAGTTATGCTCAGCCTACAAATGGAGCAAAGGAGAATAGATGACACTGCATAAATAATAAAATATGAGTTTTAGGAATCTACAAAAACTAAAAAAATAATAATAATAAATAAATAAAAAGTTCAATCAGATAAACATGTCACTGTAAGAGCTGTAAAAATCAGAACTTGAAGATTTCGACACGTCTTGTATGAGCAATTACAAATTTCCCAAATTACGATATTAGCACAAAAACACCAACCTTTGAGTATAAAGTCAAACTGCAGGATTTTAAATTGGATTAGTTGACATTTAACCACTGAATTTCCAGAAACACTCAAATCACAAATTTGACTCTGGTAAAAAGTGTATAAAATAAATTATTTAAACAATGTAAGTACATATATAAACACTTTCTCATTTCCCATGCTTTTCATGTCTGTTTCAAAATAGGCACTAGGTGGGAGTAAGAAACAAAAAATAAATACCTAAATAGGCAAAGACTTCCTATAACAGCCAAATTCATTCCTCTTGCCATGTATTATGACAAAGCAGTGAAACAAAAAACTCATATGATGGCATTTATTATAGTCTTTAGAGTGTACATGTGAATTTAAAGGTTAGGGATATAAATAAAGAACAACAAAGAGGAGAAAAGTAGGATAGGTCATATTTAAAATATGTAAGATATGGAATGGACTGAGTCCAGTAATAAAGCAATGTCCAAACATGGTGCAGTTCGAAAAACAGTACAGAAATGTTATTTTCACAAACTACATGCAGTGAATGTATAATCCTGTAGTTCTATCTGTGGTTAAGAGTTGTGAATTTATGTAAATTTGGGTATATATGTGAATTTATGGGTTTCAAACACTTGAGGTGAATGTTGTTGTTTATATAGGTGTGTATTATGGGCGGACGGATGGATGTGTGAATGTAGATACTTTGTTTAGGAATGAATGTGCAGGGTTGTGTTTCTTGTACATCAATGAGTCTACATGTATTCTGGTGCAAATCCTTGTTCCTAGTTGTTCTATGAGTCTGGGCTGGTGTAACTGCACAGGAGGACTCAGACTATGTGGACTTGTTGAACTGTGCAAAAAGGAGTAGGACCATATAAGCTTTTGCTTCAACCTATTATTATTACGATATTATTTATGCTTTCTTTTCTTTATATGATGTACATGTTTGAAATAAATCTAAATCTAAAATAAATGATTTTGAATATGACAAAATAGGTTACCATTTTTATATGACTAGAACTTATCCAAATATGTGCATTTTTTTCACAATGAAATGTTCCAGTCTTTGCAATAAGATGTGATCAAAGGAAGATTAGAAATAGATTTTAATAGATAAATAATTTAAATCAAGGGTTTTTTGTACAAAGAATTGAAAATCTCCAATTTAAGAGTCTTAAAAGAGGCAGATTAATCTGTTTAAAAACTGAGGTGTTAATAATAGAAGTCAAGCAGACCAGTTGTTTTTATTTTCTATAATTTCTTATATCAGGTTCCAGCTGATGGATCTTCTGGTCTGTGTTGCAGAAGTTCTGAAGACACTCTGTTGTTGAGTTGCTGTCTTGTGAAAAGATGGTCGTTCATCATGTTCTTTATTTTATGAAGTGCCTTTGTCCAATCAGCTCTAGAGGCAGAGTCCCACCTGCACCACTGGGTCCTGCTTCACCTCAACCCTCACATAATTCCTCAGAGCAGCACAACACCAGATCTGTTCGTCACAACCGTCAAACGACAGATTAAAGCTTCAGTTGTTGCAGGGTGAGGCTGCGTCAAGTCTCTGTACTCCCTTAAGGAGGGCAGAAAAATGAAACAACTTTTTTTATCCTTACTCAACTTCCCGCTTGTTTACCATCTATCCCCCTCTGCATCATAAGGGTGCGCCCTCCGACGGCGTCCGTGGTCTGCCTGTTCCTGTCCTACATGTTCTGTGTGTCTAATCTGGGTCAGGTTATACTGAACTCATCTCGTTGTATAGACGCTGGTTCAATGACAAAGAAAGCTGATTCTGACTGTGAATCCATTCTGGTCAATTTGCTCTTAAAGTTCATATTTCAGATGCCTGTGTGTTTTTATTTTATTTGTATGATTGTTACTTCGTCAGTTAAGTTAACACAAGTACACAACACCACTCAAATGTTTGGGATCCCTCGGAAATTGTTTTTCGTGGAAACAAGTGAAATTGATCTGGATAGAAAATCTAGCCGTTGTCGGAGTTAGAAATCAGCTTTAGTCACTTTGATGGCTTTTTGCAAAAACATCAGGCTTCCATAAGAAAGATTAGTTTGATGGAGTCTTCCTCAAGAGTCAGCATTCTGTCTGACTCTTTGAATATTACTCACTCCTTCTGGAGGTGAGTTGGGTTCATATCCTGTTGCAGGATGAAACTGGACCTAATCAAATGCCGTGCACAGGATGTGGCATGGAAATGCTAAATTTTGTGAATTCGTTTTCTTTCCTCGATGATTTTTTTTACTACCTCCAAAGTCCATAAACACAACTGCTAAAGGCTTTCCTAATAACGTAAAAGGACCTTATATTATGATTAACTTGGATTAGCTGCTATACCAGGAGACACGCCTCTATGAAAAAAATGTGTCTCTCTCTTTAAAAATCTTCTGAAATATTTGCATGACTGCATGAAAATGTGTATATGATCACAAACTGTTGAGCAGTAGTGTAAACACAAATAGAACAGATCACTGAACAACATAGAAAACTATTAAAATTTATAATTGATATTGAGAAATTGTCTAATTAAAAAACCTCATTTTGGAACATTTTATAGTTTGAATATTTGGAGCAGCGTTAGCATCCCAGAGATGAAAGGGGAGGGTGCACTACTGTGTGTTCAGACTCCAGTGAGCTGGGTCATAACTGTAATAAAATAATTATTTGCAAATTGATTGTGTAGGTCTTTAGGAAACCCTCCACGATGCAGACTGCATTCAGCCACTGATTCAAATTCACACCATTAAACTCAGTGGCAGCTGGTGGGGACGTTTGTTGGGAACAGAAGCTTCCTAAATGAAAGGAAACCTGTTTTCAAACAACATGATCTCCCTTTGAAGCACTGAAACAACCAAAACCAACCTCAGAGCCTCTTTTACTATTGACCAATACTCGACTTCCCTGTGCTAATAGTTTAAACTATAATTATTTCAGCTAATTTCCTCCATCAAACAGCTTTACAAAACAAAGCACCACACTCTGACACAACTATTAATGACAATTTAAAAAATTAATTATTTTAATTGAAGCCTACCTTGTTTAAAGAAGAGCTCACTCCAGTGACTTCTTTGGGATGCAAAACGTTAATAACCACCTCTTTACAAAACGTGTTCGATTAAAGGATCTAGAGTCAGCTTTAAGAAACGAACCTCACGAGCGACGCGCCCGGCGCTGAGAATAACTGCAGCCTTGAACGGGAGCGCGAAGAAACTTCTCACTAGTTCATCTCATAAGGGTTCAACCAAAGGCAAGCGGAGACATGATTCCATAAATAACAATACATGTTGTTATTACAACAGGAAATATGGTAAAACAATAACTGCCACACACACCGAGTTATGGCTAAGGTTGAACCGCCACCATAATAGTTCGACTCCCAGCTGGGAGCTAACGGAGAGCTACGTCGACGGCTGTGACGATTCGGTCCTGCTCCTCCGCCGTCTCGCTTCTCCGCAGTCAGAGTTCCATTGTGTTGCCCTGGTTACACATACAGCTCACGCAGAACAAGACAGCAGGGCGTCCACCAGCGTTGATGTCCTAAAAACACAAAGCAATCAACACCTCTGCGCCGCTGACACGAGAGTCCAACGTTCAAACTACCCAAACCAGCTTATTAGGGTGACCAGACGTCCCGTTTTGTGCGGGATTGTCCCGCATTTCCATTACGTTTCACACATCCCGCAAATTGTGACACTTCTTGTGTCGCTCCCGTTTGTTTTGGTTCGAGGACCAAAGCCCTGTGAAGCGGGGGGGGGGGGGGGGGGGGGGGGGGGGGGGGGGGGGACTATCTCTCTGTCAAGGTTGAAACATCAGGCGTAAACCTGCAGGCTCCTGCTCTGCAGACCCGATCTTGTGGCGAAATCAGAGGGCTGTCAATCAAACTAGGGGGCGAGACTTAGGTCAGACAGAGTCAAACACAAACATAGTAACAGCTGCTGAAATAACAAGTGTTTACCACACTGTGCAACACTCCCAGTCATACAGATCAGAGGACTGTGGAACCAAGCTAACACCAGTCATGTTTCCAGACTCTGAAATAGCAAAGAAAATGTCATGTGGTCGTACAAAGGCTGCATCCATAGTGACAGATGTGCTTCTTGCAGCTTCTGTAGAAATGTGTTTGAGAGAATTAAATACACCACTGGTTCAAAATCTCCCAAGTGACAAAAAGGCCCACATGCCATTTTTATCAGTGGCTTCTGATGCATCAAATCATGGTACACCAGAGCTGGGTTTGAAAAGCAAGATCCTTGACTGTTATGAGGACAGCAAAGAGTCAGCTGCTACAATACACCAACAGATTACAAGTAGGCTAAAGGAAAATGGCCTGTCACTGGACATGATTTCAGCATATACTGCTGATAATGCTGATAACAGGTTGGACATGGACATTGACTTTGTAGTGAACAAAATATTCAGAGAGTGGATCGGAAATCGATCAGTGATCTTTTGTTCTGGTCAACTAAAATGGCTGATTCTGATAGAGAGAACTTGATATGTGATGACAAAATGAACGCCTTTCTCAGAGGGGAATTATTTATCAGCAGATTCAGAGCGTGTGCACTGGATGTCGGGACGATTTAGCAAACGCACGAGCGCTGCTGGATCCGTGAACCGTGTCCCGAACCAAAGAGGGCGAGCCGTATGGTTTACGAATCTATTGTGACCCGTTGCATCCCTCCTGAGCATGTGTGGGTTGCGCGTGTGGGTCTGATGTACTGTGATTGTGTGTGTGTTGAAGCGTGCATCAAAGGAGCTGTGCGTAAGGGCGCAGTGCCACGCGCATTGGAGATGCTGTGAGTGTGTGTGTGTGTGTGTGTTGGAGGTCCTGCCGTGTGTGTCTACTAGCCTCAGAGGCCATGTGAGCACTCATTCACTGAGCTGCAACAGGATGTGAAGCTCGTCAGATCTAGGGGTCTCCCATCAAGACCGTGGAAGTGGTGGTACACAAAAGCGCGTTCGGGCAGTCGGTTCTGGTACGCATGAATGAAATCTGGTTCTCCTGAGGACTGGCGAACTAGTTATGTACACCCCTGTCTATAACAGCACCTTTAGCTCTGTGAAACCCTGTAATCCATCAGAGTGGTTGTCAGCTTCAGGAACACTGAAGAATACCACCAGTATTATGAGAAAAACTACAGGTCCAGATGAAGTATGTCAGCCATTGGCACGCAACACAACGGTGCAATACTGTCACCTACCGCATATACATTTCTTTCTATTTTTGAAGCTTTCGAGAACATGCAAGCAGTGTCAGTTGACGTCACATCAGTGGGACAGCGTGGGAATTACATGGTGATCTCATTCTTTTTACTTTAAAACGCTTCATCACCTATGTGTATACTTTATATTAAATGTTCCTCTTTTATCTGTCATCATTGTATGAGCTCTGTGCACGCAGCTACGTGACGTAATCTCCGGTAGAAGGTCAGGATGGACATAAACTTCCGGTAGCCGCTGGAAGCCCATACTGTGCTTGCTAGTTTCCTTTCGGGAGCTTGTAAATCTTTCTTTTTTGCAAATCTTTCTTCTTTTTTTGTGCGTGGCCTTCTATGTCGAGCTTTTATGTGTTCATGTCCTAAACATGACATGTACACTGACAAAATTTGCGTTTCAACAACATACTGACAGCAGGTCTAACGATCACTGCTGTGTGCCATTCTGTACAGTATCAACAAGATCAACTTCCCACCTCCCATCGTTAGCACGGAGACCGGAAGTCTCGTACCATCCTCACGCCAAACACGGAACTGATGCGTGCACAGAGGCTATTACCTTCTCATGTTGTTTCTATGCTTGTGTGCTTTTTAAATGTTCATATTTTTGTGATGATGCGTTAATGCTCGATGGGAGGGGCCCTCAATTTTGTTGTATCCCCAGGTACAATGGCAAGAAATGTCTATTCTATTCTATTCTATTCTATTCTATTCTATTCTATTCTATGTACCAAACTTACATTCATCTTGTGATAATCATGTGCCTATAATTCCTTCTAAAGCAATTTATGACTCTGTATACCCCTTGATATCCTCATCAAATTGTCCCAAAGTTCCTCTCCACGAAAATAAATTCAAAGGCTTTATATATATATATATATATATATATATATATATATATATATATATATATATATATATATATATATATATATATATATATATATATATATATATATACACACACACACACACACACACACACACACACACACACACACACACACACACACACACACACACACAATAATTTAGATCGCTTCAATATTCTTTTAAGTTGAAGTTGCTCTATTTTCCTGTTGTGTTTCCGTTTAGTTTTATTTTGAAAACCCTATAACGGAAGTCATAAATTCATTACGTATAACTTGGCGGCGTGGAGCTCCGGGTAGGCTCGCGCTCGCCTCCCTCCCGTCGTCAGTCCTCAGTGCTGCTGGTAACAAAGACGAGACAACAACGAGGGGTGATGGGTGTTCACACAACACGCCTGGGACAGCAACAATAGTAGATTAAACCGCATTTCTCCTACTGGACTTTTATTTTTCTTCTCAACGCTGGTTTTACTTTTCCTCGTGACGAGTTCCGGACCGGTACAACCGAACCACAAGATGCTAGACCGCAAATAATAAGAACACCTGAAGAGAAGCACTCAGACATGTCGGAATAACTGGTGAGTTTTGGCCTTTTTAATTGAGATATATGAATAAAATACTGGTTCATTTGGTATTTTAGGTGTAGTTTGGTGGAGGGGGGTCGGCGGCACCTGTTCCCTTATTGATTACCCTGGACAAAAACTTATAGGGCTCATACAAGAATAATGTTAAGACATTTTCCCTAAAAAAAAAATAATTTTTTTTATTCCTGTTTGTATTGGTGTTTTATGTTTAGGCAACTTTTAAAGTAACATTTTCTCAGTGCATGCACTTAATAAAAGGTACTACATCTAGGCAGGCATCTTGTGTATTACCTGTTTATGCACATATAACCTGTTATTGTATTCATTTGGCAGTTTTTTAATATTCTAAATAAAAACAATGCAGTTCATTATACCAGAATATGTATTGATTTCTAAACAGGAAGTAATTTTTTTAGACTGTCATCTTTTCCCAGCATTCCCACCCCCTCTGTGTGTGTATGTGGGTGGGTGTTTTCCTTCCTGAGACACCTTTTCTGTCTTCCTGTGTCCAGCTTGGAGCTTACACTCTCATCAAATGCATTGCTCTAGTTTTATCAGGCAGAAGAAGTGCCCACTTTGTACACACACAAACCCACCAATCTCCACAGCAGATGGCATGCTGTACCCCACATACTCACACAAAAGGAATTGTGTTAAAGGCTGCCCTCTTTAAGCACTCCAATATTGTTCTCAAGCTGCTGTGGTTTTAAAGGATCGCAGCTTATCAATGAGCTGAAAGATTACACTTTTGAACAAACTAGGTCAATAAAGGAAAAGGAAACAAAAGAAGGAAAGTCTAGCCTGAAAGAGAGTGACAGGAGAAAGTAACATCAAGTGTCATGTTTTCTCTTTAAGTGCATTAACACACAATCAGTGCTATCCCCTCAGTAACATATCAGGCTCTATGAGTGAACACGCCCATCAGTTAGGGGTTTATGTGTTACTCAGTGTTACGATAATAACCAGAGAGGCAAAACTGAAACCTGGATAGATCTCCTTACTTACACCCACACATGCTACTGTTGCATTATTGTGTTCCCTGGTGTTTGAACGCTGTTTTAATCCTTAAAACGTGTCTCAAAATGCCCCAGAGGATTGTCGTGAGTAATTAATAATCAACCTAGTATAATAACTTAATCGTGAAAGCTGTTACTTCGTTTGGAGTTGTGGCTCTGTCTGTTCGAAACATGAAACGCTGTCTTTTTATTAGCAGTAAGCTTATCCCTCCCAGACTGGTCCGACTTGCTGGTGCACTTTTTATTTTTCCAGCTACTGGCTTCAAGTTATTAACATTAACTTTGAAGTCAAGGAACCAATGTACAAGATATATTGCTGTAATAATTGTGTTTATTTAATAAGTCAATATTGCTGATGGAGTTCTTAAATTTTTAGCTCAGATACAACTTTTTTATGAATTTTGCTTTTAAATATACAGTAAAACCTAGGGATGTCCCGATATTGATATCGATATCGGAATATCGGATATCGGCTCCAAAAATACGATATCGGATTATATCGGACTTCATCAAAAATCTCAGATATCAGCAGTCTGTATTAAAAGCAGGAATGGTAGTCGTCCTTTTAGTTAACCGACTATTATTTGTTTTCAGCTTGTTATTAAAGTTATGTTTATTTTGTTTGTACTGTTTTTTTTATGGTCTCTAAGAGCAATGATCTCATTCTTTTGGGCAGTGTATGAAACTCTGAACACTCAAATTTAAGCAGTTGGTCATTTTTTTGTCTTTTTCTTATGTATTATATCGGATTGATATCGGTTTCGGTCAGTACTGAAGGCTGCAATATCGGTATCGTATCGGAAGTGAAAAAGTTGTATCGGGACATCCCTAGTAAAACCTTTGAAAGCTATTCACTATTTAGATAAATACAAGTCTAAGGATTTAGGATGGGTTAAAAGTTGTGAAATCAGAGTCAAGAACTTTTTTGGGATTTGAATTATGTGCTGCCCATCAAACATCTACATCTTTAACATAAAACACCTCCAGTCTGTAAGATTATGTGCCGATCGTTTATCACATTCTTTCAGTTTACTATAGTTTCAGCAGCATTGTAGAGATCGTAAATGTTAAACAGGTTGGTTATCTCATTCTAATCCTTTTATATCACTTTTATTTTAATTGAGATGCACCTTTGGTCTCTTCTGTTGTTTTACTGGTGGACCAACACTTGAGTTGTTCTGGTGTCTCGCTTACAATTTACTGTAACTTTTATACTGCTTTTTAAAAGAAATATTGCTCAGCTGTTGAAGTTTATTGAACTGACTTTTCCTCCGAAGTTTTCCTTAACAGTTTTAGTATTTATATGTCTTAAAACATAATGTAGAATGAGTTATGTTCTCTCTTTAGACAAGTGGTTGTCAACTGGTGGCTCCTCGAATGTAATTGACCTGATCTCATTCAGTCCAGCCATCAAATAGATAATCAGTTATGCACAATTATCAAATACAGTTGTAACTCGCTCAGTAGAGGTTTATGATGATAACGCCTTAGTGCCTTGTGTTTATAAACAGTCTCCGTAAGCTGGTTAATTTAGTTTTTACAAGGCAGATATCTTGAGTTTGACCCCCTCTTATTGCATGTTTTTTTAATCCTAGCTAATCTCAGATACATGTGTAAATCTATCTGACATTACAAAACCTTAAATCCCTGTTAGAGACAGTTTCATCTGGTTTTAGCCTGTGAATAGTTTATTAAACATGTTTTGAACTGACAAATGCTCACCTTGGTTCATTTTTGTGACTTTATTTCGTAATAACCTATTTAGCATTTTAATATTGGTTTTTTTGATGGCTGATGCCGATTTTAGAAGTCAAGGCATCTGATTGTTTTACTTGACAAAAATATAAATTATGTCCTTCATTTAAATTAGCATTTATTCAGCAACTTAGGATAACTTGGACACTTAAAAACATGCATAAAGCAGAGTTTTCTAGCTTGAAAGGACTAAAAGGTTTGTTGTGGTGAGATGGCTGTAGCTACTGCTGCGTTTTCCTTTTCCCTGCTTTGTATTAGGTAAACATGCACAGGCAGGGCCAATAACGGATTATTTGTAAGGTGGCAAAATCACGCCAATTTATTGATAAGGAGGGTTAATCCATCAAATGATCATAATCTTAAACATATTTCAAACATATGTCACTTTATACATCTATTTAAAAGTAAAATCACAGCAAAAAAATTTTTTATATGAAAAGAAAAAAGGCAAAAAAACGTTTTGAAAAATAAAACGGCGTGCCAAACACCATCCATTTGTGACAACAGGAGGTGGAATAAACCAAACAGACGAGCTTTACTTATCAGATAGATCATGGCTTATTAGAGGCAGGTCTGTGCTTGTTTTTGTTTTCTGAATCTTGTTGAAGACTCAGGGTTTGACTCTCCAAAAATCTGCTTCTTACTTCACAAAATCAACTCTTTAAAGATCCAGTTTCAGTACTTACACATAAAAAAAGAAAAATCATCACAATCACTTAATTAATCCAATCATCTTCAGCTGCAATGCCAATCAGAAAGTCATTTCAAGCCTCTTAATAAACTAGATATTTCCGTCAGATCAGCTGATGTGTTAAGAAAATGTATTTTCTAAGCGTATTAATTATGTAATCTCTGTGTCAAAGCACTCCATTTGATCCGTGTGTAATTCTAAATGTTTGCAGCAACATTACAGTTTTTTCATTGTGGAGTTTCATGACTCAGAGGATGACTAACCCTGGTTTGGTTTGGGATTACATCAGCAGTCTCACACACATCAAATATTAAACATATGCAGAGGAGTGGCCATTTGGTTACCCAAAACAAACACTCAGATTTCACTTTATTTTCATGCTTTCTAATTATTATACATATTTATTTAAGCTTGCTGCTTTCTTCTGAATTGCTAGATTTGAGGGGTTAAATTAGATTAAATCAGATTACTAGATTCTAGAACTGTCTGCTGTCATCTGTGTGTAAAATACATTTGAGATTAGACTAGTAGCATTTATTACACCGCGTTAATCAGCGTAGTCATTGTAAGCATACCTGAAGAATAGGGAAGGATGTGCAAATCTTTTTTAACACGCTTCTGTTCCAGTCTAGAAAGGGTGGAGTGATTCTAGACATGCTTCTTTCAAATAGTTTTTTTTTTAATTACGCTGTTGTATGCCATGAAGTGTAGGACTGAAGTTCCAGCTGGTTGCACAGATAAAACATGTTCACAGAAAAGAAAACAGGATTTAACAATCATAGAGCAGAATAAAGGATGGAAGGTGTTATTGATTTATTTTGAAAAATCTTTAAATATGAGCTGTGTAATGACACACCGTCTATGGCAGGTTGTTGTTACATATAATCAAACCACAATCCTAGACATCAATAATGACATTAATGTAACTTTTCAACTTAAAGCCCAGAATTCAATGAGGGTCACCTTTCATGCTGGAGTTTTAAATTAAGATAATGTGCAGAAATGACGGCGATATTGGTGTTTTGTGATCTCATGTGATATTACAAGATCTCACGCAATCTGTTAAAGACACACTTTGTAACTTTTTCATATTTTTAAATATTTTTCTTGAGTCAGTCTGTGTATGACTCTTTACAGGGTTAATGAAAAGTCACTCAGCCACATCTGCTGCTTGTGTCCAGAATACCACGTTTGCAACTTCTGAGTCTCCGGTCCGGTGCCCTGAAGTCTCACAAAGTCACGTATCTCACGAGGGTTAAGGCCAATTCATACTCCACGAGAAGAAATAACTTTATTCTCGCTGGGGGTCTGCGAGAACAAAATGACCTCATTTTGTTCTCGCAGACCCAGTTCGGCAGCGCTAACGGCTTGTTCTTGTGCACATCAGCCGAGCCGAACTTTGTTCGGCAGGATGTCCGAGAACAACTGCTGTGATTGGTCAGAAAGGGAGGATGAGCGTGGTTAGTGCGGTTAGCGGTTGACGTTTTTCTCCGGCGCCTGCTGTGCTGCTTTATGCGGACGGACCTGAAGGGTGACGGTCTGGATCGACCCGAGCTAGGAGGACCAGCGCGGACCGCGAGGGTTTGCGCCGGAGACCCGTATACCTCCGCTCCTCACGTAGTGAGGACGGATCGTTTTAAACTGGACACACACACCCTCCCCTCCACACACACACCTGATACGCACACCTGTATGACACGTTGCTGAAATAGTTTGACAACTGAGTTCTCGTGGAGTATGAATGCTCCCTGCCGAAACTAACTTTTTTCTTGTTCTTGCAGACCCCCAGCGAGAACAAATTTCTTTCTTCTCGTGGAGTATGAATAGGCCTTTAGGCTAACCCAATGTGGCTAGCTGTTATGCTAGCGCCGGAGTGTTTTTAGCTCATGATTCCTGATTTTTTTTAAAACTCTCCAAGCTTGAACACAGCTGATTTCTTTGAATGAGTGATGAACCGCTCCAGTAGAAAGCAATGAAGGCTGAGGAGACATTTCAACAGTTAGATTTAGGTGTTTCTGAGCAAAGACAAAGCTAACGTTTTTATGACAGTGATTTAAAACCGACACTAGGGGGTGCTAAAATCAAGCCAAACTGAATAGCGTGACTTTAACATATGTGTCACGAATCAGCCTCAGTTACCACATCAAACTTTATCTCCACATCTTTAAAGCTGACTGAGTTATAGCCATTTTCGTGTTGAATAATGTTGATTAGTTGTTAATCAGTTATAGATGTAGGTCCATTAATTACTTTCTTAAAGTTTTGAATATGGTTATATTATTATAGTTATATCAGCTCTGTTCTTGTAGATTTCCCTCAGCCTGACTGCTGTTATCGACTGTGAAATGTGACTTTATGTTTGATCAGCAGCTCTGCTTTGATGCTGCTGACACAACACAGCTGTCAAAATAGTAAAAGAATGAACAAGGTTGTGCTTTTCAGCTTTGAAATATTAATAAACAGTGGAAGAAGTTTAGAAAGATGTGAAGAAACTTTACAATAAAAACCTGTATCATAGATGGGTTTTAATCTAAAATGACCCAAACATATAATGTTACAGTTCCAGCTCTATGTTTATTGACCTCTTGGTGAATGTGTAGAAATGTGTGCTCAGTAGATAGGAGTGGTCTCCAAGTATTACTGTTCTCCTTCTACTAGTGGCAGACTTACAGCTCAAAGTTCAAAGTCTGACTCAGGATTACATCCTGTACCTGTTTCCCTGTTATGAAAGCTTGTGTCAAATGCAAACTGGTTTAATTTACTCTTCTATTCTGATTGTTCATCAGGTGGCGATGACATCCTCACTGACACTTTACCAGTAGACGTCTGGCTCTTCAGGGTGCAAATTAATAACACTAAAAGAGAAGACACCTTTCAGCTACCATGTCTGAGCAGGAACAGCCCATGTTACCCGTCAAAGAAGACAAACAGAAGCCTGAGATCCGGCCTCGATCGCAAAATCACTCCTCTTGTCCCGCTAACGAAGGAAATGCTGGAAAAGTTTCTGATGGAAAAGTCAAGGAAATAGTGAGCATTTTTAGCAAGCAGGAGTCCAAAGAACAGGAGGAACATACGACTAATAATTACGTAGAACTCCCATCAAATAACAAAAAGCCTCCACTAAAGGCCAAACCGAACTGCACAGCCTCTCAGCTTCAGTCGAAGGCAGCGCAGCTTCCACCGCTGCCCAAGAAAAGGAGCCGCTTCCTGAAGAAAGCGAAGGGCAGCATAAGAGAAGAGGAGGGCGGCAGTGTAAAGGGAGGGCGATCAGGTACTGAAGACTTTTATATTATTTGTAAAACATCAGTATCTCTTTTATTTTTTAGATTTGAATGCAAATCAAATTTCTGTCTAGAAAATAAATTACTCCGGTTTATTTTATTTATTCAGGTTTACTGAAAAAAGTCAGTGGTTTTTGCACAATTTTGCCTTCACACAGTCACCTCTCCAATCTGACAGGTAAAAACATTTACACCTATAGTTAAAGCCCTACTCAGTAGCCAGGTGAACAAATGAGGTCTCACTAGCTATTTTACAGAAACACGTCTTGGTGAACTCACCCCTCCCGTCAGGTAAAATCCTTACGCCAGCCTCCCGCCGACATAGGACCACGGTTTGCAAAGGTGACAAAGCAGAGTCTAACTCCAGCCGCAGAAATGTTCCCCCAGCTTTTCCTCTTTTCACCTCCAAACGTTTCTAGTTTTCTGCTAGCTGAAAAGGTGTTTTTTGGGGGGACTCTGGTATTTTTATCTTAAAATGGAATCACCTGCCGGCTCTCTGTCCTACTTCTACTTTCACTTTCACTTCCGGGATGTTCTGCCCCAAAATGTGTCCGGGCGGATTAATGCAATCCAAGCAGTGAGGAAATGCGGCAGACAGACAGCTGGATTGTCCAATCCTATCGTTCGGTCCGAACGATAGGATTGGCTGAAGTTTTTACAGAACTGCGGGACAACTACTTTATTGATTTCTTTCAGGTTTTTTTTAAATCTCCACAATATATTTATGGCTATACTATATTAGAACGTTGTTAAGAGGCTTTAAAAAAAAAAACGTTAAAAGCTACATTGTTTACCTGGCTACTGAGTATGGCTTTAAAACCTCTCTGCAGTAATGCACCGATCAGGTGACATAAATTGCACTTTGTGGATGTGTGATGTCCTCTTGTGATTTTCAGTTCCTGTATCTTCTAAAAGTCTCTCACACAAGTTACAACCTGAAGTTTACGCAAAGCTGGAGGCAGTTTCACAAACATGAGACTGAGTGTAGTTTTAAACCGTAATGAAGTTACAGGAATGAGTCTGAGAAAAAGAAAAGAAGTTTGCCATTTGATGCAAAACCTGTGCGTGTTTGATAGAGAGAAAAAATGCTGGTAGGTGCCAACCTAACTGTATTGTGAGACAAAAATGAGCTGTGTTTTCTTGTAGCTGGAAATAATAAAACACATTCTAGATTCTAGTTTAAGGGACTCGTGATGCAGTAAATCCTTGTCATAGTTGCCATCTCTGTTACACCAAAGCACATTTCAGTTTCAAGAAGACAATCTTACGAAGGTGAACAGTGATAATTGTAAATTTTATTCTCTAGCTCATTGGCACATCACATCAGGTGGTTTAGTCATCATGTGTTCTCTAAATCAACAAATGGACCTTCCAAAGAAACATTACTTGGTGTCTGATTTGTGTTTTCCTTCCTGAGGGAAACTATTAGTTCCCTTGTTTTGGTTCCCTGTTAGAAAAAGTTTCTTTTGTAAAGTTTTGATTTGATTTGGTAGATTTCAGTTTCTGTCTAGGATTTATAATTGAGAGAAATGTATTGAGGACACATGTCCAGGACACAAGATTTATTTGTATATAAATTTGAGATGGAGCTACAACTTTACCCTAAATCTTATCAAACACCTGGCATACACCAGTGATTATTAATAAAATTTGCAAGTATGCTTTTATTCTGTCATGCCTTCGATTTGAGGCAAACTTCCACTTCTTCTAAAAGCTAAACTCACGTGCATCTTGTGGTCTTGATTTAAGAAGTCAGCAAAAAATGATGGTAAACCAGCAGCCATGACTTGTGCCAAAAATATTCCTCCATTAATTGAAATTATGATTTCAAAGACCAGCAGTATTCTTCCTTACAGTTCATTTTTAAGTGTCTGTCCTCCTGAAAAAAAACAACACTTTTTTGAGTGTACTTGGATTCTTGGATATCTCAGCTTCTGTAGCAGCTTTTCTCTGTTTTATCGCAGACAGCGTTGTTAATCCATGTTGTTTCACCACTAAACAACCCAACTCCTCCACCCACTGATTTAAATTGATAACCGGAGTCTCCTTAAAGGCACACTATGTAACATTTTCATATTTTAAAATATTTTTCTTGAGTCAGTCTGTGCTAATATGACCCTTTACAGGGTTAATGAAAAGTCACTCAGCCCCATCTGCTGCTTGTATCCAGAATACCACGTTTGCAACTTCTGAGTCTCTGGTCCGGTGCCCTGAAGTCTCACAAAATCACATGTCTCACGAGGGTTAGGCTAACTGAATGTGGCTAACTGTTATGCTAGCACTGGAGTGTTTTTAGCTCATGATTCCTGTATTTTTTCGATCTCTCCCTGCTTGAACACAACTGATTTCTTTTGAATGAGTAAATAACCGCTGCAGTAGAAAGTTATGAAGGCTGAGGAGGCATTTCAAGTTAGATTTATATGTTTTTGAGCAAAGACAATACTAACGTTTTTGTGACAGCGATTTAAAACAAACACTAGCGGGTGCTAAAAAGTGCAGTGTTCCTTTAAATAAGATAAAAAAAATTTAAGCTGTACATAATCATAAAAATTTAGCTATAAAAACAGTGCTTTCAAGACAAAACCTATTAGTGATCAAAATATATATTTATGAAGGTTTTTATTCAAACTATATGATTATTTAAGGACTGAAAACTGGTAAAGTGAACCTAGGTCACAATAAACAATCTAGTGTTCTCATGCTCTTATTTTGACATGGTGTGCTTTTGTTTGTATAGGAGAAATAAATACTATGTTTCCCGACTCAATGAATAATTGTGTTAAATAATCGTGATTTCAGTATTGACCAACGTAGTTATGGTTATGATTTCTTCCACAATCAGGCAGCCCTAATTGAATTTCCATATTTTCTTTTAGTAGCTTCTTGCCATCTGACACCTTACAGAAATTACAAGCAGCTAACTTTGGGTTCACCTCATTTGGTTAAATTTCCACACCAAAGTCCTGCTGTTGCCATTTGTTAATGCGGGAAAAAATGAATCAGATCTTTGATTGCCAGGTTTGTTGGTCACCTGTAGGTCAGGCTGAAAATCAGCCGATTCCGTCAAACAATCAGTGCATCTTTAGTTAAATCTATATCAATTTGGTTTCTAAACCCTATCTTTCCTTATGTAAAATTATAATTTAATCAGATTAAGGACAAAAACCCTGGTCTTCAATGTAAAACGTGTGTATTTCCAGCTCAGTGTTGAACTGCTCTCTCAGACAAAGGAGTTTCAGGGTCTTGTTCATCCGGGGGTTGGGGGGGTTGAGAAGCGGTGTTTCCAGTCCTGATGAAGAGACAGCTGACAGCCAAAGCTGTCAATCTGCATTCCAACCTTTGTCCACTCACAGCTGATAAGGTATTGAGCTGAGCACTGAGCTAAATAATGAGGTCATGAAGACAGGAGTTTAGCCCCAAACGAGGGCTCGGCTCACCTTTAGGGATGAGGTGAGGGTTTAATCTGTTCGGGAGGAGCTGAGAGCAGAGGGAACTGGTCGAGTAGGTTGTGAGGATTTCTTCCTCGAGGTGGAGTTTCAGTTATGTCTCATTGGGAGGAGACCTCAGTGCAGACCGAGAGCTGGTTTGGAAACAAGCACCGCTTTCATGGACTTTAAAAGAAGAAGAAGAAGAAGAAGTAATGCAACATGACGGAGAGGTTTGTGATTGTTTTCTTTCTTCTGCTTCTATAAATGTTTTATCTTTTCTGTTTTACTCAGCACCTGATGGGAAGGAGGTGGAAGCTGAAATTACAGGAGGTGATGAGACAGAAGTGGAGCACAATCTAGAACCTCTGTCTTTCTGCTCCAACCATAGCTGCAGCTGCGTGTGCCACCTCCCACGACCTGGCATGATGCTAATATGGGTGCCTGTAGACGCTGAAGCAGGTGAGCAGTACAGGAATGTCAAAGAACAGACGCCAAAAAAAGGAAAAGACTGTAAGGAGGAGGAGGAGGAGGAAGAAGAAGAAGAAGAGGAAGAAGAAGAGGAAGAGGAGGTCGCTCAGGAAGTTCAAGAGGACATTAAGGTAACAGAGGAGGTAGATGGTGCTCCTGTTGAAGAAAAACACGTGTCGAAGCAGGAAAAATCTATTTTCCTGCAACGCTTGAATGATGTATTCGCTGATCCCAGAAGGATCTCAGGCCAGGGTCTTACTGCTGCCAAAAATCCCCCTCAGCCTTCTCCCGCTCCTCCAAAGCCTGCTCCCTCACTACCTGTCCACGAGACGGCCTCACAAGAGGAGGAGGAAGAAAACATCTACGAGCTGCACCTCCCGGAGGCTGCTCATCCCAAAAAAACACTTGCAGTTAAAGATCTGCTGGATTTTTCTAGAACTAGTCACCCTAGCTATTACAGCAGCACTTTGGGCTGTGCTCCCACTGCTGTGGATCCCAACCCGGCCTCTGATGATATCTATGGTAAAGCTCTCGTTCCACCTATCGTTCCACTAAAGACTTCCATGTATTCAGAGACTCCTCCACCATTAAGACTCCCACCACGTCCACCAAAGAAAGATCCCAGGAGGCCTAGCAATGCTATGGAATCCCTCAATACAGGTGTGCGCCTGTTTAATGATTTTAAACATTCATTCCTGCATAAAGTCCCTAATCTGCATCACCTACGTTTTTAATAGGAGAGAATGGAAAAGGTGAAGGGTCGAAGGATACCAGGAGGTCCAGCAACGTCTCCATGGATTCCCTCCAAGCAGGTGTGTGTTTAACAATCATCTGCATCTTTATTTGTGTTGAGATTTAAACTTTAATGTCCTGCATAACGTTAATACCCTCAATCACTTGCTTGTTTTTTGAATAGTAGAGAATGTAAACGGTGACGGAGGGAAGGATTCCAGAGAACCGTGAGTGTTTAAAGTCTTGAAATTTTGTGCTATGTTTGACTGAAAAACTAGTGAAACAGGCTTAAAGGTGTGGTTTACTGAAAAACCTTGTTTTCATGTTTTTTTCTGGTTAATATTGGTCACTCTGAGCTTTTCATGATGGCTGAACATGAAAACAGTCTTCTACATGGATCTCCAGCGATTCTGCATCAGAGAATAGAAGCATCATAGCTTTTTTCTTTATACAAATGACTCATAAGGCATTGATTTACACTAGAGAACACTGCGAAAGTATAAAAAACGAGGAAACCACACCTTTAACATATAATTATCCTTAAAGCAAATACATGGATGACTCTGTTTCAGTGTTTTCAGGAAAACCATTCACAGTTTGCATTGATTAGCATGGCTGATCCAGTCATACTTCCTGTTTCAGGTCTCCAATCAGGAGGAGGTCTTCATTCAAATGGGAAGCCCACCTGAAGAATGGTAAGGCTGACATCAATCAGATCACGCTCTGAACTGAGATTTCCTGCACTGATGACTATGATGATGTGAAAGTCAGAGTTTTCAGAATCACAAAAGACTGAGGTTGAGTTTTGGGTTTTGTCAGGCCGGACTAAGGGAGTGACCTCTAAGATCAGGTGTTATTTGGACGTTCTGGTTCTTGTGATGCTCAACATAAATATTTAACCCACATCCCAGCCCTTCATGTTAATTTCTGCTGTGCTACATTCAAACAATGCTTAGGAGAAGCTAAAATCCCTTTAGATCCCTTAAACTAAAAGTGGGTTGTTGTATTTTTCTGACTCCATGTTCCACTCTTTTCGCCTCAGAGCCTCTGTATCAGGTGTACCGCAAAACCGTCATCAAAGATGAGATCAGCCGGCAGACAATTTGCCGCAACATCAGCAAGACGAGCGACGAGTTCCCCTCAGAATGGGCAGCCCGTCGGAAAGGATCCGATGCGTCGGCTCTAGAAGGAGAAGCCAGGAGCAGCACCCTGTGGCAGGATCTCCCTGAAGTACGGGACAGCGGAGCGCTGAAGCAGCTCACCACTAAACAGCTTAAGTACCAGGAGGTGAGGGGGAGGAGGGTAATGTGGGAGAAGTTGTTCCATTAAGAAAAAATAATCAATAATCAAGTGGAGATTAAGAGACACCATTCTGCCTTACTGTACGATTCATAAAATACACTTTTAACTCTCTAACTTTGACAGTAGTGTACAGAAGTGGATACATTTCAGCAAATTATTACCATAAAAGAGACTTTCTGTTATTAATCACCTTCTGTGTTTTAGAGCATGTTTGAGGTTCTGACCTCTGAGGCCTCCTACCTGCGGTCCCTCTGCATTCTGACCGAACACTTCCATGATAACCAGGGGCTGAAAGATACCATGATCATCAGAGACAGGAAGACCCTCTTCTCCAACATCGTGAAGATTCGTGAGGTCAGCGAGAGGTGAGAAGCAGCACCAGGAAGGGGAAACAAAGGAAAGGGGGACTGGAGGAAGTCATTTATGACCTATGCTGAAAAAATTGCATCTGAGATTATTGTCAGATATTTTTTTGAGTGAAACTTTTGCTGCTCCCTGCTGCAGGTTTTTAAAAGACCTGGAGGACCGCATATTCAAGGACATAGTCTTCCTCGACATTTGTGACATCATCAACTACCACGCGCAGCACAACTTTCCTGCCTACATCGACTACGTCCGGAACCAGATCTACCAAGAAAAGACCTTCACTACGCTGAAGTAGGAGGAGTTACAGCTAGCTGAGCTCTGACTGTGCTGACTTACAGGAACATTACTACTCACACCCCCTCATTTGTCTTCCTGCAGGAAGAACAACGCTAACTTTGCATCAGTGATCAGCCACCTTCAGGAGTCGCCTCAGTGCCAGCGGCTGCCCTTCGTCTCCTTCCTGCTGCTTCCCTTCCAGAGAATTACTCGCATCAAAATGCTCATCGAGGTGATACAGCCTAACACCTTAATGTGATTTAGATTTGATCAGTATGGAAGGCAGATCCACTCACGTTTCAACCTCCTAGTGTTGCAGGAAAGATGCGAGTCATACAGTGAAGTTTTAAACACCCAAAAGGTTTTTGAAAAACAATTTTTTTAAGATAAAAATCAAAGACTCCTTAAAACCATTTATGCCTTATCGCTCATCTGACTTTATTGTTGTTTGGGGATAAAAATAGCAGCAACATTCGAGTGTTTCTCAGCTCCATGACACATTATAACCTGAAAAACACGTTCTCCTGCTCTGAGCTGCTTAATGTCAGACGGTCCATCAGGGCTGTGAGCGAGGCATGGTATGACAGTAAAACATAATGGATTCCTACTGCTAATCATTCTGTTTAGATGCATTGTTTAAATTGATGTTTTGAAGTATTTTTACTGGCAGCTTGTTGAACATGGTGGTAAATACGATGTATTAATCAAAATCTGACCTGGTGAGCGTGGAAGGCTGGAAAAGTTAAATTCTTAAACAGTTTTGCTGTTTTTTATTTGCCTTTATGATTGGAACTCAGATCTGGTGGTACGAGTAAATCCAGCTCAACTGCTAGAAAATGTTTAAAACTGGTGGTTGATTCAGGATTCTAACAAATTATAAGCTTAAGAGAAAAACCAGTACACTGAGGTAGGGCTCAGAGTGAAAAGTAGGTGTGCTGATGGGTAACAGTGATCAGGTGTTTTGAGGAAAGAAGACAAGAACTACAATAAGATGGTAAAAAAACAAGTGATAAACTAAAAGAACCCTTGTAAAAAAAAAACATAAATCCAAAGTTTTAAATAAGTCTGTGTCAGCGTTTAATGACCTGGGTGCTCATTTATAAAACTTTGCGTAGAATCCTTACTAAAACTTGCTTAAAGCAGCACTCCGGAGGATTTCATCAAGAGAGCAGTTTTTGAATCTAGCGTCCAAAGGCTCCTCCTCAAAACATCTCGACACGCGCGTCCGGTCGCGTGTGCGCGCGTGCACGCGGCGCATATACTTCGGACATGAACTGTACAGCTCAATGTGTAGGGTTTAATCACTCACAGTTCACAATCTTATTCCAACAACTACGAGGGTCTGAAGAGCCCTCTCTGTCCCTGCTGCTTCTGATATTAGCTCTGTTAGCAGAGAGCTGCTGCTGGACTCTGAAGCTGAACTTGACTCGGCCCTGGATGAACTTTCTGACCAAAATAAACGCATAATCCTGTCAAGCCTTGCCATTCTGTGAGGTGAAAGGTTTAAAAATAAAAATAAATCCATCTTTATCTGGAGAATGGGTAGGTTTTTAGTAGAAATGAGCCATGAGTCCTCAGTGAACGGCTGAGACGGCAGAGAAACACACGGAGCGTCCTGTACGACAGCGCCCCCTACTGGTACAGGTTTGGTCGATGCGCGTGCATGTTGAGAGAATGCAGACATTTGAATTTCATTGGCTGAAAAATGTCGGCGGCAAGAAATAATGGAAAGGGGTCTCTAGGAGGAAGGAGGGTCTTCATCAGAATGACAGATGTTGTGGAACTCAACCCATAGATCATAGTTTAGACCTGAAATATCATTTAAAACATTTAGAAAACTTTGATACAGAGAAAAATAATCCAGAGAGCCGCTTTAAGCTCAGCCAAAAAATTTCAGGTACGCAAATTCCATTTCCGATTTATAAAACCCTGCGGACGCACAGATCCACGCAATTCTGCTTTATAAATCGCCCTCAGACGTAGAACTGTGCTCAGCTGTTTTTGGGTCAGAACCCTCCTCCTACACACCCACATTCTGACATATACGGTCAATGCTAAGGACCTCATGAATAATTACATATGCATAAGCCGGTGGGTTTCTGGCTTTTAACAGTAAATCGTCACAACGGAGAGGTTTAGAAAACGTGATTTCACAGAGGCAGAAACTCGAGGTGCTTGTGGTGAAGTGGATGGACGGAAAAATGTTTTATTAGGTGGTGAAATGTGACGAATTACAAACACGGAAGTGCTCCGAGAGACGTCTCGCTGCAGCGCTGCTGTCAGTCTGACAGAGAGATCGTCAGGATCCAAGATCTAAGAGAAACGTTTAATGACAACATTTAATTTAATCCAAAGGGGAAGACACGTCATGCTGTTCATCCTATTAAACAGTCAACCTGCTGGATAAAATAATCGCTGGTTGAAACCTGAGAACGGCCGGTGACACCGGGTTTTACTGGTTCCGATGGTTCTGTTGATCTAATACTGGACCCAGTTGATCCATAGGATGCTCTAATGAATCTATCAGCTGATCGTTCGTCCAGTCATTATCTAGAAATCTCTAAAAACTCTCTCCCATTCATCCGGAGTCTGCCTGCTGGCTGAGCTGCAGCTCATTACGCACAAGTGTCACTGCAGGATTCCTAAGTCTCAGAAATCACAATTAATGCACCAATAAGTGCAGTTTGTGATATAATCTGAAGACGACTGGATGAACATAATGGGATATTATTCTAAAATGCGACATCTTTTCATTCAAAATTTAATTTTTATTCTTTTTAGAGACAGGATTGTTGGTTCTGTGTGCGCGAGGGTCTACAAGTCTTTAATTGAGTCATAAATTCAACATTTTTCCATCTCACCTGCTTCTCTGACTGGTTTCACGTCTCCAACATGTGCTTACGCAAGGTCTAAAGTTTGCTTAGAGTTGCGCACATTTTTCTGTTACGTTTTCTTTTATAAATCCCAAATTTTGCGTAAAAAGTGACCTACGCAACTTTTTGGCCCATTTTGTGCGTAAGCAAGTTTTATAAATGAGCACCCAGGCTAACTACTACTGGGAACACAAGCTAATAACATTGTTCATCAAACCCTATAACAACACGTTATCCATCTACACTGTTAGTTTATTAAAATACTATCAGAAGTGAGAATTAATCATTTATTCCTGCAGCTGTCATCACAGTTTATTTATGGGTTGGGCATGATGGTTTCTGGGTTTGGAGCTTTAGAGAAACCTTTGGGTTTCTAATTTTCTGACGTCTAGAAAATGAGGCGTTCCTCTTTATTTTTCTGACATTAATTCAGAATTTCTGACAGATTAAAACATTATTAGAAGCTACAGACATAAGAGCCTGAGAACTAAGACTGTTGGAGCATCCTGTTGCTGCTCTGAAGTTTTGAGTTCCAAATATGGAAAACCAGCTGGAACATTGTCAAATTTAGAAATCCCACTTAAAGGTGTGGTTTTCTGGGTTATTTTATAGTTTTGCATTGTTCTCTAGTGTAATTCAATGCTATCTGTGTATTTTTTTTATAAAGAAAGAAGCTTTGATGCTTATAATAGAAGCTTTAGAAGTTTCCCATCTGACACCTGAATTTGAAACAGCAGGATTCTCATTAGTATTCATGATATGCACAGCACTCACTTCTGATTGGATGACCGAAATGTCAATACTCCGCCCCCCGAAATGTCCCGAGATACTTTGGAAAGTGAAACAGTGAAAAAGATAAACACCCAGGTAACAAACAGTAGCTTCTAGTTTTTACTGAAGATTAGCTTTGAGAAAAAATAACAACTGTCTGCCTGCTTCCTGCTAGCACTCATTTCCTCAGCTTTCCTCCTCTTTTTCTCCTCTTGCTGTCTGTCACCCGCTCTCCCCTGCGAGGGGGGGGGGACACACACACACAGAGAGGGAGGGGAAAAAATAAAAACAGAGAGAGAGGGACCGGCCGTCACTGGCGGCAGCCAGCCAGGTATATCACCGAGTTGGCAACACTGCGTCTGCGTTCCGCCATGTTGAATTTTCAACAAAAACAAAAGCTAGCAGCTGGGCGGACCGAAAGGCGTTACCATCTCAGCCAATACACGTTGTGACGTCAAACCGTGCACAAATGCACATCCGCATTTTTAAGTTTCATTTCTTACACATTCTGTTTTTTCTTAATAACCAGGGAACAGAGAGTTCTCATGTTAGGCCGACATGACAGGCTCAGGGGGACCTATTGGAAACTATGAAGACCTGAAAAAAATGGATTCTGACAAAACCACCCCTTTAAAATTCTAATATTCCTCATCAGTCACAACCTCCACATCCAATATGGCTACTGGCATAAACAATGATGAGAGCTCCAATAATAAAGTGTTTTTTAAATGTTATTTATTTTAATTTAGTTTATTTTTAAAGCTCCAGTTTGAACAAAGAAACAAACCATTTCAGGTCAGCTGATTCTAGTAAATGTTATAAAATTAGATTAATAATGAAAGGACATTTAGTCAGATTTGCCCTTTAGGTAAAAAGGAACCAGCAGATTGGGTCCTTCAGTTTTTCCTTTATTACAGTAAACATGTTGCTCAGAGTAAAACAGTGAATCCCACTGATAGCTGGAACACATTAGTCCTCATCGGATCTGTTTAATGCACCACTGACTTCAATGTGTTTACTGTTTCAGTTACTACTAAGGTGCTACGTTTACAGTAAAAATACCCTTGTTTTCCTTTAGTAGAGGTTTTGGATTATAAGTGTAAGAACAGAAATAAAAAACAAAACAGGCTTAAACGTGTCACAGAACTCCACAGTACCATGTGCTTCCTTCTCCGTTCATCTTATTTCCACTGAAAGTCAACAACTTGACCTCTCCACAGTGTTTATAACTGTGAGGAATGTCCTCAGTCCAGTCCTCACTACTTCCTGTCCTGTAGACACGCACATGGGTGCACCTTGCCCCGACCTTCTGACCTTTTCTGTATCGGGATGGAAAAAATGCTTCGGCGGAATAAACAGTTGTTTGTCGTTTCAGAACATCCTGAAGAGAACAATCGAAGGGACAAAAGAAGAGAAGGCAGCCATCAAGGCTCTGGATTCTGTGACGAAGGTAAACATTCGTCACTCTTCACTTTCCACTCTGCACACAGATAATATGACCCCAGAGCAGTCCCTCCAGGAAGCTGAGATGTTTCAAAAAGGTGCAGTTAAAGTTGTGATTTTCTTCAAGAATTTTTTGTTTTGTTTAAGGTTTTGTTTTGTTTATACTCACACACATTCAACCTCTTTATACACACACTGTATGCACTGTTTCACCATAACATAGAAGACTACAAGATGCCGTAATCTCCATGACAACAACACTAACAGCCTGTCTCAGTGTCACTCACGTTACGCCTCAAAGGTTCACTGCTTCAGCTGAAAGAGTTTAGAAAAGAGTGGATACACAAAAAAATTAACGAGATTCAAAGGAGTTCACTTTAGTTAACACTGACGGTCCTTTTTATTTCAAACTTCCTCACATAATAGCAAACGGCTGGCTCAGCACAGAGTTTAGGACACTGATCAGTTCATCTCTCTGATTTTTATAATATACTTTCTTATATTGTCTAAATATGGACATCAAACTCACATCGACTCATTCAGCTCTGGTAACAGACGCCCCAGCCTCCGTCACGGTAGCTTCCCGTGTCTGTGATCCTCGCTTTTCAGACAATTCTCCTCGCATGTTTTACGGTTGAAAAGTTCTTGTCAGGCAATGATTTTTGTCTATGTTCCACCACGACATTGTGTATAGCTTTCCATCACTTTTGTGTAACACTTTAGGAAACTGATGAATGTATTTTAGCCATAGTATTGGATGAAAACTGACCGTTTCAGGTCACAAATGTTTACGTACTGCAGATTTGGCTCCAACACTGGAAGTAAATAAAGCTCGAGGCAATGGGGATTGGTCAAAATGTATCTGAGTTGCAGTGATTGGTCAGAGAAGAAGGTAAAAAAGGGCAAACGCTGAGGTGATTGGTCAGATTTGCAGAAAAATTGCGCGGTGATTGTTGAAAATTACAAGGCCTCGCAGAATTCATGACTAATGTTTGTGATAATAAATGCAGTCAAAACTTCCTGGAGGGACTGCTGAAGGGCTTCACATCTGGAATTTTGATGTTTCCTGCTAAAGGAGCCACCAAAAGATTGTATTAAAGACTTTTTCCCCCCACTCTTGATCAAACAGATCATTGACAAGTGTAACACAGAGGTGGGAAAGATGAGGCAGATGGAGGAGCTGATCCAGCTCTCTGGAACGCTGGAGTTTGATAGTAAGCTCAAGGTAAGTTTGAACAATCACATCTACACCAGACAAAGCCACAGTTTGGCTTTTGTTTTAAAAAAATCATTAAAATTTAACGTCTAACAGTGAGATGTAATGATATTAATGTATTAACTTAGCAGCTCATTTTAACCTTCACCCTGGCAGATTACCACTAAATTCTATGTTGTTTTTATTGTTTTCATCAATATCAGGACTCCAAAGTGGAAACTTTGTTGTATTTTTTAACAAAATGCAAAAACAAAACTTTACAGTTAAAGAGCATATTTTAAGTTAGACACTCCCTTAAACAAATGTTTAGAGAACTATAATAGAAACTTTTTCTGAATAAAAATTTACACAAATTCAGCTTATTTAGGCTCTTGGATTCGTTTTTGTGAGAATTGTCAATTTTTTCACCAAACCGGAAGTGACGACAGTTCAGGGAGACCGTTGGTTCTCTATATAGAAAACTGATCCACTTATCACTACTTGTGACGAGCAAAACAAACCCCCAGAGTGCCGTTATTTTATTACTTTATAGTGAGAAGTTATTTTATTAAGATAAAAATTAAAAAAGATAAAAACAATCAGTCCTGTAAGGCTGTACCCTGTCGGTCCAGCTGTAGACCGTGACCCACCTCCTCACTCGGGTCTGGGTAAAATACCAGCGTTTAGCACCAGGTTTGATCATCAGAGCTCCAAACATTGAGCTGCGTTCAGGTGGATTGTTAAGAAATGAAAGAGTTTATAAAAAGTTTCACAGGATGCAGCTAAACGGTTCGAGGCTGACCGAAACAGTGTCGGGTCAGGCTGGAAACCCCGCCGGGAAGACCCTCTTGGTAGCCGCTGGGAACGGGAATCCCCTCTGGAGAGCATCGCGGCATGGATTTACTGTACCCCGCCAGCCAGGTGAGGGTCAGACACCTGAAGGAAATGCTCTCATGAAATCGCGGACCGGTACCGAACTACGACCCACCACGAACCGTACCAAACCTGGCATGGAAACGAGACTCAAGTCTCCCCGTTAGCTCCTGTTAGCTGCTGCGTGCTAACAGCGGTTAGCTCTTGTTAGCTGCTGCGTGCTAACAGCGGTTCCGGTGAATGGATCGAAGTAACGGCGCCTGTTTAGAGTCACACTGAATGTTTATCGCCGGTATGTGGGACTCCATCACATCCAGTCCTGGACTAGACCAGGACCACCGGGGTTTTTCGTCTCCAAACAGAAGTCACCGTACCGGTAAGGAAGCCGTCCCGTTGTTGACTCAGTGTCCTGACAGACTGGCGATCGGCATCACAAACATAATAATTTAGCATTTTTTATTAAAATGAATTCACACCGACTCGATTAAAGAGCGCTCTAACCTAAAACTAACAACTCATGGCAGACAGCGAGCAGGCAGCTGGCAGACTAGAGCGGTGCCAGTCTGAGATGTTAAAGTAGTTTAGCTTTAAAAAATCTACACAATGATTAAAACAAGCATCTGTTACACAAACTCCACACAACAAAGGGCTCAAATGATCATATTTATGGGATTATTGATCGTACAGAGTGTTAAATTACCCTACAAATACTTTATTTATCTACATCTGACAACACTGTAAGCAGCGCCACCTAGCTAGGAGCTCCCTTAGCTGACGTCACAGGTCCACATATGAAAAAAAAAGCGTTTTTAGAAGCTTTGCAAAAAGGGGCACTTTTGACTAGAAAAATGGTTTAAAAAAATGTATTGTAAAACAAAATACCCTCAATAAACATTTCAAATAGTATTTTTGGACAGAGTTTTATCAGAATTTAAAAAAAAAAAGAACTTAAAATATGCTCTTTAAGTGCAAAGTATGTATACTGCAGGGTTTTGTTTGTCAAGGTGTGAAAACTACACATTTTTAGTCATTTTAATGAGAGGCTATAAAAAAATTAAAAATTCCCACTGTTTATGCACAAGAAAAAGATTTATTTTAGAGCTTCAAATACATTCATATGGTGTTTATTCTAAATTTTACAAAAAAAAGTTTGCAAAATATTTTAAAGACATCCATTGGTTCTCTGGGATTTAAATTATTTTAAATCAAATCTCAGTTGCTGTAATTAATTAAATATCTAAATCATTAGTAATAATATTCATGCAGCAGTAGTAATAGCATGAACATTTTTGATTTAATTTGAATCAAATAAATCAGGTTTTGTATTTTTTAAAGTTTTGCTCAAGGTTATCAGATCATCAGTGTCCTGCCCAGGTTGCTTTTTAACCACCGTTATCAGGAAGTGAGCCTGTGGAGGGAGAAACCTCGAGGACAGAGTTACAGCTGCTTTGTTGTTGCCATAACAACGCTAGGTACAACATTACAAGCCGTTAAAAATTAAACCACACCTCCTAATTGCTTTTTTAGAAATTGATAATAACATTTATAGTTTTGTTTAAAGGAATTCTATTTCAGAAATCCACCGTGTTCGTTTCAGACAAGAAGAAAGTTGTTGAGGATTTCTGGAGCTGAAAAACCGAATCACATGAATAAAAACGTGAAGCAGTCTGTTGTAGAAAGGGTTGAGCAAATTACATTCTGGATATTCAAAATGTTCTTTTTGATTAGGTAAATTTTAATTATTGATATCAGCTTTAGAGGTTCTGCCTATATGTATTACGATATATGATAAACTGGCTTGCCGTATTTTTCAACCCTTTGAACTGCCTGTGACAAATAACAAGCTTTCACAGGGTTCCTACAGGGTCTTAAAACGTTTTAAAAGCATTGAATTCACACATTTGGAAATAATACCTTAAAAAGACTTGACATAGTCTTGAATTTTGGTATCTGGGTCTTAAAATGTGCTGTATGTAACTTCTCCTTATCCCATTTCACCTTAAAGATTTCATTTGTCAACCATGATTCTGATTAAATAACGTAGCTTAAACAAAGAGTGGTGGAGCCAGTAGAGCTTTCCCCAGTCACTAAAAGTAGATATTTGATGCCACAGACGGCAAACACAACACAGACATGGACCACAAACAACAAGCTGAGGAGAAGCACCAAAAATCAAAGAAAATGTCAGCAGACCACAAGAAAGGTTGACCAACACCTGTTAGGTTTTTAAAACATTTTATTTACCCTACCTAGCTACCAATTTCATGCTAGGATTAGCCTATGGGGAAATGTAAAATTAACAAAGTGTGGTGGGATAAAAAGTCTTTTTGTCATTTGTGGAGAACAATGTTTTTGAGGCTTTTTGTACCGTATGCAAAAAAAGGATTCGGCTAGGTACAATTGGCATGAAGGCATTAAAGCTGCACTATGTAATTTTTAAACAAGCTAGGTATAGCTAGCTATTTTACACAAACAAGTCTCAGAGCTCTCACCCCTCCTGTCAGGTGTAATCCTAATGCCTTGCCTCCCCCGGACATTGCTACAATAAAGAAGAGAGTGAAAACACCAGCAGTTGAAACGCTATGCTAATGTTCACCCTGCTTTTTCCTCTTTCTACATCTACACCTGTGAAATGGGCAGTAAAATCGGTATTCAATTTTTATATAAATGGTCTTAAAAATGTCTTAAAAAGACTTGAATTTGACTTGAAGAAACCTGTTTCAGTCATTATATATGAGATTCTGATGATATGATAACCTTGTACAAAGATACCACAGTATGAAAGTAATTCTATAGCTATTAATAGCTAGAAGAACTATTTTGATTTTGGTGCACAGATATAGATAAGGGATGATGAATGTTGACAGTCATGCTCTCTTTAAAATCAGTTACGGTAAAACAGCAGGTTGACTTAAAATATCTTTAACAGACGTAAACAGTGATGGAAGACTGAAATAAAAACAGACAAATAGCAGCTAGATTTAATGATCAGAATGAAACAAAACTAAAACTGGTCAGCTTTGAACCAAAAACAGCTTTAACATGTCAGGTTGGCTGCATTATTTTAAATAAATTGTTTCTGGCGTGACTATTTTTTGATTTAAAGTAATTTTTCTTTTAAATTTTGACTTTGAAATAATTTATTTATGTTATGAGTGTTTCAGTCCACTCTCACTGTATTAAAATGTCAGAGTATTTTCCTTAATATTTGCATGAAGCAAGCAACATGCATGTTTTTGGTCCGTGGGAAGAAACCCACCCATTCATGGGGAGAACATGCTAACTCTATGCAGAGAGGACGCATCGACCCTGCAGCCTTCTAGCTGTGACAGAGCTATCGACTGCGCCGCCATGCAGCCGACAACACTAATGTTAATCAAACTAAGCTAAACTAGTCTTGCCTGTCCCCCTCAGGCCATCCCCATCATCTCAGAGACTCGATACCTGGAGAAGAAGGGCGAGCTTCATGAAATGTCCAAAGGGAAAACTCTGGTCAACATGAGGGCGAAGTTCAATCCAGTCCACCTTTTCCTCTTCAACGATCTTCTCATCATTGCTAACAAGAAAGGGTAATCTGATCTGTTCAAAATGTTCTCACCATAGAGTTAAATGTAAGGACATTTTATCATTTATTACTACAATTCCCTCAACAAATGTCTGATTATCAACCATAATAAGGTAGGAGTGGTCTCTCAGCTTGAGTTTAGTGTTTATAGAGTCTCGACTCGTTAGCTGTCATGGAGTTATGACACCAAGTACTAGATGATGTCACCGCAAATCAAAGCATTCATGTTCTGTCATCGCTCCTGACTTCCTCACATATAAGAAGAAGTGTCACAAAGGAATAAAACATTTAGTTGAAGAAAGAAGAGAATACATAGTGCAGCATGTAAAGAACTTTACGATGCTATCATGTGTTTTTTATGAACAGCCTCAGGTCTTTTTGGAGTTTCCAGTTAAACCTCATTGTGTCCTTTTGGTCCTACATTCCTGTCTGAGTCACGTCAGCGTTCTCGTGTGTTTTGTCCTGAACAGAGCCGAGCGTTTTGTGGTAACCGACCACAGTCACCGCTCCCTGGTGAAGGTTCAGCCTTTTGATGAAGGCAACTATGAGAACTGCTTTAATCTCATCATCCTGGAAAACCACCAGGGACGCATGGTAGAGCGACTCCTCAAAGCCCCCTCCCAGTGAGTACCCCGTTCTACCACAGCAGCTCTGATTTATTTAACCATATCAGAATCATCAAGCTGTATTTTTGTCACTCTAACTTACTTTCCTTGTATAAATATGGTTACACTTCAGTAATACGGAGTAGAAGCCTTGAGCTTGTTTCCCTGGAACCAGATGTCTTCCAGGCTGAAAAAGGAAGGTCCAAATCTTGAGCACAGCTGCTTATATTTATTCCTTGAAATGTCAGCCAAATATTTAGAAATCGACTCAAGTATTGGCCTAAAAAAGTTTGCAGCTTCAGTGCTGTTGGTTTTTAGTTTCTAAGGCTTTGATGGACAATTACATACATTTTCTGCAAGGAGTCGATGTTTATGGTGTTGGTTCTTCTTTCTCAAGACCTCTAGTCATCCTGGCTTGCTGTCAGTCAAACTGTGATTCAAATCCTGACTGATAGCAGCCCATTCTTGTATAATCAATGCTTAGAGTTTGTCTAAATTTGTGGGCTTGTGTTTGTTCACCTGCCTGTGGATCAACAAGTTCTTATGGGATTAAATTCTGGGGAGTTTCCTGTACACGGACCCAAAATGTTGAGTGTTTAGTTCCATGAGCTAGTTCTGACTTTAGCCTTGTGACATGGTGCTGTATCGTGATGGAAAAGACATTATTCAGCACCACGCCGTTCTTAGACAGTTGGGAGGAGTTGCTCTGGGAGGATGTTTAGGTACTATTTTTTATTCATGACCGTTCCTTGGCTGAGAATCAAACCCACACATGAATGGACTCAGGATGCTTCACTGTAAACAGGACTGATGGGAGCCCTCACCCTTTCTTCTCCAGATACCTCAAACAGTTGTGGACAATAAATTTCCTCTAGTCCTTAGCAGTCCCTGGACCTTTAGCATGATATCCGTCTGTCTCAGATGTTTTTCTCAAAGAGAAGAGGCTTCTTTGAGGCCATCCTCCAAAAGTCTCCTCACTGCTCTGCAGATAAACTCATGCCTACCTGCTGCTGCTGCCACTGGTTAGGTTCTGTACTGGAGGAGCCCTGATCTCACAGCTGGATCAGCGTTAGGAGACGGCCCTGGTGCTGCTGGACTTCCTTAGTGCCACGAAGCCTTCTTTGTAAATGCAGTAGAATGTTTTATTTTGGGGATGTTAATTCATTTTCACTTCATCTGATCACTTCTGCAGTTTATGCAAACTATATGAGGCAGCAAACTTTGCCACAATCCACATTTGAGTCATTCTCAATCTGTCCCGTGATTTACCAACCTCTGCGATCCCTGCACTAAATTAATAAAGAGCATTTAAAACAACAAGGCTGCAGCCAAAGTGTTGTCAGAAAGAACAATTTGATGATTCTGAAACTTTTGAAAACTCCACAAACTGGTATCTGAACACTCAACATGAATCCTCACACACACTAATCCAGACTAGACTGTTCTTTTGCGTGTGCATTAGGAATGTGCCTTGAATCTTTCACCGTTTAGTCAAAGCATGTTTCTGCCAACAGGTCTGACCTGCACAGATGGTTGGCAGCGTTTCCTGACTCCTTTAACAAAGACGAAGAGGAAACCATTTATGAGGACTTTGGTGAGAACGACACACTGATCCACGTGGACAGATCGTGTGTCTTTTGCGTGTGTGGATACTTATTCACGGGTGTGTGTGCATCAGACTGTCCTCAGGTGCAGTGTGTGGAGCAGTACATCGCCAAGCAGGCAGACGAGCTCAGCCTGGAGCCCGCTGAGATCATCAACGTCATCCGTAAAACCAACGAGGGTAAGAGCAGATGAAAAATCATACAACATTTCTTCTCATCTCCTCAGCTGACATTCTGATACTTGTTCAAATGCCCCTCCTCAATCCTCCACCCTCCAATATAGCAGTTTGACTTTCTTTTCCTGCATGGACACAAACTCTTGTTTGTCCTCCCTGTATTCCCCCCACCCCTGCTTTTTTTGTTGCATGTTTCCAGGCTGGTACGAAGGGATCCGCTTGACTGACGGTCAGAAGGGCTGGTTCCCCGTAGAAAACGTCATAGAGATCACCAACGACCACGTGAGGAGGAAAAACCTCCTGGAGCGCTACAGGGTCACTCAGGCCGCCAGCATGATAAAAGACAACAAAGCCCGCTAAGATTGATTTACAAAAGACCTGAGGAGGAGTGACAAAAGAATTATGCAACCAGGAAATGTAAAGTGATTATCCATCATGGGTATCGTGTTAATCATCAGTTTGATACGTGCTTCCTTTAGAAGGTCTGAACTGTAATTAGATTTCAGTTAGACGTCAGACATAAGGCACAATCCTCTAGTTTGAGCAGATCAACTGTTACTGTAAACACAGTCAGCATTTTGTCGTCACACATTCCTGCCATACTTCATAACCTGTTTATCAGTGACTTTGGCCACTTTACAATGAATGTGTGAGCCGGTGTCTGTCAGCTGTGTGATTTTAGAAGAATTACTCAGAGAAAAGCTCCAAATAATCAGGAAGTGTCGGAGCTTTGTTCACGTGGGCCGATCTGGACCAACGTGTTTCTGTAGACGTCCTGCAGCTGCTGCTGATCAGTAAAGACTCTGGAAATGTACAGAATGTTGTATATTAGAAAAAAGATGTTCCGTTTTAAACTAGTGCTTGCACTTTTAATGGATAAAAAAGGTGTTCTTGTACAGAAAGTTCAACATTTTTATTAAACACTCACATGGAAAGTTTTACAACGCTGGAATTTTTTAACCTCCTTTAAAAAAAAGTGATGTGTTTCAAAGTCTGATGTTTCAAAAAATCCAGAAAAGCTCAAACAAAAACAAAAACTGGTTGAAAAACAATCAACTTATAAAGGATCGTTAAAGGTCTCAAACGTCACCGAGGCTGAGGAGCACAGACACAGCATCCTCCTCCAAATCCGTCAGCAGTCGCTCCTTTGCTCCGATCCTCCACAGTCCATGACTGGTTTCATTCCTGCCCTCCTGACAGGGACTTGGAGTTCTGAGTGGGTCTTCCTCCTGGTTAAAGCCTTGTTGGAGAGTGTTGGCCACTTCAATCTCCGTCTCTGCCCAGCCTTGTCCCAGAGCCCTTAGACACAGCGCATCACCACAGGTGATCTGATGGGATTCTTCAGGTGAAGGAGGGGTCAAACATCCAGGGTCTGCCTCCATATGAGCAGGGAGTATGTCCTCATAGGTTTCTGGTCCCTGCTGGTGGTGCAGTTTCAGCAGGTTGGTAATGGCCTGGTCCTCTTCCTGCGTGAGCTGGACGACGGCCTGTAGCGGCTGCAGCTGAAGGTGTGTGTTCTGGATGAGCCAGGTGGGACTGCCCAGGTCTCTGATGGGACGTGGTCCTGATCTGAATGGGTCTGGGTGGTTTGGAGGGGCCACACATGCAGACATGACGGGCCGTGGTGTGTCGAGTTGGGAGCAATCACAAACCTGATGGGCAATAACTTGGTTTTGTGACAGTATAACATTTTAAATAAGCTTAAATTATTTTAATGAAGAACTTGCATGAAAAAAAGTGAATTCATGCATTGAAACATGAATAAATCTGATAATCTATGGTAATTTTTTAGTTCTGTGTAATGTATTTCTGTTCTAACAGTCAATAATCAATGCAATGACTTTAAATCAATCTAATAATGTTGCAAAACACACGTTCAACCATTTATCCCGTTTAAATGTGAGACTCAGAAAAACATGCAAACTTAAATTAATACATAAACTACTCAAAGCAAAACACTGGATCTGAGAGGGATTGTGTTTCAGGACTTACCCTGATCCCAGTCAGTGTGTTCTGAATCCTGCAGCCCATAGTGGGGTCAGAGTAGAAGACCTCTGAGGGGGTGAGGGAGGGGACACACTGAGAACAGAATAACATACCATGCATGTTTTGCCTGGAAGTAACATTTGAGCGTCTAACCTGACTGGAAGGCCTCCTGCCTGAGGGGGAGTGCTGTGGGCATGTAGAGGGGCAGGAAGGAGGGGTGCTGCAGGGTCCTGGAGGAGAGAGGAGGCAGGACGCTCCACTGAGGGCTCTGCTGCACAGGGACGACAGGATGAGGACCTGCTTATTGTCAAAGTCCGAGCTTAAAACGACGAGAACTCACCGAAGAAGGCCCTTCACCGGAGCTCATGGTCGTTTACCTTTATTCGAGTTTTCTTCGAACTCATGGAGCCGAGTCTCGAGTAAATACGGCCGGAATTTACAGAGAAACGGCGACATCTACTGGTTGAGCGATGAAATTACATTTAAAAAAATCCATTCTAATGAGAAATGTTTTATATGGGCTTGAAAACAAAATGTGCATGCCTTTTAATTATGGATACCCGATTCACTGTCTGCAAAAAACGAGAACATTTGTTATTGGGGAGTTTTGTAAAGGAAATTAAAATGTAAAAAGACAAATGCACACAATATCCAGAACCACTGAGGAAACGGGTAGAAAGTGAGCCATAATGCCAGGGGTTTACAAATCAAGGTAGATGTATTAGTTTCTACAGTGAGGACCACACCTACTGGTGACACTAGACAATCCTCTGACCAGGAGCAATACTCATGGCTTGTTAGAGGCGAGGCCGGATGTAGGCATGGGCAAGGGGAGGCATTGCCTGGGTAAATGCAGAGGGTAGGGATCAAATATGAAAAATATATGGATGGAGGAACTGATGATGGCATAGTTTGATGCATTTAAGGAATTGGGGGATGTGATGACCCAAAAAAAAAAAAAAATTCTTAGCATGTCCAGACTCGCCCACCTGATATTCTACCTGCCCCCCTTAATAGGGCTGGCTAGATCCGGCCCTGGGAGAAACACTGCTGCAGATTGAAGAAACGTCCAGTAAACAACTTGCTCAACCAACTGGTTTTAGTTTGTGAACTTGTTTGCTTGAGCCCATCAGATGGAAGTCCAAATTACTCTAGTCAGACTGAAATATTCAATGTTTGCTCAGTAGTGAAAGACACTTCCTTACAGTTTTGGGGTTTAATCCATTAGTTAAAAATAAAACACTGGGAGCAGTTGACTGATGCAGGTACAGTTTCAGATTTGTACTTATCCAAATAGGTGTTTGAGTGCTGCATTGTAACTAGAAGAGTTCTTTAGTGGGTCCAAGTCATCGTTTTACAAAAGTTCAAGACGTCAAATTTTTATTTGAGTTTCAGAAATCCAAGTGTATAAGTGAAAGTATTTCAGAGTCAGACTAAAGTTTTTTTTTTCCCCCCAGGTCCCAAGTCTTGTGAGGATCAAGTACTCTACACCTCTTGGTTCTGTTAGTGGTGATAACTTTGTTAGAGTGTAGATTTTTTTTTTTCATGCAAAACAGTAAAGCACAAGTTATGCTCATGTTTCCCCATGTGCATTTGAAACTTTAACATGTAGCTTAATGTAAAAAAAAAAAAAAATCCCCACAAACAGCAACTTTTAAAACATTTTTATTAAAGCATCAAGTGTTAAAATTTTGAATTGACATCTTCATCTTGCACCCTTCACTTAGTGCCTGTAAAGAGAAGTTGTAAAGTTTAACCAACAGGCACAACATTTACAGTGGGGGGAGGGGGAGTACGCATTTACCTTTTTTGAAGTGAGCAAAAAGCATTTTAGCACTAGGGACCTTAATGTAGCGAGTAGTCGGGTATGAGGACAGGTGTATGATGGGGCTTTCGGTTTTTGGGAGAGCGGCTGTGGTTGGAGGTTTCTTTGGGGCCTCAGTGGAACGTGGCACAGCTAGAAGATAAAAATAGTCAGTCAATTTGACAGAGTCACATCCAGCTGATGAACTACTGTACCGTTTGTGGGATCTATGGCAGGGATGATGCTGCCAACGCCTTCCTTATCAGACTCAAATCTATAGGCCGAGAAGAGGCTGTGAAGACCAGCTAGAGGATATGAACACTGCACAGTCACCCTTGGAGAGAACAAACATGGTTAGGTGGAGAACCACACAACAGTAACACATAACCAGAGGACATGCCTACCCCTCCGTGGCATTCTCAGAACCAAAGTAGTGAATCCTGTTCTCATAAACCACATTCCCATATGAAAGCTAGAGCACATGAAGCAGATGGGTTACTGCAAGTCCAGTTAGTGCAAACATTGATCAAACTTAAGTTTTACCTCAACTTTAGAGCCACAGCTATGGAGTGGGAAAGAGAAAAGCACCCTGGTGCCATCCGTTTCTTTGGGTACACAGAGGTTATTTATGAGACTAGTTTCCATTGGGATCGCATCCCTGTGGAGGACCTTAGACAAGTCGACCACCACAGTCATCCAGCCATGAGTTGAACACACTGCAGAGAAAAGGTACATTAAAAATCATGTAGACATACAACCAGCCATCTCATTAGAGACACCGATGCTCTTACAAATCATCTCTGTAGAATTAAACGGGCACGTCTTGATGGTTGAAGCTCGGACATTTGGGGCGTCACGGGATTTCACGAGGATCTCAAATGTGCCAAGGAACCCCTTCAGTGTGAGGTCCTGAAAGAACAAGATTCTAGAAAAAGAAGCAACTCATGCTTCAGTCATCTAGTCAATGGCTCCAATCTTACCGTGTATGTATATCCACGAGTAAAGAGTGGTACATAGAGCTGCAGACTCTGGTCGTCGTTGCTCATGACGTAACCACGCTTGGCTGCCAGCGCCGGTGTCAGCCGGTCTGGGCCGATGCTGAAATCCCACAGGTAGTCTGAAGGCTGGTGGTCCAACTTGAAGCCGATTCCAGACTTATTACAGACGGCCTCAAATGATGGAGGAGCTGTCAAATAGCTATAATCAGATGCCCAATTCATAACCAGAGCAACTTTAAAGGCAGATTGACTTACAGACATCCGTTAAGGCCTTGACAGAAACAGAGTAGTAGTACGGCTCGTTTCCAGGGTCAGCAATCAGGGTGTAGTTGACATCCAGTGTGTGCAACATAGCACTGTCTTCTTTAGAGAACTAAAGGCAGATACATTCAGTTATGAGAATCAGAAGATGCTACAGACATCCTACTGGAGTAGTCAGACCTCTGTACCTCCTGTTTGACGATTGGATCATTTAGTGGCACCTTCAGAGTATAGCTGTGAGTTTTGTTTGAATAAAGGATTTCCACAATTGAGAAGACGTCATCAAATTCCACTTCAAACGTTTCCCCATTCAGCTGAACAGACATCAACTCGACATCTTCTGGGACTTCTCCAAGGTAGACCGTGAACATCCCTTCCTTCAGGACAGTTAGGTCCTCGCTGAAGAGTGAGCAGGGCAGGAGGGGAGTGACCAGAGTCCTGTGAAATCTGAGAGCCGTCTCTTCATGATGCTCATCCACTGAAGTTTGCTTCAAGTAGAGGTTGAAGATGTAGAACTCGAAGAGGCCGTTGTCCACATAGCTCTGAAACAGACGTGCAGAAGTAAGAGTGAGACTCAAACGACGCCATCTACATGCAGGTCCCTTACCTTCCTGTATCCTCCCTCAGCGTTGTAAGGGATGCCTATTTTGATTTTAGAGCTGACTCTCTCCACGATAAAGCCGATTCGCTTCGCAACCGCTTGATCCATAAGGTCACCATTAAGGCCAACGCTGATCTGTGTTCTGTTGTAACTGGTATACAGTATCTCTGGAGTGTACCACAACATGTAGCCACTGTCGTATGACCCTTCATCTGTTCAGAAGACAAGTTCACTTATTTGTGTGCAGAATAACCGGACAGTACACCGACAACCACGTCACTTACACATAGAGCAGGCAGTGATTAGGTCGACCATGAGGACAACCCAACTTCTTCTAGAGTAGACAGTTGCATGGACCATCTCTACAGGGACATCATTCACCTGCACAGAAAGACGCTCCTTAAACACAGATTTTTCGGTTAATGCAGAGCAGGTCTGAGTCACACCTACCTCGGCTCTGTAGGATTCAGGTTGTCCATACGGTGTACGAAATACAATCCGGTCATGCATGAGGTCAAACATGTAGCCCCGTTTACGAGCATCAGAGAGATTCATGGGTGGCAGCTGGTCTTCTAGTCTTTGAAAGATCACCTGCCAGTCTGAAGTTGAAGTGCTGGAAGTCTGAAAAGAAAAAAAAAAGGTTAATCTTGAAGCAGCAGATTGCAGAAAGCAAAAAAATAAATAAATTAAAAGTAACCCAACATACTGGTCTGAAAGAGGTCCAGTTATCATGGATCCCTGGGCATGGGAGCTCACTCCTCACAGACACCTGCAGAGAAACAATCAGAGACCCGAATGTGCTCCACAGATGCACATTTATCCCACTTACTTCCATGTAGTTGACCTCACAGGTGACCTCTCTAGCAGACCAGGGCAGAGCGGGGAAACAAGTCTTGTTTAGCATGTAGACGGCCTCTTCCCCATCATAGCTCGTAATAAGGTTGAAATTGAAGGTTAATCCATTTAATCCATCCTCCTAAAACCACAACATGCGTCAGCACTTCTTGATTCCACAGAAATCTCTTCCGTAGACTGAAATACCTTCTCAGTGTGACAGCTAAAGTAGGAGGCTCTGAGCTCCACCAGGAAAGGGAGAACACTGACAGTGTAGCCACACTTAGCTGCATATTCCTCAGTGATGACATAGACACCTGATTTGTCTGCAAGGGAGTTGACCACATAGTAACACAGCTCAATATTCACTACAATAAAACAGCTGACACCATCAGGTTAGGACTCACCAACAGCCTCGAAGCGAGGAGCTGTTCCAGTGACAGAGAGATCCAAAGCTATCATGAAGTAACGGTCATGACACTCCATTTCAAGAACTCCTGCATGAACAAACAAGCTCCAGTTATAAGAGTCCAACTCCTTCAAGACTTACAAAACAACCTAATGTACCAACCTTCCACAAGGAAGTCACATCCTGCAGTTGACCACATTGACAGGAGTAAGGCCACCCTGCAACACAAAGACATGATGAAACAGTCCTGTCAACGCAACACCTTCTATAGGAGGGTGCTACTGAAACATACCCAAAGCTGAGCTTGAAAATCATAGCTGCTGATGTGTTGGCAGTGTCTAAAGCTAGCCTGGCTGCTAGCAAACTACACCGACTGACCAACACAAGCACAAGAAGACCACTTGATGCTCACCAAACCAACATCATGGAGCTGTGTGTCCAACACCTGGTTTTATCAGCCCATTTCTCCAAGCTCAACGCCCACATGTGCCACCAATTAGCAATCAGGTCCGTGACAGGTGCTCATCACATGTTAATGAGCTCGTCTACATCCAAGAGAACACCTAAAGCATCTAAAAAGATCACTAATTCCACAAGTAATGATTGCATTTTAATATCTTTCCAATTAGACATTTTTTTTCTTCATGTTCACAAAGTTTATGAAACTTTACAGCACTCATTTTATTTGAAATCTAATAAGTAACGATCCTTTAGGCATATTTCATCATAGAGGTTTGGACTTTTTAATGAGGGCCGAGTTCCATTTAGAAGTTCTGTTTGATATCAGTTTTACAGAACTAGTATCAGCTGATACAGAAGTGGAATGCAGCCCTTTATATTCCTTTATTAAAGCGGCAATCTGGAGCATTTTTCTCTGTATCAAAGTTTTCTAAATGTTTTAAATGATATTTCAGGTCTAAACTATGATCTATGGGTTGAGTTCCACAACATCTGTCATTCTGATGAAGACCCTCCTTCCTCCTAGAGACCCCTTTCCATTATTTCTTGCCGCCGACATTTTTTAGCCAATGAAATTCAAATGTCTGCATTCTCTCAACATGCACGCGCATCGACCAAACCTGTACCAGTAGGGGGCGCTGTCGTACAGGACGCTCCGTGTGTTTCTCTGTTTGCGTCTCAGCCTCACAGCTCATTTCTACTAAAAACCTACCCATTCTCCAGCTAAAGATGGATTTATTTTTATTTTTAAACCTTTCACCTCCCAGAATGGCAAGGCTTGACAGGATTATGCGTTTATTTTGGTCAGAAAGTTCATCCAGGGCCGAGTCAAGTTCAGCTTCAGTCCAGCAGCAGCTCTCTGCTAACAGAGCTAATATCAGAAGCAGCAGGGACAGAGAGGGCTCATCAGACCCTCGTAGTATTGTTGGAATAAGATTGTGAACTGTGAGTGATTAAACCCTACACACTGAGCTGTACAGTTCATGCCCGCAACGTATATGCGCCGTGTGCACGCGACCGGACGCGCGTGTCGAGATGTTTTGAGGAGGAGCCTTTGGACGCTAGATTCAAAAACTGCTCTCTTGATGAAATCCTCCAGATTGCTGCTTTAATAAACCTGGTCACACTGTTGAAACGGCACAAGTTTTGCAGAAGCGATTCAAAAATGTATGGAAGCAGAACAATAAACTTTTATAGTAAACAGAAACAGGACAACGATAGTTTGAATGATGATGGACGGCATTAGTAACTGGAACTAGAATCAAGTTTTCTGCAGGAAAACAGAAGATCAGGGGGAAGCTGGTCCTGAGTCTGTTTGTCGTAGACCTAATGGACCTGTAGCGCCTGTCAGAGGGTGTAGTCTCTGATGATGATCTGCGCTCTGCTGGCGATGTGAGATGTGTACGTCTTCTGGGGAGGAGAGGGGGAACCACACCCTGGAGCCGCTTCCAGTCCACCTCGGTGCAGGTAGAGAACCAGACCCAGGTACAGCAGGTCAGCCCGCACAAAGAAGGTCAGAATTGTGACATAAAAAAAAAGAATGAACAGAAGAAAGTTATTTTCTAGTCCTACAGCGAGGTGAATACGTCATGTGGTTACTTTGACCTTTTAGGACGCCCATACACTCTAATAAAAAGTCTACACTTCATTTATTGAATCAACAACTCTAGAGTAAATAATGAGATTTTACTCATTCTGTTCAGGACAGCCAATATAACCTCGTCTTCTGGAATCTTCATCACATTGAACCAACTGACATTCTAAATGTCAGTATTACACGGTAAAAATTTTTTAATTTTTACAGTAAAAAACCGGCAGCTGTGGTTGCCAGAATAATTTCGTAAAAAATACTGTGCACATGTAAAAAACGTTACTGAACAAATCATAATTAGATGAAATAATACAGATGAAAAGCCAAAGGAGACAGAGCCTTTTCATCTGTAGCTCCAAGGCGTCTGTATGACTGTGGTAAACACGGTTTGTTCAGTTAAAATGTTTACGGTTCACAGGATTTTTTACTGAATTTTTCTGGCAACCACAGCTGCCAGTTTTTTTTACTGTAAAAAGTACATTTTTTTTTACAGTGTAGGTTGACTGATTTAAGCTAGTTTAACTTGTATTTCTGCTTAAATTTATACTCAAACAGATCCATTCAAATTGCGACCTCAACTTTTTAGTTGTAACAACCTATTTTACTTTAATTGGAAGAAAAAACTGAAATAGAAATGTTATAATAAAGTGAACATAACGTGATATTAATTTATCAAATTTTAAGTAATTGTTGGAATAGGATTAATTAATTTGTTGCACTCTGAAAGAAGAAATCCATCCTTTTGAAAATGATTTAAATGAATGTTTAAGTTTAGGTCTCAGAAGACTTCTGTCCTCACCCCCCTCTCTGGCTCAGGAGCTGTGATCTCCAAGGGAAAAAGAACACATTACAAATTACAGCACGTCTAATATCAAACATACCAGAATGCTCCTGGTAGATATTTTAACAGAAGTTGGCTCTAAACAGGCCTGGAGAGCTTAGTTTTCTGAACTTCAATGGAAAGAAGATGGAAGTTATTCTGCGTAGACCCCTCTCCCCCCCGCTGGGTTGACCTTTTTCACTGACCTCCCATGAGATGTCCATCATCACCTACCTTGAGGTAAAGATAGATGCTGCTTTAAAGTTCGACAGACAGGTGAAGGGAGGTGTTAAATCCTGTTTTTTACAGTCTTTTCTGACACATTGATTCAAGCGTTTATAACAGCTAGTCAGGATTACTGTAAGTCACTCTATGCAGGAACCATCCAGGCGTCCACCTCTAGACTCCAGCTGGTCCAAAACACAGCTGGTACCATGAAGCAGGAGCACATTACACCAGTTTTAACCTCCCAGTTCACCATCAAATGTGTCAAAATATTTTATTTTTAAGTCTTTATACTCATTTTTACTCGCCTGATCTCCTGCACTCTGACGCTCCACGCTATAAGCATTTGATGTGCACTTTAATTAAAAAGCCCAGACCTTTCACGTGCACAAAAAGCTATAAAATAAAAATACTAATGTCTTAAAATGATATAAGTTTTAAACAGATTTGTAGCAACATTTCTCTAATGAAGACTTCCTGTTGAAATCATGCCGAATGTTCTTCAGCAAAAATAGTCTTTTATGTACGCTGGCATCACAAAACAAATAAAACATAGCAATAAGAGGTCAGTACTTTAATAAATCAGAGTTTCACACAAACTCACACTTTGGCCGGCAGCTTTACGCGTTTGTTTGACTCTGACGCCTGAATCGTTGAAGTGGACGATGATGGAGAGCTGATATGTTTGTATCGTTTGTTGGATAGCGACACTGGACTGTCAGCCTTAAACGAAATACAACAAAAGACTTAAAAGCATGTTGGACTGGTCTTCTGACGAATCCAGTTCACAGTCCTCACCTGTACGGAGCATCTCTGTGTATAACAGGATCATCCAGAGGCAGAAAGTCTTGAGTGTAACTGATTTGGTTCTCGTAAACCAGAAGATTTCCTTTAACCTACTGAGAAGCAACAGCTCAGATTAAATGCCAGAAAACGGGATTTTTGTTGTGAATTTGGGATAAGTGTGGTCTCTCACGGAGACGGTTGTCCCGCAGGAGTTGAGGCTGAAGATAAAAAGAGCTCTGGCGCTGTCCGTCTCCGTGGGAACGCAGTCAGGATCCAGCAGAGTGGTTCTGTTGGGCTGGACGGGCGGGATGGTGTGGGTGGTGTCGACTAGAGCAGCCATCCAACCCTCTGGCAAACAGACTATCAGACAGGATGGTGTATAAATGCGGTGGTTCAGCTTCATGTTTCTGTTAAAGTCTGCACTTTGTACCCAGAAGCTCTCTAGCAGGAAAGGTGCATCTATGGAGAAGACGGTCGTGCTCTCTTAGGGACTCTGCATCCACCACCGATACGTTAACTCCACCCACTACACCCCCCAACGACAGCTTCTGCATCATAAAAAACAGAACACGCACGGTCAGGATTACAACAGTAAAACTGTCACTGGACTAAGAATGTTACTGTGAAAACAAACACCTCATAGATCATCACAGGGCTGGAGGACGGGATCCTCACAGTCAGGTAGTCGTCCTCAGCCTGCACCTTGAATCCACCCAGCTCCACCAGGTCCCAGTCCAGCCTGCGGGCTCCGAGGAAGAGCTCCCACTGGAGCTCAGAATGGGCCCCGTGGTGCAGCAGCACCAGCAGGCTGCTCTCTGTGCACTTCCCCTCCAGCCTGGGGGATCCTCCATCTGCACCGCCACAACAGACCACACCCCCACCAAGGTCAGCACTTACAGTGAGAGGTGGAAAAGTCAGAAAATACAATTCTGCATTATGCAGGTAACTACAGCACATCGTTGCCATTTATTAGGCACACAAAATGTCATTTTTAATGTATTTAACATCCAAACACAGAATACTAAAGCCACTTATGGCACCTGTAAAGAAGTGTGTGGGTCTCTTTACATGAGAATACAGTATGGTCATTCTAATGATACATATGCTCTGTAAGCAGCGCAGCAATCCTGGTTTTGTTTGTTCTTCAGGTGGACCGGTTCCTTATGATCTTGCACCGATTCGGTCCTCAGTTTTTCTTTAAAATGCTGGTAGGTAAATCTGCATCAGGTCAAACAAAATTCTCTCTCCACAATAAAGACATGTAGCTAGATCCTGGCAGAACATGCTCTCTTATCTGTTCACCAGGCAAGTGATGGAGAAGTTTAAAGGTATCCTGACTCACCAGCCGCCCTCTTCTGGCTGCTGTCAGGAGGTGTAAAAACATGTTACCTCCACAGTCATTAGGCTTTTAAATTCAGGCCTGAGAAGTTAGGGAGAGGAGGGCTCTTTTTTAGATTTTCTATAGATTTTTAATCTGCAAGTCATTGTATTTTAGTAGGATATTGTGTTTTATGTGCTGCAAATCAAATTTACCCCCGAGTGTGAAGAGCACACTCCTACAAATCATGCCCAAGTTCTGCACTGGTTGCATCAAAGTTTGGAGAGTTCAGGCTTGTTTAGCAGATGCTCCTGCAAAACAACAGCGTCCACATTTACTGCAGGGTGACTAGGGAGACACGTGAGAGTCTGCTGAGCTCAGACCAGATCAATGTAGCTCTACCATCAATACACGTCCAAATGACTGGATCTGAAGGGACCTCCAGTCTCAAAGCATCAAGGCTGTCAGTAACTTAAAAAGAAAGAAATGTCATATTTATGGTCAAAAAGGCCAAAAAAAGCTGCACAACTTTTCAAACAGACTGTGAGAACCATTTAAGCACATATTTGTATCTGGGTAGGGTGTAATAAGTTCTAGTTACATTTTCTTCAGTCATTATTAATGCATTTTTGCAATAAAAAGGATTCTTTTGCAGCTATTTCATTTTGATGTATGAAATACACCGACTGTCCAAAATAGGTAAGCGCCTCCTTCTGGATAATAACTGCACTGATGCCTGTGTCAGTTATTTAACTAACTGATGCAGTGAGTAGCTTCTCTAAAGATGCATCCTGTAGCCGTGCACAAAATGTTGATCTGATCAAATGACTGACATGCATTAAAGAAAACATCTAAGCAGGTTGTTGAAACTACTAAAGCTGTTCAACGTGGAGACGTAGTGGGGAACCATCATCTTTATAATCAGAAACTCTAAAAGCTCTCACCTGAATATTCAACACGTAGCTTCACAGCAGCGTGGTGGTAAAACACCTCTCCGCTGGGTGTGATGGACAGAGTAAAGATGAAAGTGAAGCTGTACGTCTTGAACCCTCCACCTATGTGCTGGTAATCAGACAACAGCTGGTTTCAGATCAGGTGCAGCTTCATAAACCTGCTCCGTGTCGACCCGCCTCACCTCTGGGATTACTTTAAGGTGAGATAACGAGAGATCGAGCTGGTAGAAGAAACTCCCGTTGGACAGGAAGAACCTGGACACCACGAGGTCTGTGTGATCCTGGTTTTGGGTCCAGGTTAAAAGGTCACCACCTCCATCAACCGTCACCTTCTGGAGGTGAACGTCAGGGGCGAAGTACCCCAAAGAGACTGAAAGCAGATCCTTGGATGGGTCAGAGTCTATAAAAAGAAAAAAAAAAGACTCACAGAACCTTTACAATGACCTGAGAGTAACATGTGACCTATCAGGATTTGTGTGTGTGACAGTGGGAACGACTCCCTTTGCACAGGAAGAAACCTCCAGCAGATCCATAGAGCCTTCTTCTGCCTCAGCTAGCCAAAAACGTGCTGAGCTAAAGGAGGAAGCCCTCTATTTTCTGGTCCATCCATGTTCCTACCCTCACTTTTGCTCATGAAATTTGGATCATCATTCAAAAAATGAGATCCCAGATAAAAGCAGTTGAAACGAGCATCCTCTGTAGGTTGACTGTGCTCAACATCAAGGCTGATGCATCCTCCACAAGAACCAGGAAATGTTTATTTTTCGATTCATGGCAAGAACAAGAACAAAGTTCACTCTGGCCAGGAAATTTCATACCTAACTAGAAACTCAAGCGCAGAACTCTTACTGCAGCTCACAGTTTGCACCACTCCTAATCCAAATTTGTGACCAATAACAGTAATTGTTGGACACTGCAAGGTAAAATAGTTCTGCCCTGTTGACATGCTGAGAACAAGCTGCAAAAACTGTAGAACGAGCACCACCAATTTGGGAGAGAGAACAAATATCACAGTTCTTGCAGACTATAAACAGCTTTAGGAGATGAGGTGAGGAGCTCCGACATCTGGGAGCATCTGTTCCTCCTCATCGAAAGGAGTCAGCTCAGGTGGTTCAGACGTCGGATCGGAGTTCTTCTGGAGGTTTTTCAGACATGTCCTACCAGGAGAAGAACTCGGAGAAGACTCAGGACTCACTGGAGGGACTATAAATCCTCTCTGACCTGGACATGCTTGGAGAGGAGCTGTCTCCCTTCTAGATCTGCTATCTTTGCAACCCTAAACTTGGAAAAGAAAATGGCTGGATGGATAGATCTAAAAGGATTCACATGCAATAAATTGTAGAGCCAATCAGATGGAGCAGAACTGCTTTTGATGCCCACACCTGGATTAGAGGATAGTAGCTAAGATGCTAACGCAAACAGAGCATTGTGAAGACAGGACAGAAGACACTGGTTAATCATTACTGATATTGTCACTGAGATCTAACATTGTGCAAAGAACAGAAATGTACTAAAAGTCCAAAAAGCTGAGAGTCCCTGATGTTCCGATAATAGAATGAACCCTAAAAGCCTCACTGTTGGTCAGGATGAGGTTTTGTGGGATGCTGGGAGTCTTTAGGAGCCTGAAGGAGCGATGCTGTGTAAGAGGCCACCGCTGGTCCTCCCACTGTCTCATGAGGAACAAATCCACCGACATGGACTGACTGTACTGTCCCCTCACAACACTGCTCTGAAAGAATTACAACACACAGTTAAAGTTTAAATCCTAAAACATCATCAGATTAGGACAGAACCTGCTCTTTTGGTTGTATATTTACCTTGACGTGCCCACCCTGAGCTCCTGCAGGAATCCTGACCTCCAATCGCCCCTCCTGCAGGCTGATCTCGTATCCCTGCTTGTCTCTCTGAGCCTGACCATTCACCCCAACCCACACGCCCCTGTCCCTGAACTCCCCATGAACTAATGGAGGAAGAAGATAAGGGACGGTCCAGAGCAGGTCAGAGCCGTCAGCTGTAGCTTCATCTGATGGGGAGAGAGGTAACAGCACACAGATCAGTGGACAGCATGATGCACTGATATGTTCTTACTGATTAACTGCGTACTGAGAGCACAGGCAACAGACATGTCAACAGCCAGAACACTGCCTCCAAGTCTGAACAAGACAGAAGCTCCTACGATCTCCAAATCCACTCCTTGTTCCTGTAACAGCATGAAAAAAATGAGTGAAAAGCTGATAATGAAAAACAGCTCTCTAGTAAATCATACAGCACCGTGACAGAGGCAGACAACGGAGACGAGTAGGGACAACGGAGTGAGAGTCTGGACGTCTTCTGGGAGACGTAGTAGCTCAGGGCAGCAGCTTCTCTGAGGGACAAACCCACAGCGTCCTTCGCTGATTGGTTGGTTTTGTGGAACATGACGGCCATGTCTGCCTCATCAACTCCCTGTTTGATGTCGTAAGTAAACAAGACTTGAATTATCTAAATTTTCTAAGGGATTATTTGTCCTGAATACCAAAATAATGCAAAACCAATAAAGAATTATATCTAAATGTGTCCTTTACTTACATTCTTCTTATTCTGGGTTAAAAGAGGGAAGAAGGAGAGTTGAATGGACACCTACAAAGGAAACACAAACCTTAAAGATGTATTCTACTAATTCTGGAAATACCAAATATGTCTTGATGGCCCTCCAATGCAGTTCTCTAACATGATGCAGGTGGTACCTCCATGTAGTTCTCCTCACAGATGATCTCCCTGGAGCTCCACACCTCCTGCAGAGAACAGTGGAGCTGGAAGGGGAGCCCCACTACCTTTGCATCCTCCTGCACATGTACAAGCCAGAGACGCAGGTAATAGTCCGAACCCGTCTGCAAAGGAGAAACAAAAACATGCACATGAGGATTATGATTCTGCAGCATGTGAAGGCTCCACATTTCGCTGCATCTACCTGACTGTTTACATGACAGGCCAGGAAGGAGGCTCGGAACACCAGGTCTCCTACATCGGTGACCAGGATGGTGTAGCCACAGAGCGTGGCCTCCTGAGGAGACAGGGAGTGGAGTCCATACTGGTCTGTCACAAAAAATAAAAAATACCACTAATTACAGCTTGTACAAATGGTAAAAGTTTATTTACTAGAGGAATTTCAGTACCTTCAAAATGAAACTGGATCATCTGTCTGAGGTAGCTGGACTTAACAGAAAGCCAGAAGTGACGGTCGAGACATTTGGTCTGAAATGCTGCTGAAAAAGTTAGGAGTACACCTTTAAACAGATATATGGGGGAAATGATATATGGATGTATATACAAAGCTGGAACAGCAACATGTGGAAGAATTAAAAAAAATAATTTTGCTTCATGTTTGGTAGGTGCCTTCTTATTTTTTCTTTAGTTATTATTTTACATTATTATTTTGTTGGCACTGATAATGCTCCATCAAACTGACTTTAATTTGATTTTGAGTAATCTAAACATTTTAAATCTATTTTTAAACTATTTAATTTGACTAGTTGGGATGTTAAAGCTGGTTATTTCATATAAAATATATCAAACAATCTACACATGCAGGAACTTGTCAGACTGTTGGAGCTCTTGATCTAGAATACAAACATTTCTTCTCCACATTAACTAGCCTCACCTGCTGGAAGTGAACTGGTAACACTGGAAGGTAAGGCCAGAAGCAACATGACTCTGGAATAAAAACATTTATTAGCACCTGCAAAAGGCTGCTACTGAACTCTGACATTTCAGTTTAATACTTACCCAAACAGAAAATCTATTAATGTCATCTTTATGGCTGAATTAAGTCAACGTTTGAAGCTGTTAGTCGTGTTTACCCTCAGTTGTCGCCATGTTTCCTCGACTAGCCTGATAATTAGGGGACGCTAATTAGCATGTTAGCTCTGGTTGTTTCTTTATGCTTTTGGCAGCGTTTAAATCCTTCGACTTTTTTTTATACATCTTGGTAAAAGTTATTTTAACTTACAAGATAAATTAGTAGGGGTAAAAACGTGTATCATTACACTATATTCACTTTCATTAGGAAAATGTTCAAATTAAAAACGCGGTCCTACAACGCCATCTAGTGGTCAGAGCGGGAATTTCAAGGTCTCAATGGCTGGAAAGGTCACCATGGAAACCAGTAAGATTAATTTTCCAAGAAATCGTCTTTTATTCGTTATTATATATATATATATATATAATTAATTAATTATATATTATATATATAATATTATATATATATATAATTAATTATATTTATATATATAATATATACATGTATATATATATATGTGTGTATATATATGTATATATATAATATAATTAATTATATTTATATATTATATATATATATATATATTATATTATATTTGTATATATAATATAATATATATATATATTATATTATATATGTATATATAATATATATAATATATACATGTGTGTATATATATATATATATATGCATACATATCCATACATTACCAGATACTAAATATCACTTTTTTCAACATTTTATGTTACAACCTTATTCCAAACATTGCTTAAAAAAATTATTTTTTCAAAATTCTACACACAACAAACATTACGATGCTTAGACTTTGTTTCTTACTGGACTCAATCTATTACATTACCTTACTCCAGATACCGATACACAAACTTTTCAGCATAGTTCAGACAGCAGACTGAAATGGAACTGATATTCTCCATCTCTATTGGAAATGATCAGGGAGGATATTATTTGTTGCTCTGAACATTATCACTGTAATGATTTCATAATTCAGGCATTAAAGGGTTAATCTCAGCCTCTAGGTTGTTTTTTGATGAACTCTATTGTTTTTTTTTTTTTTTTTGTTTTGTTTTTTTTAACCCCGTGTCCTGTCTGGCTGTGGAGCAAACAGAATAATGTCTGAGTGCCAAAAACAAGCCCAACAGTGTTGCTGTTTCAGGTGAGAGGTTACAGCCACTGCTATAAAACTCCTCCTGATTTTTGTTTAAATATAACCCCCAAAATCTTTATTAGAATGTTTTTATGGTTGATTGGACACGGAGCCTGAAAGTGAAGGGAAGGGTACAGAAAGAGGGATGGGGGAGAAAGTAAACAGAAAAAGAAGAGAACAAGAGACGTGAAGAGTCCACTTCTAGACCTGTAAATAAAGCACAAACAAACAAGCAAACAAAACAGGAAGAAAAGACACAACAGCAACAAACAGCATATGAATACACAACAGTTGTGATATTCTTCAAATGTATACGTATACACCAGTTCAAGAGAGTTCAGTGTCAACCACAGCCCCAGTCAATGTGTCTGAAAACACCTGAGTCCGTCTTTATGTGAGCACCTTGTGATCACCTGTGTGTATATATGCGCGCTTGTTTATGTAAGGTTTCTCTATTGAAACATTCAATAATAAGTTCGAGGAGCCAAAGACCCGTCCCCAAGGCCCATGGAGGACGCAGAGGAGGTCCAGGCCCCAGACGTCCAGAGGCCACCCAGGGCACGGACACCCCAGGGAGACCGCCATCAGGGCAGTCGCTAAACTCTCCCCCAGAGGGCGCAGAGGCTCACCCCACGTGGGCCCCCCAGCAGTCGCCGCGCTAGAGCCCCTGGGGGGTCGCGGCTAGGAGCTCACAGGCACCGCCTGCAGCCGGCCATCCAGGGTAGATCTAGCCGGAACCAGAGACCCGAGACCCAGGAGCGAACCAGCCCCAGCAGAGGCCCGACCACCCCCGGGGGCCCAGATCCCACCAGGCAGCCACAGGAAGAAGAGCAGGCAGACGCCCCCAGCACCCAGACCCAGACCCCGAGACACCCCAGCACGCCACTGGAGAAAGGCACCACCAATGCCGAGGCGCCACCAGGGAGGATACTCTCTGCCGAGGAGGGCCTAGCATGTCACAGAGAGGGGGGGGGAACGAAACCTGACAGAAAAACAGTCACACACAGACACAATCACGCTCCCTCCCTCATGCGTGCACACACACATTCCTGCAAACACACCAAGACACACAATAGACGCTGTACACCCACTCTCGCTCCCCATGCACTCTCTATGTTCAGGACCAGGGACCAGCGCCCTAAGGGTGAAGCCGGCCCTGAAATTCAGAAGATGGTCCCTCCCTTACTGAAGTGGGGATAAGCAGACCACCGCGCACCCCGCCGCAGCCGAGCAGCCCCCCACCGCAGACCCCGACCAGACAGCCCGCTCCACTCCAGGCCCCAGGCAGCAAGCAAAGAACAGGGGTGTGTGAAGACCCCAAGTCTCCCCCCACCTGCTCCAATGTGGTGTTGATGCGTGTTGTAGTAAGATGCTTTTAAAAAGAGTGGGGGGGCGGCCCGCCATCCCCCGCCCTGGATCCTAAGTGTCTAAATGCGTGGAGATGGGTAATGACACCGGAGGAGAGGTTAGCCGGCTAGACCTCCCTCCCCCCGGGTATTACTGGGTGTAATTCCTCCAAAGACCCTAGATGCATAATGTAAGAATGTCTGTGGTAGAACTGTTTAAATTGTGCAATAAAATTGGGCCACAGGACTGCAGAGATGGTGTTCCACATCCATGACGTACCCGTGACTCAAAGCCCTGTGTGTGTGGTGACGTGACGGAGCAGAGGGAGGGAAAAATCCGGGGATGGGGAGGCAAGACTGGGGGGACAAGCCCTCCCAGGGGGCCAGCTCCCCCGCTGGCCCCAGTAAGCACCCCCGTTCCCCAAAACCACCCAGGGCAGGGAGATCGCCGGCCCACCCATCCAGGTCCACGGCAGGAGCCCCACAC